>JAMZAV010000982.1:0-453734 GCA_024449915.1 Sweltsa coloradensis
TTTTCTGTAATGCACCAAACGTTTTGATTCACACGCCGAAGAAGAAGACAAAGACATTTGCACCCTAAGTACACATCAACTATTATGTCAAAAATGTATTTTCGACATTTTATAACAAGCTTCAGAAGCCCCACCCCATAGATATTGAACCCCTATTGTGGGCTAGATTAGCAGTCTCCTATACCTCCGCACAGACGCGAGCGTAGCAAATTGAAGAGTCAATCGGCCCATTTCAAGATGGCGATTTGGCGTTTTAATTGATGCTTTTTTAATGCAATAAAGTATTTAACGGGATTGTTTGATATGGTTTTAGCTTGTGCCACAAGGTAATGAACAAACAGAAACAATACAAAGTTATTGCATAAGGGAATTTAGTAATCATTTGGTGTTAAATGCTAGTATGCTCAGAAAATAGGGAGTCGTCATGTAACTGGCGTGGTTACTAACGAAAAATATTCCAGAAAGATGGCCGACACGCGAGACCATATCAGGTCCATCTCTCGTGTTTTACAACAAAAATATGTCAACTGAATAAATAAACAATCAAACATACGTGTTAATAAAGTGCGCGATCAATTATACAATAACGAGAATAAAGAACAAAGTAAGAACTGTACTTCATGCCAAGTAAACAACACAATCGATAGCTATGCAGACCTAGACGAAACACGCCTAGACCTACAGAGCTGCAACGCGGGCATCGGGAGACCGAGCAGACAAGTCCACTGTGCTCCAAACTTCACAGAATTCCAAGAAAGCATCACAAACCAGTTAAGTGAAATAATAACTGAACTCTCAATCCAAAAGGAAGCTCTTAAGAGCCTATTAAACTACCATAACCTAAAAATAACAAACGGAACCCACCGCCTTGCAGACGTACCGCAAATGAAATAATATGATGCAATAGGTGGTAGCACTGTCAATGAGATACGCTCCGCAAACACTAGAGCGCAGCATGAGGCAACACATTCTCTACTCCTCTCCACTCAAATGCCACATTCTATGCCATACCATCAATCACTTTACCAACATTAAACACCTATTATACAAACTCGTCCACCATCCCAAGACCAATAGGCATATGCATATTTCTATCTTTACTCCTGAAAATGTGGCTCAGTCTGAGGTCAATATTAAACCGACATTATTAAAAGGAAAGGTATCAATACTAGCAGACAGTCATGGCAGGTTCCTGTCCTCCCTCATAACGCAGGAACTTTAAACTGATAAAAGGTCTAGCAACAAGGTATAACAATCGATGCCAAGATCAAGCCAGGGGCAGGTGCCCTCCAATTAATGCAAGGATTAAAAAAAAATATATGAAAACTCTAAGTCAATGACACCATACTTATTAAGGCTGGATAAAATGGTATAGAGGGAGTCAGAAACAACATTAGAAATGCACTTCGAACACTCAAACACAACCAGTACCAATGCCGCACAAAAATATTTGTCATGTCTTAATTTAACTGCCGCCGTTTGTTGTGAAAAGGGAATAAGTCACGTTTTGACGAAATTAGTTAGCACCAAATTCTTGCTTATTTTATATAGACGCACATTTTGTGTGAAAATGAAACAAGTCAGATTTACCGTAGGCTCAGTAGAGGGGGGGCCCAAACGCGAGTTTGTTTGAAATGGGAATGAGTCAAGTTACTAATTCCCTTTTCACAACAAACGGCGGCGCTCTCTGTAATATGCTGCGATTTGACAGCTGTTGAAACTGCTTGGATTTATTTATCAGTTGTGTTGTGACAGAATGTCGGCGTCTGAGGATGAATAATAAAAAATAAAGTACATAATATACTGAGATTTATTAATAAAAAAATTCAATCCTAGTCCCATTCACATAAAAATATTTTATTTTTTTCGAAAAGGGAATAAGTCAGAAAAAAATATATTTTGTTATGGCCTAACTATAGATTCTTAATTTTAAAAATGTATCTTAATGACATATTCTGACATGCTGTATTGTAAAAAAAATATCACATTCCCATAAACATGGATTTTTAAACATTATAGATTGAAAAGAGGATGAGTCAGAGACACAACCTATTTGGTTCTGGTCAGACTATACATAATAAATGTTATGCAAATACAAATTTTAATGCATACTTATATGTGTTTAGAATAGGTTATACTTTGAATAATGTACTACAATCATTTCATTATGAAAAAAGTTTTCCTCGTTTATCTCAAAACTATAAAAAGTGACTTATTCCCTTTTCACAACAACTGATTCAACTGATATGATAAAACTGATAACAAAAAACTAACAGAAAAAAATAAAAAGATAGATAAAAAACTAGTTCAATCCAATACCTACTGAGAAATACTTTAAGGGTCTCGGGTATTTCTGTAAAAAACCTTGAAAGTGAACACTTCATCAAACAAGGGCAGCATCTAAACCTGAGCGGAAAGGTGAAAATAGCCAACTTGATAGCAAATAAGATATGTGAAAGAAAAGAAGACAGCTTTATATCTAACACACCCACATACTTCCATAGATGACAAATTGCTCGACAGGAACGTATGTAATGAAGATCAATTTCCCTGCATTAGACCTCGGAAAATAAACCTTGATGAAATGTATGACGTTGTCAACAACCAAGCAGGGAATATCCCATCACCGTCTATCATGTCCCAAAACATGGTTCCGATAATCGTACGAACTGCTGCTACTTTACCTAAAAATTCAGTTGACATAACGTTCCTAGTCGAAACGACTATGACATCTCAAATCACAAATGTCACAACGAGCCTAGTCCCGAGTACGACGACATCTCCACACACGACAAAGCCTCAAGATCCGACTGGTACGATACCTAACCGTTCATGACCGTTCATCTTATTCCTGGCAGTGATGTAGGTCTGGCACCCACGCCAGTTAGCTGTGTGAGCTTCTTTACAATTCGCACAGGTTGGGGGGGGGGGGGGGGACTTGTCTTTCATACATTCCCTGGTTGGGTGGCTGTCTCCTCACTTGAGGAATGATTTAAACTGCCTTTCACAGTGTCTTGCCACATGTCCAAATTTTTGGCACTTGCAGCACTACAGAGGCCCTGAAGAGGCTCTGAATTTGTCAATTGTAACTACAGTCATGCAAAGTCGTTTTATTTGTTGAATCCTCCTGTTTTCGGAGGGATCAACTTTTACTAAAAATAGAGGTAGGAGTGGTTTATCACCTCGTTGGCTTCTAATTTTAGTAACCGATTTATAGTCTGTCTCTGCAGTCTCAAGGCCTGCTTTGACATGGTCAATTTCTGTAGTTTTGTCAAGGCCCTTTATTACCCATTTTGCTGCCCTTTTACCTATAGGGGTTAATGTATGGTACTCAACCTGATGTTGTTTTAGGATATCTGTTGCCTTTCGGTTGTCATTGGCAGAGCGCGTACTGAACTTGGTGCTATTGCCTCTGGCTACGAAGGTTACTTGGTTTTCGCATGACTCTCGAATCAAGTTTGAAATTCTTGTTAAGTTTTTCTATTCTTGGACTATAATGGGTGGCGTTGGAGGTTGTTTTTTTGGCATTTTCCATATTATGGAGGTTTACGCCATTATCGTCCACTTCCACTTCCTTTGTTAGTTGATTTACTTGACCATCATCAGTTATGTCAGTCAGTGGATCGAATCTATTTGCAGTAGCCACAGGGACAGCTGTTGAGACTGCGTTGTAAGGTTTTAAATCTGAACTACCATGCTTTCGCTTTTTGGATTTTGTCGTTGCGTGGCCTTTATCAGGCTATGTGTTATTCACGTTCCAGAAAACAGGAAATCTTTAAACTCTGTTTGGCTAATCGCCCCGAGTGTTACACCTGGGTCGGAGTTTAAAATCAACGGAACTGATGTATTTTATCTCTGCAAGTTCGCTCGGTTGAAGAGCGAGCGTCTTGACCTTGATGTTGGCTGGTAGCTGGCCACCATTGTTTGAGACAAAATTAGGGTTTTCCTCATTTGAGCCCATAGTATCTTAGATAAGGCGGTGTCGTGATTATAAATAATGAATAGTCATACTTTAAAAAGATAAAAACATAATTGGTCAAGTATTAAAAAAGTTACTTGTTTGTCACTCATAAAAAAAAATTAAATGTAAATATTAGGCACTTGGCCAGTCAATAATAAGCTAAAACAACTTGGAAGTTGGGGAGTAGGCATAAGCCAGTCATGAAAAATGTCAGTGTTCGAGGGAGGGCAAGCGGAGGTTGGACAAACAGGTCAGTGTCACCTGAAGTCCCCTACAGGTCCTACTGCCTTGTACCCCCCTGTCCTGACTAAAGAAACAAATAGCCAAGGCCACTAATTGTCCAAGGCTCCGTGACAAGAGCGTCTAGACGCCGACCTGGGGGGCCCCTAATGGGCTCACCCCTTAATTGTCTTACAAGTAATATTATTTGTTCTTGCTTGGCTTGAAGCTGTAAGAGTCTATCGACATCTCTGTTGGCTTAGTTGGGAGAAATTACTGCAGTTGATGTTATTAAGCTGCATAGTAAAATTCTTGGCTTCAGTCTTGGGAGTAGTATAGCCTGGAACCATCTCGAAAATTCTAGGCGCGCGCGGAGTATCAAACCGTCTGCCTCTACAGATGAAGGGCAAACATGTGGCTTCACTATAATGCACTGCACTGTGTTGAGCACTGAACCAGGACGATCCATCCACCACGACTGTCGCCGACTGACTCTGTAGAGTTGGCTACCATAGTAGAACACACAAAAAATAAAACGCAATCTTATCACTAAATACAATATTGGCATCAACAAAATGCAAACGGAAATGCGATTCAAAATTAAACAAGTTATTTTACTCATAATGTTACTAGTTTTATTTCTGCTTCCATTCTTTATTTCATTGTTTGTAAATGAAGGTCCTATTTTGTGTTGTTTAAGGGAATGAAGCTGAGTAGGCAGAACGTAAGAGTTCTGCCGAAATGCCCCAACGATAATGAATATCACATCCGCGTTCCAGTATTCATAGATGATGAAGACGTATGCACCGTTAGTACACATTAACTATTTTGTCAAAAAATTATTTTCGACATTTTATAACAAGCTTCACAAACCCCACCCCATAGATATTGAACACCTTTTGTGGGCTAGATTAGCAATCTCCTATACCTCCGCACAGGCGCGAGCGTAGCAAATTGAAGAGTCAATCGGCCCATTTCAAGATGGCGATTTGGCGTTTTAATTGATGCTTTTTCAATGCAATAAAGTATTTTACGGGATTGTCTGACATGGTGTAATATATAGCGCTATTTCATGCAAGTAAGTTGGCATACCTGTATAATTTAAAACGTACCATGTACACTCTGCACTCTGGTGGTAAATAAAGGAAGAATAGCAGCATGGGAACTTGACGTCTTATCGGTAACCTTCTTCCTACATTCTTGTCTAGTATTATAGTTACATATTCGTAACGAATACATTACAAATTGGCGACGATGGTAAAATACTAATTATGGATAGTAAATCTACCATAAAACCGTTTGATGCGCACGCGGATGCTTCCCTGATCGCCGTCCGGTGGCACAAATGGGTACGTTCCTTAGAACTTTACTTCGAGGCCTCAGGTCTCAATGATTTAAAGCGCCGTAAAGCGACGCTATTACACCTTGGGGGTGAACACATTCAGGAAGTGTGGTTTACTCTGCCAGAATCTGATACGAATTTCGTCTTGCCAGAAGGTAAGACCATCTATTCTTTGTGTAAAGACGCACTCACTTCTTACTTTGAACCTCTAAAAAACCACCGATATGAGAGGTATGTATTTCGATGCATGGCACAAAGTTCAACTGAAAACGTGTCCGAGTTCCTGTCTAGGCTGAAGGGCCAAAGTGTAAACTGCAACTTCGTAGATGGGGACAGCATGCTTCTCGATCAATTAATAGAGAAATGCAGGTCTAATGAACTACGCAGGGCTCTCCTGAAGAAGGGAGATTCCCTCACTCTCATTGAGGCCAAGGAAATTGCAACCCTGCTCGAGGCTACAGAGCGCCAGGCCGGCTGTATCGAGTCTGGAGGTAAGCTAGGCCTAGACACGGCGCACATCGCTGTAGTAAAATCTAGCAAGGACAAGGCTAGGCCTAACCTTAAATGCTTTCGGTGTGGATCAGGTACACACTTGGCTAGTAATGAACAATGTCCGGCACGGGACAAGAAGTGCAGGAAATGCAATAAGCTAGGTCATCTAGCTTCGGTCTGTAATAAAAGCAAGTTCTCAGGTCCTAGGCCTATGCAGAGTAGTCCTAATGCTAGGCCCTACAAGAATGCAGTTCGTCAGGTAGACGAGCAGGAGCCGGGGAGTGAGGAGAATTACACATTCGGCATTAATGAAGAGGTATGTGGCATAAATAAACCAACTTCACCCCCTAGCATGCTGCCTGCTCAAGTGGGCGGGGTTAACCTTGAACTTCTTATTGATTCGGGTGCCTGCTGCAATGTCTTAGATTCCAAGACATGGAATGAATGCAAGAAAACGGGCATAAAAGGCACTTGTTTAAAGACATCCAGAGTTCTTTTTGCATATGGATCTAAGAATCCACTCTCAGTGCTGGGTGAGTTTGAGACTGAGATAGTGCTAAAAAATAAAACCCTGAAATCCCGGTTTGTAGTAGTGCAGGAACAGGGCCAACCCCTGTTAGGCAGAGATACTGCAATCGAGTTAGGGGTACTGCAAGTACCTTTTCTGTGCGGCCATCGAGTATACTCGATGCCGCCATCTTGTTTCCCCAGTGCGGCCGTCGAGTATACTCGATCTGGGGTTGTTACGAAACGCGCGCGCTTGTTGCTGCTGATAGATATAATCGATTGTAAAAAGTCGATTTTTAAACTGTGCTGCACTCTATGTGCAAGCTGTTTAACCATCTTCTAGTTTGGTACTTTGACTACAGATGGCTCTGTCAGTTATTTCAGGAGTGAAAATTGGCAAAAACAACAAGTGAAGATAATAATGGCGTCTGGAAAAGGTTAGGATGATGAAAGAACACAGGTTTCATGCAAAATAGGTTGTAATAAGGAGGTTTATGATCACTATTCCGACTTGGTTAGCAATCATAGACTTTGAAGTAAAGGTTGAAATAATAGAGAAGTAGAGGACGTTGTCAGTAGGCCTAGGTGACGAAAACCAGCTCACACTTACGTAGGCCTATGCTAGGGCAATTGTCACATGTAAATAATAGTCTTGACAGTATAAAAGCAAGACAATCTAAACAAGGTGTATAGTGTAATGAAATTTACTTCATTTCAAGGATGATTAAACATTTTGATAAGTTAAATATTACTTTCAAATACAAGTGAGAGAAATTGACTTTTTGCTCAAAATAACCCAGCACTGGGGTGTTGGGTGCTCCGTTCAAAACCCAGCATTGAAAAGGTTAATACCCAGTATTACACCTGGTATTATAGATCCCAAGTTTGATGGTATATTCCAAGGGATAGGGAAATTTACCGGTTATAAGGTAAAATTAACAGTCGATGACGGAGTTACACCAGTAGTACAAAAAGAAAGGAAGATGCCGTACCAGTTACAGGATAAAGTCAAAATGAAGATACAAGACCTACGCAACAATGACATTATCGAGCCGGCAACAGGGCCGACAACATGGGCTTCGCCTGTTGTTCTCAGTACTAAAAAGAACGGTGAACTGCGCCTGTGCATTGACATGCGGTTGGCCAATCTTGCAATTAAACGGCAACGCCACCCTATTCCGACTTTCCAAGACATGATTCATCACTTGGGGGGGTCCAAGGTCTTCAGTAAGCTTGATCTTCGTTCCGCGTTCCATCAGCTGGAATTGGAAGAAGAATCTAGGCCTATCACCACGTTCACTACCTTCATGGGATTATTTTGGTTTAAGCGACTTTTCTTCGGAGTCAATTGCGCCCCGGAAATATTTCAAAATGTCATTGAAAGTATCACTTCACACCTAGAGGGAATCGTGGTGTTCATTGACGACATCTTGTTGTACGGCACAACCGTTCAAGAACATCATGCAAAAATGCAAGCGCTACTACAACTCCTGATGGACTGCGGATTTACATTAAACAAGGAAAAATGTGAGATACGAAAATCATCAATTGAGTTCATGGGACACATACTTACGGAAAAGGGGATACAACCATCTAATGATAAGGTGGAGGCTGTCAAGAACTTCAGGGCTCCAAGGACTAGGGAGGAAGTGAAGAGTTTTCTTGGCCTAGTTGGCTACAATTCTCGTTTTATACAAAACTACTCAACCGTTACATACCCTCTACGATTGCTGCTGCGTCAAAGTACCACATTCAATTGGGGGCCTGAACAAGAAAACTCATTTGTTACACTTAAAGCACTACTAGCTAGTTCGAAAGCTTTAGGATTCTTCAACCCAACCCGTGGGACACGTATAATTGCGGACGCTAGTCCGGTTGGACTAGGTTGCGTTTTAACACAAACCGACGACAACGGCGAAGAAGTTATCGAGTACGCTAGTCGTTCACTGACTGAAGTTGAAAGAAAATTCAGCCAGTTTGAACGTGAAGCCCTAGGCATCGTGTTTGCTTGCGAGCGATTTCACAATTACGTGTACGGAGCAGACGAATTCGTCCTTGTCACAGATCATAAGCCATTAGAGTTCTTATTTTCCCCTCGATCGAAACCAAATGCGCGAATTGAGCGTTGGGTTATGAAGCTACAAGGATATCGATACCGGGTAGAATATCGTCCAGGATCCACAAACATTGCGGACTCCTTGTCACGTCTTCTCGCAGCAGTTTCTCCTGCTGCAGGTAACGATTTACATGTGCACTGGGTCGCAAGCGAGGCTTTGCCAAAATCAGTTACAATGGCAGAGATGTCCTCTGCATGTTCCAGTGATAGTGAACTATCGCAGCTGAAAAATAGTATCCTAACCGATAATTGGAATTCGGAAACTAAGCGTTTTCAGATCCTTAAACCAGAACTTTGTGTACTGGGAAATATAATCCTGAGAGGAACCAGGGTTGTTGTTCCGAAGAGTCTCCGGATAAGAATACTCGACCTGGCACATGAAGGACACCCGGGTATAGTAAAAATGAAAGCTCGGTTACGCAGTAAGGTCTGGTGGCCAGGAGTTGATTCTGAGGCTGAACGATATTGCAAATCCTGTCATGGTTGCCAAATAGTGAGTTCTTACCCCCACCCTGAACCAATCATAAGGACCAAACTCCCTAGTGGACCCTGGCAGGACCTCGCGATCGATTTCCTAGGACCATTACCGACTGGCGACTTCATTTTTGTAGTCGTCGACTACTATAGTCGATTTTGTGAAGCAACCTTTATGAAAAAGATTACTTCACACGAGACGATTAATGTCTTGGAATGCATATTTGCACGATACGGTCTTCCCGAGACTATCGTTGCGGACAATGGAAGGCAGTTTATTAGCGAAGAATTTCGCAATTTCTGTCTTACGAATGGAGTCCATTTACGCCACGTGACTCCATATTGGCCGCAGGCGAATGGTGAAGTTGAACGCCAAAATAGGTCCTTCCTCAAACGCCTGCGCATTGCTCACAACAGTGGTGAAGACCTACAACAGGCGTTAAGAACTTACCTGCTGTCGTATCACACGACACCACACACAACTACTGGTAAAAACGCCCGCTTCTCTAATGTTCAACAGAGAGATTAGAGACAAACTTTCGATTCTACCAAATCCGGATCGTTTGGATTCTGAAGTACGCGACAGAGACCAGGAGTGCAAGATGAAGGGCAAGGAGTTGAGCGATTTCACGAGAAGAGCCGTGGATTCCCAAGTATCTCCAGGGGCCCAGGTACTCGTCAGACAGGAAAAACGGGACAAGCTATCAACCCCTTTCAATCCGACACCTTTCCGCGTCGTGGAAAAGACGGGGTCTACAGTCCATATCCAGTCACCAACTGGCGCAGAGTACAAAAGAAACGCATCTTTTGTGAAACCATATATCCAGCCAACAGAACACCCACAGATGGATGAAGCAAAAGGGGGGTCAAAAGATGCTCTAGAAGATACGCCGGGACGAACCGAAAGACCGGCAAGGTTGAAGAAACCGCCGTCATGGCTGAACGATTTTGATCATTGAGTTTATAATAAGTTGGAGATAATTTCATTGTATTACTATCATACCAATTTTAATAATCATTTTTCGAATCCAACCAATTAATTAACTTTTAATTTAGGGTAATATGCATTGCTCTTACCGTAACAATAATCCTTTTCTTTCATTTCTACCACAGGTTTGAACTCTTTTAGGGGAAAAGAGATGTAATATATAGCGCTATTTCATTCAAGTAAGTTGGCATACCTGTATAATTTAAAACGTACCATGTACACTCTGCACTCTGGTGGTAAATAAAGGAAGAATAGCAGCATGGGAACTTGACGTCTTATCGGTAACCTTCTTGCTTGTGCCGCAAGGTAATGATCAAACAGAATCAATACAAAGTTATTGCATAAGGGAATTTAGTAATCATTTGGTGTTAATGGCTAGTATGCTCAGAAAATAGGGAGTCGTCATGTAACTGTTTGGTTACTAACGAAAAATATTCCAGAAAGATGGCCGACACGCGAGACCATCTCAGGTCCATCTCTTGTTTTTTACAACAAAAATATGTCTACTGAATATAAACAATCAAACATACGTGTTAATATAGTGCGCGATCAATTATACAATAACGAGAATATTGAACAAAGTAAGAACTCTACTTCATGCCAAGTAAACAACACAATCGATAGCTATAGAGGCCTAGACGAAACACGCCTAGACCTACAGAGCTGCAACGCGGGCATCGGGAGACCAAACAGACAAGTCTACTGTGCTCCAAACTTCACAGAATTCCAAGAATGCATCACAAACCAGTTAAGTGAAATAATAACTGAACTGTCAATCCAAAAGAAAGCTCTAAAGAGCCTATTAAACTACCATAACCTAAAAATAACATACAGAACACACTGCCTTGCAGACGTACCGCAAATGAAAAAATATGATGCAATAGGTGGTAGCACTGTCAATGAGATACGCTCCGCAAACACTAGAGCGCAGCATGAGGCAACACATTACTCTACTCCTTTCCACTCAAATGCCACATGCTATGCCATACCATTAATCACTTTTCCAACATTGAACACCTATTATACAAACTCGTCCACCATCCCAAGACCAGATAGGCATATGCATATTTCCATCTTTACTCCTGAAAATGTGGCTCAGTCTGAAGTCAATATTAAACCAACATTATTAAAAGGAAAGTTATCAATACTAGCAGACAGTCATGGCAGGTTCCTGTCCTCCCTCATAACGAAGGAACTGGAAACTAATGAAAGGATTAGCAACAACGTAACAATCGATGCCATGATCAAGCCAGGGGCAGGTGCCCTCCAAGTAATGCAAGGATTTGAAAAAATATATATGAAAACTCTAAGTCAATGACACCATACTTATTGAGGCTGGATAAAATGGTATAGAGGGAGTCAGAAACAACATTAGAAATGCACTTCGAACACTCAAACACAACCAGTACCAATGCCGCACAAAAATATTTGTCATGTCTTAATATAACTTAATCAGTTGTTGTGATTAGGGAATAAGTCACGTTTTGACGAAAATGAGTTAGCACCAAATTCTTGCTTATTTTATATAGACGCACATTATGTGTGAAAAGGAAACAAGTCAGATTCACCGTGGGCTCAGTAGAGGGGGGGCCCAAACGCGAGTTTGTTCGAAAAGGAAATGAGTCAAGTTACTTATTCCCTTTTCACAACAAACGGCGGCGCTCTCTGTAATATGCTGCGATTTGACATCAGTTGAAACTGCTTGGATTTATCTATCAGGTGTGTTGTGAAAGATGTCGGCGTCTGAGGATGAATAATAAAAATAAAGTACATAATATAATGAGATTTTTTAATAAAAAAAATTCAATCCTAGTCCCATTCACATAAAAATATTTTATTTTTTTCGAAAAGGGAATAAGTCAGAAAAAAATATATTTCGTTATGGCCTAACTATAGATTCTAAATTTGAAAAATGTATCTTAATGACATATTCTGACATGCTGTATTGTAAAAAAATATCACATTCCCATAAACATGGATTTTTAAACATTATAGTTTGAAAAGAGGATGAGTCAGAGACACAATCTATTTTTTTCTGATCAGACTATACATAATAAATTTTATGTAAAAAAATATTTTGATGCATATTTATCTGTATTTAGAATAAGTATACTTTGAATAATGTACTACAATTATTTCATTATGAAAAAAGTTTCCTCGTTTATCTCAAAACTATAAAAAGTGACTTATTTCCTTTTCACAACAACTGATTCAACTGATATGATAAAACTGATAACAGAAAAATAAAAAGATGGATAAAAAACTAGTTCAATCCAGTACCTGCTGAGAAATACTTTAGGGGTCACGGTGATTTCTGTAAAAAAACCTTGAAAGTAAACACTTCATCAAACAAGGGCAGCACCTAAACATAAGCGGAAAGGTGAAAATAGCCAACTTGATAGCAAATGAGATATGTGAAAAAAAAAGGAGATAGCTTTATATCAAACACACCCACATACCTCCATAGATGATTAATTGCTTGACAGGAAGGTATGTAAATGAAGATCAAACTCCCTGCATTAGACCTAGGAAAATAAACCTTAGTCAAATGTATGACGTTGTCAACAGCAAAGCAGGGAATATCCCATTACCGTCTATCATGTCCCAAAACATGGTTTCGGTAATCGTACGAACTGCTGCTACCTTACCTAAAAATGCAGTTGACATAACGTTCCTAGTCGAAACGACTATAACATCTCAAATCACAAATGCCACAACGAGCCTAGTCCCGAGTACGACGACATCTCCACACACGACATAGCCTCAAGATCCGACTGGTACGATACCTAACCGTTCATGACCGTTTATCTTATTCCTGGCAGTGATGTAGGTCTGGCACCCACGCCAGTTAGCTGTGTGAGCTTCTTTACAATTCGCACAGGTTTGGGGGGTGGACTTGTCTTTCATACAGTCCCTGGTTGGGTGGCTGTCCCCGCACTTGAGGAATTTGAAATGCCTAAACACAGTGTCTTGCCACATGTCCAAATTTTTGGCACTTGCAGTACTACGGAGGCCCTGAAGGGACCCTGAATTTGTCAATTGTAACTACAGTCATGCAAAGTCGTTTTATTTGTTGAATCCTCCTGTTTTCGGAGGGATCAACTTTTACTAAAAATAGAGGTAGGAGTGGTTTATCACCTCGTTGGCTTCTCATTTGAGTAACCGATTCATAGTCTGTCTCTGCAGTTTCAAGGCCTGCTTTTACATTGTCAATTTCTGTAGTTTTGTCAAGGCCCTTTATTACCCATTTAGCTGCCCTTCCACCTATAGGGGTAAATGTATGGTACTCAACCTGATGTTGTTTTAGGATATCTGTTGCCTTTCAGTTATCTGTTGCCTTTCGGTTGTCATTGGCAGAGCGCGTACTGAACTTGGTGCTTTTGCCTCTGGCTACGAAGGTTACTTGGTTTTCGCATGACTCTCGAATCAAATTTGAAATTCTAGTAAAGTTTTTCTATTCTTGGACTATAATGGGTGGCGGTGGAGTTTTTTTTTGCATTTTCCATATTATGGAGGTTTACGCTATTATCGTCCACATCCACTTCCTTTGTTAGTTGATTTACTTGACGATCATCAGTTAGGTCAGTCAGTGGATCAATCTATTTGCAGTAGCCACAGGGACAGCTGTTGAGACTGCGTTGTAAGGTTTTAAATCTAACTACCATGCTTTTGCTTTTTGGATTTTGTCGTTGCGTGGCCTTTATCAGGGTTTGTGTTATTCACGTTCCGGAAAACAGAAATTCTTTAACTCTGTTTGGCTTATCGCCCAGAGAGTTACACGTGGATCGGAGTTAAAAATCAACGGAACTTATATTTTTTATCTCTGCAAGTTCGCTCGGTTGAAGACCGAGCGTCTTGACCTTGATGTTGGCTGGTAGCTGGCCACCATTGTTTGAGACTTAATTAGGGTTCTTCTCATTTGAGCCCAAAGTACATAAGATAAAGCGGTGTCATGATTATAAATAATGAATAGTCATACTTTAAAAAGATAAAAAGATAATTGGTCAAGTATTAAAAAAGTTACTTGTTTGTCAATCATAAAAAAATTAAATGTGAATATTAGGCACTTGGCCAGTCAATAATAAGCTAAAACAACTTGGAAGTTGGGGAGTAGGCATAAGCCAGTCATGAAAAATGTCAGTGTTCGAGGGAGGGCAAGCGGAGGTGGGACAAACAGGTCAGTGTCACCTGAAGTCCCCTACAGGTCCTACTGCCTAGTACACCCCTGTCCTGACTATGAAACAAATAGCCAAGGCCACTAATCGTCCGAGGCTCCGTGACAAGAGCGTCTAGACGCCGACCTGGGGGGCCCCTAATGGGCTCACCCCTTAATTGTCTTACAAGTAATATTATTTGTTCTTGCTTGGCTTGAAGCTGTAAGAGTCTATCGACATCTCTGTTGGCTTAGTTGGGAGAAATTACTGCAGTTGATGTTATTAAGCTGCATAGAACAATTCGTGGTTTCAGTCTTGGGAGTAGTATAGTCTGGAACAGTCTCGCAAGTTCTAGGCGCGCGTAGAGTATCAATCCGTCTGCCTCTGCAGATGTAGGGCAAACACGTGGCTTCACTATACTGCACTGCACTGTGTTGAGCACTGAACCAGGACGATCCGTCCACCACGACTGTCGCCGACTGACTCCGTAGAGTTGGCTACCATAGTAGAACACAAATTTAATTAAAAAACGCACTCGAATTGCTGAATACAAAATTGGCATCAACAAAATGCAAACGGAAATGCGATTCAAAATTAAACAGTTATATTACTCATAATGTTATTAGTTTTATTTTACCTTCCATTCTTCATTTCATTGTATTTGTAAATGAAGGTTTTTATTTGTGTTGTTTAAGGGAATGAAGCAGAGAAGGCAGAACGTTTGGGTTCTTTTGAAATGCCCCAACGATAATGAATATCACATGTGCGTTCCTGTATTTTCACAGAAGACAAAGACATTTGCACCCTAAGTACACATCAACTATTATGTCAAAAATGTATTTTCGACATTTTATAACAAGCTTCAGAAGCCCCACCCCATAGATATTGAACCCCTATTGTGGGCTAGATTAGCAGTCTCCTATACCTCCGCACAGACGCGAGCGTAGCAAATTGAAGAGTCAATCGGCCCATTTCAAGATGGCGATTTGGCGTTTTAATTGATGCTTTTTTAATGCAATAAAGTATTTAACGGGATTGTTTGATATGGTTTTAGCTTGTGCCACAAGGTAATGAACAAACAGAAACAATACAAAGTTATTGCATAAGGGAATTTAGTAATCATTTGGTGTTAAAGGCTAGTATGCTCAGAAAATAGGGAGTCGTCATGTAACTGTTTGGTTACTAACGAAAAATATTCCAGAAAGATGGCCGACACGCGAGACCATATCAGGTCCATCTCTCGTGTTTTACAACAAAAATATGTCAACTGAATAAATAAACAATCAAACATACGTGTTAATAAAGTGCGCGATCAATTATACAATAACGAGAATAAAGAACAAAGTAAGAACTGTACTTCATGCCAAGTAAACAACACAATCGATAGCTATGCAGACCTAGACGAAACACGCCTAGACCTACAGAGCTGCAACGCGGGCATCGGGAGACCAAACAGACAAGTCTACTGTGCTCCAAACTTCACAGAATTCCAAGAAAGCATCACAAACCAGTTAAGTGAAATAATAACTGAACTCTCAATCCAAAAGGAAGCTCTAAAGAGCCTATTAAACTATCATAACCTAAAAAAACAAACGGAACCCACCGCCTTGCAGATGTACCGCAAATAAAAAAATATGATGAAATAGGTGGTAGCACTGTCAATGAGATACGCTCCGCAAACACTAGAGCGCAGCATGAGGCAACACATTACTCTACTCCTCTCCACTCAAATGCCACATGCTATGCCATACCATTAATCACTTTTCCAACATTAAACACCTATTATACAAACTCGTCCACCATCCCAAGACCAGATAGGCATATCCATATTTCTATCTTTACTCCTGAAAATGTGGCTCAGTCTGAAGTCAATATAAAACCAACATTATTAAAAGGAAAGGTATCAATACTAGCAGACAGTCATGGCAGGTTCCTGTCCTCCCTCATAACGAAGGAACTGGAAACTGATAAAAGGACTAGCAACAAGGTAACAATCGATGCCATAATCAAGCCAGGGGCAGGTGCCCTCCAATAATGCAAGGATTAAAAAAAAATATATGAAAACTCTAAGTCAATGACACCATACTTATTAAGGCTGGATAAAATGGTATAGAGGGAGTCAGAAACAACATTAGAAATGCACTTCGAACACTCAAACACAACCAGTACCAATGCCGCACAAAAATATTTGTCATGTCTTAATTTAACTGCCGCCGTTTGTTGTGAAAAGGGAATAAGTCACGTTTTGACGAAAATGAGTTAGCACCAAATTCTTGCTTATTTTATATAGACGCACATTATGTGTGAAAAGGAAACAAGTCAGATTTACCGTGGGCTCAGTAGAGGGGGGGCCCAAACGCGAGTTTGTTTGAAATGTGAATGAGTCAAGTTACTAATTCCCTTTTCACAACAAACGGCGGCGCTCTCTGTAATATGCTGCGATTTGACAGCTGTTGAAACTGCTTGGATTTATTTATCAGTTGTGTTGTGACAGATGTCGGCGTCTGAGGATGAATAATAAAAATAAAGTACATAATATACTGAGATTTTTTAATGAAAAAATTCAATCCTAGTCCCATTCACATGAAAATATTTTATTTTTTTCGAAAAAGGGAATAAGTCAGAAAAAAATATATTTTGTTATGGCCTAACTATAGATTCTAAATTTTGAAAAATGTATCTTAATGACATATTCTGACATGCTGTATTGTAAAAAAATATCACATTCCCATAAACATGGATTTTTAAACATTATAGTTTGAAAAGAGGATGAGTCAGAGACACAATCTATTTTTTTCTGATCAGACTATACATAATAAATTTTATGTAAAAAAATATTTTGATGCATATTTATCTGTATTTAGAATAAGTATACTTTGAATAATGTACTACAATTATTTCATTATGAAAAAAGTTTTCCTCGTTTATCTCAAAACTATAAAAATAAACTTATTCCCTTTTCACAACAACTGATTCAACTGATATGATAAAACTGATAACAAAAAACTAACAGAAAAAAATAAAAAGATAGATAAAAAACTAGTTTAATCCAATACCTACTGAGAAATACTTTAAGGGTCTCGGGTATTTCTGTAAAAAACCTTGAAAGTGAACACTTCATCAAACAAGGGCAGCATCTAAACCTGAGCGGAAAGGTGAAAATAGCCAACTTGATAGCAAATGAGATATGTGAAAGAAAAAAAGACAGCTTTATATCAAACACACCCACATACCTCCATAGATGATAAATTGCTTGACAGGAAGGTATGTAATGAAGATCAAACTCCCTGCATTAGACCTAGGAAAATAAACCTTGTGATATGTATGACGTTGTCAACAGCAAAGCAGGGAATATCCCATTACCGTCTATCATGTCCCAAAACATGGTTTCGGTTATCGTACGAACTGCTGCTACCTTACCTAAAAATGCAGTTGACATAACGTTCCTAGTCGAAACGACTATAACATCTCAAATCACAAATGCCACAACGAGCCTAGTCCCGAGTACGACGACATCTCCACACACGACAAAGCCTCAAGATCCGACTGGTACGATACCTAACCGTTTATAACCTTTCATCTTATTCCTGGCAGTGATGTAGGTCTGGCACCCACGCCAGTTAGCTGTGTGAGCTTCTTTACAATTCGCACAGGTTGCGGGGGGGGGGTGGACTTGTCACTGGTTGGCAAGATGGCCGACATCGGGAACGACCTATATACTACCTCCAGGTATTTTTATAACAGTACATCAAATAGATCAAGAAACAAGTTTTTAAATACTTCTAACACTTCTAGGAGTGAAGTGTTTACCCAGAACAGTCGGAAGCTCTCCAAAACACCAGCCAACAACATAATTTCCGAAAATGAATTAGGCCTAGGCCTAGGCTTAGGCGCGGGTTTAGTAGGCTTCCAAAACCAAGGCAGCTATGTAAAACCCCCCGCCGAGACAGAAGCTAGGCCCACCTGTGGTAAGTCTTATAGTGAAGTACTCCTCAGTGAACGACAAGCGCAAGCAAAAGTGTGCCAGGAACTTTCGGCAACTCATTTGAAGGCATCCTACAGCCATAGGCCTACTGCAGCCATGGGCGACAGGCCTAGCTCTCACAATGGCCTAGGCCTAACTTCAAACCTAGCTTCAAACCAAGCCACAAATCAAATTTTTCCCCTCTCAGTGTTCCAGCCTACACTCGCTGTAAACAACTTTCAACTCTTAGCAGCAGAATGTGTGAGACTGGAGCAAATGATTTGTAGGTTATGTCAGGAAATTCAAGACCTAAGAAAAAGGTTAAACACCAATACACAAGTCCAAACCACCGCCATGACAAGGACAGAGACTCAAAATGGTGATAGGCCTACATATAGGCCTAGCTCAAAACAACACCCTATGCCTTCAATAAATTCATACGATAGAACCTACATGGGGGCACAAGGACAAGGATCGGATAGGCCTAAATCAAGACATCAGCCCGGTCTTCCGGTACCGATAAACCACAAAATTGTGATAATGGCTGATAGCCATGGGCGATTTCTGTCAACATTAATAAAAAAACAAACTAAGTAGGCCTATGGAAAATGACCAATATGTGATAGAGTCCACAATCAAACCAGGAGCAGGTGCCAAACAAGTCACGGAAGGCTTAGAAAGTGAAATCAACAGACTTACAGTAAAAGACGACACACTAATTTTACTAGCGAGTACAAATGACATTAGTAACAACACCACAAATAACATCAGGGATGCTCTTAGCCCACTTTTCAAACATCAGTATCAAAATAAACCAAATATAATCGTAATTGAACTTCTGCCTCGCTTCGACTGCACGGCTAACATGAACATTTTGATTACTGAGACAAACAACCGTATCAACAAACAACTAAAAAATACACTTGGGGTCACAGTTCTATCTGTAGTGTCATTCTCGAGAGAACACTTCACTACACAGGGGCTACACCTCAACTTGAAAGGGAAAGAGCATCTTGCACAACTGATAACTGATGAAATTTGCAAAGCAGCACCAAGTAGGCCTAACGTCTCCTGCACTGACAAGGACAAGCCTAAATTCACAAAAGACCTGGCCACTATTGAGATCCTGGATCTACCAATCGAGAAGGAGGACCAAACATTATGCCTCAAGGCAATCCAACTCTCCAAAGAAGACCCAACAAAACCTGCGACAACTACTTCCACAACAAGTATAGACTTTCGATGTGAGCCAACCCGACCCACAGAAGCCTCACTTACAGCCTGCGAGATCACCCATGCAGCACACCTGGTCCAGCGTGGTCCAAATTCCGTGGACCAAGAGGACACAGTGCTATCGAGCGCTATTTCCGAGGAGCCAGTGGCCGAGGACCAAGGGGACACAATGCTATCGAGCGCTGCTACAGAGGAGCCAGTGGCGGTGAACCAAGAGGACACAATGCTATCGAGCGCTGCTACAGAGGAGCCAGTGGGCACAGCCTCAAGTCACCCTAAGTCAGTCAAACAAACTTTAAACATCACACATTTAAATAAAATAACGAGACACCAAAAACAAACACAAACACCGATAACAAACAAAACATCAACACCCCCAAAAATATAAAATCTCAGCAATAGAACCTAAAGAAACCAGGAGTTGCAAAAAACAACCTTTTTTAGCAAAGGCAACAAACCACAAGCCACGGATAAAAAAGAAACTCAGATAGACACACCATCACCCACACCATCACCTACACCTTCCACAATAAAAACTAAAAACACATGCTCAAATACAAAAATAAATATACTACATCAAAACATTCAAGGCCTTACAAATTCCATCAACAACCTTGAAATCATTCTGGATGGACTAGAAAGTAAAAATGAAGAAATAGACTTCTTATGTCTTTCAGAACATTGGCTTAACAATGAAAACCTCCAATCAACTCACATTAGCAACTACTCACTAAGTAATTCCTTTTGCAGATCAAATTTCCTAAGGGGAGGGGTTGCCATTTACATAAACAACAAATGGCTAGGTCTAACAAAAAAGATAGACCTAAGCACCTCAGAAAAAAACATTGAACTGACTGGCATAGAAATAGTAAGTAACAACATTTCTAAAAATAACTTGATTATAATAACAGTATATCGTTCACCATTGGGCAATATAAACACCTTCCTAGAAATACTAGAAAAAACCCTATCTAAAATTACTAAAGAAGGGAAGGAAATTTACTTACTAGGTGATTTTAATATTGACTTTCAAAAAGAAAATCATAGGGCCAACAGAGAAAAATTAATAAATCTTATGCTGTCATTTAACATTATATTTACAATAAATGAACCAACAAGGCTTGATCCTCACCTAAATTCATTGTCAAATATTGACAACATTGCCACTAATGCAAAACCCACTACTTTCACATCTAAGGTAACTAACCACTGTCTCTCTGACCATTTTGCCCAACAAATAACTATAAATTGCCCCTTCAACATAAAAAACAAAAAACGACTATCAGAAGGAAATTCAATGAAGAGAACATAAGCAATCTAATTAGTCTTTTAGATGAAACAAACTGGACCACTGTATACACTGCAAATAGTCCAGACGAGAAATATAATTGTTTTGAGGAAATATTCCTACAGAAATTTGATACGTGCTTTCCTAAAAAAATAACTAAAATAAATACAAACTTCATTAAACAACCGTGGCTCACGATAGGAATAAAAACTTCTAGAGCAAACTTGAAGTGTCTATTCTGGATAAATAAATATTTTCACAACACTATCACTAAAATGCACTACATTAAATATAAAAAGATTTACAACAAAAGTAATAAAAGTAATAAAAGCAGCAAAGGCTCTAGATATCACTAAACAAACTGAAGGTAGCAGAAATGAAGAAAAACTAAAATGATATGGCAAATAATAAACAAGCACACAAATAAATCTAAAATGGTAATGAAAAAAAAGTTTCACTAAAAATTAACAACTCTATCGTCACAAATCAAACACAGATATCCAACTTATTCAACAATGAATTTGCCACGGCAGCAAATAAATTCATACAAACGAACAACCAACTAAATGAGGAAAAGGATTACCTTGCGTACCTACAAACCATGAACATAGACACTACAAAATCAATGTTTATGCAGCCTACAGACCACATAGAAATCACAAAAATCATCTCAAAGCTTAAATCAAAGAAATCCTCTGGGATTGACGAAATTCCTACTTCATTAATAAAAATATGCAGTAAACATATAGTGACCCCACTTGCACATATATACAACGAATGTATAGCGAAAGGAATTTTCCCAGATAAGCTTAAGATAGCTAAAGTTATACCACTCCACAAAAAGGGCAACAAAGATGAAATAGGTAATTATCGACCAATTTCACTCCTTCCAGCTTTCTCTAAAATCCTAGAAACATTGATACATAAAAGAATAACATTGTTTGTTGAAAAAAATAACCTCCTAACAGATAAACAAAATGGGTTTTAGGAAAAACAGGTCAACCCTAGGAACTATTCAAAATTTTATAGAAAATATAATAGAAGGGAAAAAATGTAATGATCTTGTACTTGGAGTATTTTGTGATCTATCAAAAGCCTTTGATTGTATAGATCACAAAATACTTATAGATAAACTCAAATTCTACGGCATAAGAGGTATAGCTCTAGACATGATTGTGTCATATCTAACAAATCGTGTACAATACGTAGAGCTAACTGCCATGGATGAAGATAACAATGAACAGAAATACTTATCAAAACCAACAAAAATTACCTGCGGAGTGCCACAAGGATCCATACTAGGGCCACTTCTTTTTATTATATTCATTAATGATTTTGCTCACCTTATAAAAAACTCACAGCTCTTTGCGGATGACACAAGCATCACCATCAGAGCTAGCTGTGTAAAATCACTTATAACACAATCGGAAAAACAGCTGTTTGTGGCAAACAGTGGTTTAGTGTAAACAATCTGATACTAAATTATAACAAAACCACATTTGGCATGTTTGGCAACCAGAACATCAAAGAGGAAGAAAAACCACAAACCCTCACTATCAACGCTGAGAAAAAACACAAAAATAAAAAAGACTAATCTCGCAGATTTTCTTGGCCTAACGATTGATGAACATCTAAATTGGAACAAACAATGTGAAAAATTGTCTAAAAAATTAAACTCTACTATAATATGCATTAAGGATTATAAAATCAATTTCAAATATTAAAACAGCTAAAATAGCATATTCCGCAAACTTTGAATCTCATCTCAGATATGGAGTAGAATTCTGGGGTGGTTCCCCAAATGCAAAAACAATTTTCACATTGCAAAAAAAAGCTCTCAGGATCATTCTGGGTCTAAGACAAAGAAAAGACTCTTTCATAAAACCTCACTGTAAAGAACACTTTATAAAACATAAGATATTAACATTCTACAGCTTATACATAATGCAAACCATCTTGTACATACACAAACAACCCAATGAACATACCCTCAACAGCGACATCCATTCTCACAACACCCGTCAAAATAAACATATTCACACACAATACCTCAAAACTAAAACACTACAATTAAATTCATCATACATAAACTCAAAACTTTACAACAAATTGCCACAAGAAATAAAAATATAAACAATGTAAACTCATTCAAACACAAGCTGAAATCAATTTTTCTAAAAAAAGCATATTACTCAGTTCAAGAATACCTAGAAGACAAAAACATATAGGCCTTCAAAGATACCTACTGCAATAAAAAAATTCAATATGTCCAGGTTACAACCAAGTGCACTAGTGACTAGGGGCCTATGGATTTTAAAATATATTTATTTATCTCTAATTCAAAATTTAAGTGTAATATTAATCGTATTTTTTATTTTTTCATTGTATTATATTCTTAGTTTATTTATATAGCCTACTATGGTAATCTATTTATTTATTTAACTGTATATTTAAACATTTTTCCAAATACCCTATTGTAATAATCCTCTACAGAGGATTAGATGGGTCAACTACAATGTAACATTTGTATTGGAAATAAAACCTACTACTACTACTACTACTACTTTCATACATTCCCTGGTTGGGTGGCTGTCTCCTCACTTGAGGAATGATTTAAACTGCCTTTCACAGTGTCTTGCCACATGTCCAAATTTTTGGCACTTGCAGCACTACGGAGGCCCTGAAGGGGCCCTGAATTTGTCAATTGTAACTACAGTCATGCAAAGTCGTTTTATTTGTTGAATCCTCCTGTTTTCGGAGGGATCAACTTTTACTAAAAATAGAGGTAGGAGTGGTTTATCACCTCGTTGGCTTCTAATTTGAGTAACCGATTCATAGTCTGTCTCTGCAGTTTCAAGGCCTGCTTTGACATAGTCAATTTCTGTAGTTTTGTCAAGGCCCTTTATTACCCATTTAGCTGCCCTTTTACCTATAGGGGTAAATGTATGGTACTCAACCTGATGTTGTTTTAGGATATCTGTTGCCTTTCGGTTGTCATTGGCAGAGCGCGTACTGAACTTGGTGCTATTGCCTCTGGCTACGAAGGTTACTTGGTTTTCGCATGACTCTCGAATCAAGTTTGAAATTCTTGTAAAGTTTTTCTATTCTTGGACTATAATGGGTGGCGTTGGAGTTTTTTTTTTGCATTTTCCATATTATGGAGGTTTACGCCATTATCGTCCACTTCCACTTCCTTTGTTAGTTGATTTACTTGACCATCATCAGTTATGTCAGTCAGTGGATCAAATCTATTTGCAGTAGCCACAGGGACAGCTGTTGAGACTGCGTTGTGAGGTTTTAAATCTGGACTTCCATGCTTTGGCTTTTTAGATTTTGTCGTTGCGTGGCCTTTATCGGTCTTTGTGTTATTCACGTTCCGGAAAACAGGAATTCTTTAACTCTGTTTGGCTAATCGCCCAGAGAGTTACACCTGGGTCGGAGTTTAAAATCAACGGAACTGATGTATTTTATCTCTGCAAGTTCGCTCGGTTGAAGAGCGAGCGTCTTGACCTTGATGTTGGCTGGTAGCTGGCCACCAATTGTTTGTGACTAAATCAGTGTTTTCCTCATTAGAGCCCATAGTATCTTAGATAAGGCGGTGTCGTGATTATAAAATAATGAAAAGTCATACTTTAAAATGATTAAAATATGATTGGTCAAATATCAAAATAGTTACTTGTTTGTCACTCATAAAAAAAAATTAAATGTGAATATTAGCACTTGGCCAGTCAATAATAAGCTAAAACAACTTGGTCAGTAGGCATAAGCCAGTCATAAAAAATGTCAGGGTTCGAGGGAGGGCAAGCGGAGGTTGGACAAACAGGTCAGTGTCACCTGAAGTCCCCTACAGGTCCTACTGCCTTGTACCCCCCTGGTCCTGAATAAGAAACAAATAGCCAAGGCCACTAATTGTCCAAGGCTCCGTGACAAGAGCGTCTAGACGCCGACCTGGGGGGCCCCTTATGGGCACACCCCTTAATGTTCTTACAAGTTAATATTATTTGTTCTTGCTTGGCTTGAAGCTGTAAGAGCCTATCGACGTCTCTGTTGGCTCAGTTTGGGCGAAATTACTGCAGTTGATGTTATTAAGCTGCATAGTTCAATTCGTGGCTTCAGTCTTGGGAGTAGTATAGCCTGGAACAGTCTCGAAAGTTCTAGGCGCGCGTAGAGTATCAATCCGTCTGCCTCTACAGATATAGGGCAAACACGTGGCTTCACTATACTGCACTGCACTGTGTTGAGCACTGAACCAGGACGATCCGACCACCACGACTGTCGCCGACTGACTCTGTAGAGTTGGCTACCATAGTAGAACACAATTAAAAATGAAAAACGCAATCTAATTACAAAATACAATATTGGCATCAACAAAATGCAAACGGAAATGCGATACAAAATTAAACAGTTATATAACTCATAATGTTACTAGTTTTATTTCACCTTCCATTCTTTATTTCATTGTTTGTAAATGAAGGTCCTATTTTGTGTTGTTCAAGGGAATAAAGCTGAGAAAGGAGAACGTTAGAGTTCTTCCGAAATGCCCAAACGATAAATAATATCACATCTGAGTTCCTGTTTTCACAGAAGATAAAGACGTATGCACCGTAAGTACACATCAACTATTTTGTCAAAAATTTATTTTCGACATTTTATAACAAGCTTCACAAACCCCACCCCATAGATATTGAACCCCTATTGTGGGCTAGATTAGCAGTCTCCTATACCTCCGCACAGACGCGAGCGTAGCAAATTGAAGAGTCAATCGGCCCATTTCAAGATGGCGATTTGGCGTTTTAATTGATGCTTTTTTAATGCAATAAAGTATTTTACGGGATTGTCTGATATGGTTTTTGCTTGTGCCGCAAGGTAATGAACAAACAGAATCAATACAAAGTTATTGCATAAGGGAATTTTGTAATTATTTGGTGTTAAAGGCTAGTATGCTCAGAAAATAGGGAGTCGTCATGTAACTGTTTGGTTACTAACGAAAAATATTCCAGAAAGATGGCCGACACGCGAGACCATATCAGGTCCATCTCTCTTGTTTTACAACAAAAATATGTCAACTGAATATAAACAATCAAACATACGTGTTAATAAAGTGCGCGATCAATTATACAATAACGAGAATAAAGAACAAAGTAGGAACTGTACTTCATGCCAAGTAAACATCACAATCGATAGCTATGCAGACCTAGACGAAACACGCCTAGACCTACAGAGCTGCAACGCGGGCATCGGGAGACCAAACAGACAAGTCTACTGTGCTCCAAACTTCACAGAATTCCAAGAAAGCATCACAAACCAGTTAAGTGAAATAATAACTGAACTCTCAATCCAAAAGGAAGCTCTTAAGAGCCTATTAAACTACCATAACCTAAAAATAACAAACGGAACCCACCGCCTTGCAGACTCCCGCAAATGAAAAAATATGATGCAATAGGTGGTAGCACTGTCAATGAGATACGCTCCGCAAACACTAGAGCGCAGCATGAGGCAACACATTACTCTACTCCTCTCCACTCAAATGCCACATTCTATGCCATATCATCAATCACTTAAGAGGGTATGCAGAGGCTAGAACGGAGGCGAGTTTAAGCGCTCAGCTTTCTGGAACTTTTGGGTAAACGGTTTATTACACCATTATCAAATTTCACACTAACTTTTATAAAGAATAAATCTTTGTTATCCATTATGCGTATTCCTAAATTAATTCATTGATTTTGAATTAAAATTTAGTGAAATCACCAAAATTTACTCAATTTTAGTCAACTTCGTGAATTTATTCCAAGTGAACAGATTTTTTTAACTCAAATTTGCAAAATGGAACCCATCGTTTAAATCAATGTGAACGCGCAGGTTTATTTGGTTTTGTCGTAAGATAAACGGTTTGGTGGGAATTTCCAGAATTGTAATCCATGTTTCGGATTTCCCATTTTTTCACGTTTTGAACTTATGCCTCGCAATGGATCTTTTACGCTTATTTTGTGCAACCAATTACGGATATCAATATAAAAGCACTTTATTAACATCCATTCAAAATTTGGTAATGATATTACCAACCGTTCAGCAGAAATCATCAACACCTGTTTGCGCGCATGTGAGTTGGGCCAAGCTCAGCGTACCCTCTTAACCAACATTAAACACCTATTATACAAACTCGTCCACCATCCCAAGACCAATAGGAATATGCATATTTCTATCTTTACTCCTGAAAATGTGGCTCAGTCTGAGGTCAATATTAAACCGACATTATTAAAAGGAAAGGTATCAATACTAGCAGACAGTCATGGCAGGTTCCTGTCCTCCCTCATAACGCAGGAACTGGAAACTGATAAAAGGTCTAGCAACAAGGTAACAATCGATGCCAAGATCAAGCCAGGGGCAGGTGCCCTCCAATTAATGCAAGGATAAAGAAAAAATATATGTAAACTCTAAGTCAATGTCACCATACTTATTAAGGCTGGATAAAATGGTATAGAGGGAGTCAGAAACAACATTAGAAATGCACTTCGAACACTCAAACACAACCAGTACCAATGCCGCACAAAAATATTTGTCATGTCTTAATTTAACTGAATCGGTTGTTGTGAAAAGGGCCTAAGTTAAGATTTGACGAAAATGAGTTAGCACCAAATTCTTGCTTATTTAATATAGACGCACATTATGTGTGAAAAAGGAAACAAGTCAGATTACCGTGGGCTCAGTAGAGGGGGGGCCCAAACGCGAGTTTGTTTGAAAAGGGAATGAGTCAAGTTACTTATTCCCTTTTCACAACAAACGGCGGCGCTCTCTGTAATATGCTGCGATTTGACAGCTGTTGAAACTGCTTGGATTTATTTATCAGTTGTGTTGTGACAGATGTCGGCGTCTGAGGATGAATAATAAAAATAAAGTACATAATATACTGAGATTTTTTAATGAAAAAATTCAATCCTAGTCCCATTCACATGAAAATATTTTATTTTTTTCGAAAAAGGGAATAAGTCAGAAAAAATATATTTTGTTATGGCCTAACTATAGATTCTAAATTTGGAAAATGTATCTTAATGACATATTCTGACATGCTGTATTGTAAAAAAATATCACATTCCCATAAACATGGATTTTTAAACATTATAGTTTGAAAAGAGGATGAGTCAGAGACACAATCTATTTTTTTCTGATCAGACTATACATAATAAATTTTATGTAAAAGCAAATTTTTGATGCTATTTATATGTGTTTCGAATAGGTATACTTTGAATAATGTTCTACAATTATTTCATTATAAAAAAGTTTTCCTCGTTTATCTCAAACTATAAAAAGTGACTTTTTCCCTTTCACAACAACTGATTCAACTGATATGATAAAACTGATAACAAAAACTAACAGAAAAAAATAAAAAGATAGAGAAAAAACTAGTTCAATCCAGTACAAACTGAGAAATAATTAAGGGGTCACGGTGATTTCTGTAAAAAACCTTGAAAGTAACACTTCATCAAACAAGGGCAGCACCTAAACCTGAGCGGAAAGGTGAAAATAGCCAACTTGATAGCAAATGAGATATGTGAAAGAAAAAAAGACAGCTTGATATCAAGCACACCTACATACCTCCATAGATGACAAATTGCTCGACAGGAACGTATGTAATGAAGATCAAACTCCCTGCATTAGACCTAGGAAAATAAACCTGTGATATGTATGACGTTGTCAACAGCAAAGCAGGGAATATCCCATCACCGTCTATCATGTCCCAAACATGGTTTCGGTAATCGTACGAACTTCTGCTACCTTACCTAAAAATGCAGTTGACATAACGTTCCTAGTCGAAACGACTATAACATCTCAAATCACAAATGCCACAACGAGCCTAGTCCCGAGTACGACGACATCTCCACACACGACATAGCCTCAAGATCCGACTGGTACGATACCTAACCGTTCATGACCGTTTATCTTATTCCTGGCAGTGATGTAGGTCTGGCACCCACGCCAGTTAGCTGTGTGAGCTTCTTTACAATTCGCACAGGTTGGGGGGTGGACTTGTCTTTCTTACAGTCCCTGGTTGGGTGGCTGTCCCCGCACTTGAGGAATTTGAACTGCCTTTCACAGTGTCTTGCCACATGTCCAAATTTTTGGCACTTGCAGCACTACGGAGGCCCTGAAGGGGCCCTGATTTTGTCAATTGTAACTACAGTCATGCAAAGTCGTTTTATTTGTTGAATCCTCCTGTTTTCGGAGGGATCAATTTTTACTAAAAATAGAGGTAGGAGTGGTTTATCACCTCGTTGGCTTCTAATTTTAGTAACCGATTTATAGTCTGTCTCTGCAGTTTCAAGGCCTGCTTTGACTAGCCAATTTCCTTAGTTTTGTCAAGGCCCTTTATTACCATTTAGTGCCCTTTTACCTATAGGGGTTAAGAATGGTACTCAACCTGATGTTGTTTAAGGATATCTGTTGCCTTTCGGTTTTCATTGGCAAAGCGCGTACTGAACTTGGTGATATTGCCTCTGCTACGAAGGTTACTTGGTTTTCGCATGACTCTCGAATCAATTGAAATTGCTTGTCAGTTTTTCTATTCTTGGACTATAATGGGTTTCGTTGGAGTTTTTGTTTTTGGCATTTTCCATATTATGGAGGTTTAACCATTATCGATTCACTTCCACTTTCTTTTGTTAGTTGATTTACTTGACATCATCAGTTATGTCAGTCAGTGGATCAAATCTATTTGCAGTAGCCACAGGGACAGCTGTTGAGACTGCGTTGTAAGGTTTTAAATCTTAACTACCATGCTTTTGCTTTTTGGATTTTGTCGTTGCGTGGCCTTTATCAGGGTTTGTGTTATTCACGTTCCGGAAAACAGGAATTCTTTAACTCTGTTTGGCTAATCGCCCAGAGAGAAACACCTGGGTCGGAGTTAAAAATCAACAGAACTGATGTTTTTTATCTCTGCAAGTTCGCTCGGTTGAAGACCGACCGTCTCGACCTTGATGTTGGCTGGTAGCTGGCTACCATTGTTTGAGACTTATTTAGGATTCTCCTCATTTGAGCCCAAAGTACCTTAGATAAAGCGGTGTCGTGATTATAAATAATGAAAAGTCATACTTTAAAAAGATTAAAATATGATTGGTCAAGTATTAAAATAGTATCTTGTTTGTCAATTATAAAAAATATTTTAATTGTGTTTAATAGGCACTTGGCCAGTCAATAATAAGCTAAAACAACTTGGGGAGTAGGCACAAGCCAGTCATGAAAAATGTCAGGGTTCAAAGGAGGGCAAGCGGAGGTTGGACAAACAGGTCAGTGTCACCTGAAGTCCCCTACAGGTCCTAATGCCTTGTACCCCCCTGTCTTGACTAAGAAACAAATAGCCAAGGCCACTAATTGTCCAAGGCTCCGTGACAAGAGCGTCTAGACGCCGACCTGGGGGCCCCTAATGGGCTCACCTCTTAATGTACTTACAAGTTAAATGACTTGTCCTTGCTTGGCTTAAAGCTGTAAGAGCCTACCGACGTCTCTGTTGGCTCAGTCGGGCGAAATTACTGCAGTTGATGTTATTAAGCTGCATAGTACAATTTGTGGCTTCAGTCTTGGGAGAAGTATAGCCTGGAACAATTTTGAAAGTTCTATGCGCGCGTAGAGTATCAATCAGTCTGCCTCTACAGATGTAGGGCAAACACGTGGCTTCACTATAATGCACTGCACTGTGTTGAGCACTGAACCAGGACGATCCGTCCACCACGACTTTCGCCGATTGACTCTGTAGAGTTGGCTACCATAGTACCATAGTACCTAAAGAAGCAGTTTGCGCAGCGTACCCAGTCACAGTGACCACGACATCTCAAATCACAAATGCCACAACGAGCCTAGTCCTTGTGTCCGACGACATCTCCACACACGACAAAACCTCAAGATCCGACTGGTACGATACTTTAAGAATCAGTTGTAGCAGCGTATCCTGTCACAATGTTACAATCTCAAATCACATCCACAATGAGCTAGTCTCGAGTACGCAAAGCCTCAGATCCGATGGTACGATAACTAAAGAAGCAGTTGTTGCAGCGTACCCAGTCACAATGACCACGACATCTCAAATTACAAATGTCAAAGTGTGCCTAGACCCGGGTGCTACGACATCTCAATTTACGACGAAGTCTCATGATCCGACTGGTATGATACCTTAAGACGCAATAGATACAGCGTTCACATTTGCATCGACCACGACATCTCAAATCACAGATGCTACTTTGAGCCCGTCCCGTGTCCCACGATTCTCCAGACGCCACAATGTCTCAAATACCGGCTCTCTCGTCACCACAAGAAGAGGAGAAGAACACATCCAGACGTCTAACACCAATAGCAGAGTTGCTTAGTGTTGAAGCCATCAATCAGTCTATCCGATGCAACCAAATAGAACAAAAAAATCATTGCATAGGCCATAATGCATTCCTTTTCGGATTCCCACCCACCCAAAATCAAGACCCTAACCATAGAAACTAACAATCTAAACTTATCAGATACACATTCTATAAAATCAAACAAATCATTAAAATTCTCCCTGAACAGTTGCCACACTAAACATATTATGAACAGTGCATAACAGTTCACCAACTCAAGCATGCCTCTGATTATCAATCCCAAAATAGAAACAAGTCAATTGCCCAGTTTAGATGACAAACAAACTATTTCAATAAATATATCTTTAGGCCCATGCCTACAAAACCTACTAGATCTACACCCACCATCGAAAAAATCCTCAACTACTAGTATTCAGACACACAAACCCAGTGGCGTATCCAAGGGGGGTGGGGTGAGGGGGGACAAAACCCCCCGTTTAAAAAAAAGGTGTAAAGGAGAAAATAAAATAACTACAAATTACCATCTGACTAAAAGAGGATTTTAGTAGATACAAAGTTGGTTATTTTAATGCTTTAAAACGCAGATTTTCACCAAAACGACCTTGAAAGAGAAAACTTTTAGATTAAAAACAGGATTTTAGTAGAACAAAAATGTTGGTGATGCTTTAATACGCACAGATTTTCACCAAAATGACATCGATAGAGAAAACTTTTTGATTAAACAGGATTTTAGATAAAAAGTTGGTGCTTTTAAAAATGCACAGATTTTCACCAAAATGGCCTTGAAGAAGAAAATTTTCCAGCGGGGCAAGCCCCCCGGACCCCCCACTTAGCCTTCAGCACATCTATAAAAAAAATTGATTGAATTCAATTCCTTTATGAATTCCTGGATACGCCAATGCACAAACCCATACCTATACCAGGGGAAAAGGCAGTAAGAAACAAAATCAATATTCTACGCCAAAACGTACAGTGCATTGCAAACAAAATACCTGATCTAGAAGCATTAATACGTGATGTAGAAGAAAACGGATTGGTGGAAGTGGATATTGTATGTGTAACTGAACACTGGCAAAAAAAATGAAATTTGCCAGGTAAATTTAGGAAAATCTAACGAAGTCTCAGCATACAGTAGGTCTGTTCTAGGACATAGGAGAGCTGCAATATTTGTAAATCGAGATAAATTGCAGGATATAAAAGTAAAAACTTAATATATCAACATAAATTAGTGAAAAAGACATAGAAATAACTGGAATAGAATTCAAACTTGAAAACTATTTAAGAAATATAATAATCGATACACTGTATCGCACGCCAGATGGAAACATCAATATCTTCCTAGAAACACTTGAATAAACCATGCTAATACAAATAGTTAAAGAAACCAAAGATATAAGTAGTTATATTAGGGGATTTCAATATAGACTTCCTAAAAGACTCTTCTTAAAAGGATAAGATAATGAATCTGTTAGATTCATTTGAACTCAAATCAACAATAGCTACCCCAACTAGATGTGATAGTCATTACAACACAGCATCACAAATAGACAATATATTTACAAACACACCTAAAGTATGATACAAAGGTTATAGCTAGTGTTATCTCAGATCACGCTGCACAACTAATCTCAATAAACTGAATTAAACAATCTAGAAAAAATAATTACATATAAACGAATTTTCAAAGACCTAACTATAAGCATCTTCAACGAACAACTTGCAATGGTTTGCTGGGAAGATGAATTAACATCGAGTTCCGTAAATGTTTTGTATGACTTATTTACAAATAAATTCAACAAGATATTTCAAAAGCACTTTCCTTTAAGAATAATCACTGTAAAACATAAATCAAATACTAAATGTTTCTGGGTAACGCAGGGTCTAACAATATCTCGACATAATCTAAAAATCCTCTATCAAATGACATTACATTTTTATAACAGCATATTTATTAAAAGATATTACAAAAAATATAAAACCATTTATAAAAAAATTATTGAATCTAGCAAAAATTAAATACTATGAATATCAAATAAACACAGTGAAAACAGATCAAAAAAGGTATGGGAAATAGTAAATAATCAATTGAATCGCAAACCACCACCCAAGACAAATTCTAACATTAACATAGAAACGCAGGAAAGTATTATTACCAACAAACAAAAATCATAGCGCAATGCCTTGTCGAGTACTTTAATATCATAGCAAGTAAAATTACCAAAGACATAGACCTGAAACTCCAAAATGAAACTTGTAAAGACCATCTCATTAAAACTCGGAAGAGTCCATTAGGATCATTATTCATAGAAGAGACAAATGAAAATGAAATTTTACAAATTGTTAAAGCCTTTAAAAATAAAATGTCTAGTGGTTATGATGAAATACTAATGGTCCTGGTAAAAAAATGCATTCCGTTCATAGCGAGCCCCTAAAAATAATTTTTAATGAATGCATATCTTCTGGAATTTTTCCTGAAAAAATTAAAATTGCGAAAATAGTCCCATTTTATAAAAAAGGTGATCATACCAAAATGGACAACCATAGACCAATTTCCCTCCTTCCAGTGTTTTCAAAGATTTTGGAAAAACTAATTCATAACAGAATTTTAAATTTTTTTGAGGGAAAACAGCTTTTTCAGACAATCAAAGTAGGTTAAGGAAAAGCAATTTAACCTGTACCACAATAAATAGGTTTCTGGTAAAATTTGTAAATGCTCTAGAAGAAAAAGATTGAACCATAGGATTTTTTTTTACGACTTTTCCTAAGCTTTTGATTGTATTGATCACGAAATTTTTCTAGACAAACTTCATCATTACGGTATTCGAGGAGTAGCGTTAGAAATTATAAAATCATTTTTGAGTAATAGATACCATTAGGTAGAATTAATGACATACGACACAAAGGGTAATGAAACAAAAACAATATCTCAGAGACTTCTAAACACATGTGGTGTTCCTCAAGGATCCATAGTAGATCCACTTTTCTTCAATATTTTCATAAAAAATGATCTTCCTTTTGGGCGCGAACGCGGCCTTATATTGTATAGATGACATTGAATTTTTTGCAGACGATGCTTCCTCTTTAATTCATGCACCATCAAAGGATAAATTAATATCACAAGCAACAGAAAAGACAACTACATGCATAAATTGGTTTTTAAGTAATAAATTAATCTCAAATTCCTCAAAAACTAAATTAATTAACTTTAGTTCTAAACAAAAATCAAGATATTTTGAACAAATTCATGAACTATCAATTAAATTAATTGGCTACCCACACAATCTCTAGGGTTACAGGACATCGAATTCCTAGGGATTTTCATGGATGAATCCTTAACATGGAATAAACACTGATCTAGTAGGAAAATTAAATTCAGCCTGCTATTCAATTAGATTAATTAGAAACTCAACAAATGTAAGTACAGCTAAACTAGTTTATTTTGCACTCTTTAAAAGCCTGTTAAGATATGGAACTGAATTCTGGGGACATTCTGCACAGCACGACAAAGTGTTTAAAATTTTAAAAAAGGGCTATTAGAATTATAGCAAAGGCGCACTCAAGAATTTACTCTCAACCTTTATTTAAACAATTTAAGATTCTTATCTTTTACGGTATATACATTCTTAAATCAGTTCAAATCGTTAAACAAAACATTCATTTGCTAGACAAAAATCATGAAACTCACTCATACCAAACTCGACAATATAATGACCTTCATGTACAACAACACAGTAGTAAACTAGCCCAAACTTAATTCTAACTATATGAAAATTAAGTTATTTAATAAACAACAAAAACAAATAAAAATGATTACATCTATTGATAATTTTAAACTTAAAGCAAAATATTTCTTATTAGAAAAAGCTTATTATTCTTTAAATGATTATTAAATGGATAATATCAAATAGTACAAAACATCAAATTCTGATTGTTCAATCATAAAAATTTCCAAATTTATAAATGTATAAACAATGCATAAACATAGTAGGACTGTATTTATTGTATTTAAAATGTGTAATTGTGTATTATAATTATTATTATTAGGCCTATTATATATTTTTCAATATAAGGCTTTATTATGTATTGTAGTATAAAATGTAGTATGTGTAGCTTTGCCCATTAAGTATGGTTTTGTACTCCACAAAACGCAGTCTAATTTAATATTTGTTTCCGTGTATTTATCTATGACTATAATAAAGAACATTTAACATCTACAATTTAAGTGAAACGCCAAAATATCTGTTTTTTGAATGTAAGTAATATTGAGTGAGTGACTTCGCTCCGGAATGGCCGAACGGCTAAACATATTAAACAGAAATTTTAAACAGACATTCGGTACAAGTATTTAGCATGTAATTAACAATTTGAGCAAAATCAGTTGCAATTTATAAAGACAGGACATATTAAATTGAAAGAAGGTCTGTTATTTGTATTATGTAATTAAATAAATAAATAAATTGTATTTAAAGTCTACCCACTCAGTGATATAACTGATTTTCAGGGGTGAGGGACAGTAAATCAAAGCGACCAAGCCAACCCAGTAGGCCCCGACGCAATCGACGAGTGAACGATAACCAACTAAAGATCGATATTTGTTCTAGGAAATATAGCAATCAGTGGTATGGACAGTGCGAACACACGCGAATCAACGCCAGAATCAACAAGGCCGATTCAGAACAACTCTGAATTTATTTTGTGCTTCGTTGCTAGGACTGCTCCAAAGTCACCTTTTACAAACTCCTTAGACATGAACTGATGGACTTAAGTCCAAATCAGAAGTTAAAAAACTTCTGACTTTGGCGGGAATCGAACCCTGGACCTTCTGCATTGGAAGCAGATACGCTAACAACAAGACCAACGAGCCACACACACACACACACACACACACACACACAATAAAAGATAATGGTTTTGTTCTTGAAACAACATTTTCATTAAATCATTTCAAGAATGTCAGGCAGTGACCAAGGTCTTTCAATCTTGCACGGAAAACATTTCCAGCATTCCGCTGGAAAATTGAGTAAATTTTGAAAATATTTACAAGTTTTTCGCACTGGCTATGTTTTTCATAGCACAGTATATGGAATTCATAACATGTTCTATGATTATTTAATTGGATGAGCGAAGCGAAGATTCCATTTCACTACACTGGAGAAATAAATCCGGAATGTCTTTTTTTCTTTTTTTTCTTCGTATTTTTGTGTCTGTTAGCACGATTCCGGCTCAACCGATACTCCAATTGCGAAATCTCTGAACTTAGAACTGCGACGTTTTTGAGCGCAACCGGAAACTTATTTCTCATGAAAATCGCAATTTTACGATTTTTTTCGATTTTTTAAAAATTTCTTCGACTTATAACACCTACATGCTTTATTCGATTGTAATGATTTTTTTACAAAACCTTAATTTTATAAACCTTTATATTCGTGTGAAATTTGAGCGTAATCGAAAAATTATTTCTCGTAAAAATCGCAATTTTACGCTTTTTTTGTAAACAATTACGCTCATCCAACAACGCGCCTGAAAAAGCGTTTGCGAAGCTTCCTAGTACACGTAATACATAACTATTTATTCTTCTTAGTTATCAGCTCACTTAATACACAACTATTTATTCTTCTTATGATCACCTTAATTAATAAACATCGCTTTCTTCTTAGATATTAGCTTTTAATAGGTCTACATAACTCTTTCTGCTTCTATCAGATTACTTCATGCAGAATTTTTTCTTCTTCTTGGGTATCAGCTTACTTAATACAAACTTTCTCTTCTTCTTAGGTATCAGCTTAATTAAACGAGGAGCGGAGCGACTGAGTGTCTCCATTCAACTCAAACGGCTCTCATTCTGTGATTATGTGTGTCTGTCGGTCTATCTGTCCGTCTGTCTGTCTGTACGTCGAAAATCAGCCGAACCGCTGAACAGATTGCGCTGAAATTTTAAACAGACATGCGGTACGAGATAACTGAGAACTTTTAACAAAATCAGCTAGATCCATTGCGATTTAAGCCTACAATAAATAAAAATGTGATTTTTTTAAAATATTGATAGTATTTGTTTAGTAGCAGCTAGCGGGACTAGATGTGCGTGGCTGGCATGGAATAGTGGAAAGCATTAATTAGCCTACCGCACGAAGGGTCGGGGTTCGATGCTCGTTGGTTAGAACTTTTTTTATATTTTTACACCCACATATTATTTTTGAGGGGTGTTATATGGGAAATAAAAATTCGGTTATTTTGTTTTATCCTGGAAATTTGTTAAGTTTTCACGCTAATACGTTTTGAACACGAGTCGCATTTTGAATATTCAATTTAAATAATTATTGTTGCAGAGTTGAGTTCCAGTTTAAATAAGGTGACCAGACGGACCGGTTTTAGATGTCAGAACACTTTACCGGTGTCCCGAGTGACTCAATAAAATAGTGTTTTTGTACCGGTTTGCAATTTGAGGGGGAAAGTGTGCCGGTATTCTGTCAACTGTTCTGTGAATGGAATTGGAAGGTAACGTTTTATTTGAAAAATTCCCCTCCTCGGATAAATAAGCCAGTAATAACATTGAAAAAGTTCTTCTATCTCCAAGAAGATAATTCATTATTCAAAATTCAAAAGTCATTATTTGTATTGATTTTGTTCGAAGACTATGAAAATTCTAAATGTACCAATCATGCAACATCCTCCCACATCCCCTAGGCTAGAGTGGTGCATTAGGACCTAACGGTTAGCCTTCGATAGGGGGAGGAAAGAGAACGTTACCGGGTACTCAACACATGGCTCACTCACTCGTTTGACAACGACTTTGGCGTTTCCCTAGTTATATGCAAAATTCAACATAAAAAGTATAAAAATCAACCGATTTTAAAAAATTTCGAAAGTATTTGTCAAACATCAAAGAACGTAATTAAATTTATTTTAAAATTTAAAAATTTTACTGCAATTTACACCTGTAAATTATGTCGACAATCTGTGATTTTTTCCAAGATGGCGTATATTTTCGAACTTCTAGTATCTATTTTTAAATTCAGCATGGTGTTGTTAGTAAACCTACGAGTTTTCAAAGAAATTCAGGGTTTTGTTTGAGTCTATGGTAATAATCACAAAACCCTCCACCCCCACTCCCTGCCCCGGGGCTGACACCCAACATTTTTATCAATGTTAATGTTAACGATTTTGAGAAATAGCGTTTCTCCATCACAAAAATCGAGCGAGAAACCTTTGGGCCACCTAGTACTTCGAGCATCCAATTATAGCAACGAAACAATTACAATTTATGACCCTATTGTATAAACCGCTGATATTTACGATCCATATCCAAGTTTATTTACAATACAATACAATATTGCCCGTGTTGTGGAGGTAAAAATCAAATAGCCGTTAAACAGGGAGTTTTATATTCAAGAAACAATGATCTCGTTAATGTGTGGAAACAATTGAGAATGGGTATTTAAAACAAGTAATGTAATCCATACAATGTGCACTAAGCCTTTGTTTCCAGTGAGGTGTTGGAACATTAAATTATTTATGGCGTACTCATGCCTGTAGTGATTTGCAATTATTCTCTAAAGAATTATTATTTAAAACGAGGCCGCTTCGAAATCGCTTTTTCCAGTCGCGTTGATGGATGAGCTTTTTTTTAAAAAAAAATCTGTCCAATGATTACGTTTTTAAGTGGGATCTCATTACTTTTTCTATGGTTACTTGTATTACTGGTTAATTATACACCTGTAAAAGGCTTATATGTAAACCTTTCTTTCTATGACTTTTGACCAACTTTAACAACTTTTTCTTCCAAAATGCACCACATCACCATAATTTTTATGTCAATGTATTAATGGCCCAAATGAGGGCCAAATGTCACGAAAATATCGCATTAAAAATCGGAAAATATCGTAAAAGTACGATATTTATGAGAAATATTTCTTCGATTGCACCCAAAAAACGTGGCAAGTCTAAGTTTAGAGATTTCGAAGGACCCCTCCAATTTTCATCAAGATCGGACATGCCGTTTGCCCGGTAGAGCGCGAACAACAGACAGTAAAATAAACAAAAACAAAAAAACACCTAATTGTGGGCTAATTTTTGGAGGGGGTCAGTGAAATTTAATTTAATTAACTTGAGTGGTTTCTTTGAATGAGTCATAACGCTCCCTTGTCTAATTATATTATATCTAGGAAAACGCCAGTAGTTGTTAGACGATGGATATAGCCAGCATTGTACTTGATTGGCAATGTATATATAGAGGAGCATCGTACTCTACTTTATTAGTTGGGTACACCCACCTCTTGCTAGCCAGAGGTGGGTGTTCTTTATTTCAATTAATATAATATGAACTTGGTCTAAACCTAAAAATAAATTGAAATATGTATGTATTAAGGGCGCGTCAACCGTTAGGTCATTATGCGCCACTCTAGCATAGTGGAATTGGGGAGGAGGGTATATGCTGCATGCAACCAGCCACGTTAAGGGGGAGGAAAGAGGGGTTCTCACGTCGCGGTCGTCATCGTCTTCATCATCGTTTGTGGTGTCATTGTCGTCGTCGTCATAGCCGTCGTCACGACGATTGCCAGAGCTCTCCTCTAGTTTCTAGAAGTTAATACTCCCTACATACTAGCTTATATTTGCGAGATGGACTTTTTTCTCTTTTCTCGCCTTCTACGATTAGCAGAGCCATTCTCTGGGCCAAATTCTACCCCGGGCCCAAACGGGGGATATTTTGTTTTAAGTCCTAACTTACTTTAATTGCTCAAGTATGCATCTCGGAAAGATCTTAACCGAATGACTAATGAATTCTCACGAATCCACCTTATTTTTGGTTAATTGATTATATTTGCATTTGCAGCTGTTAGGTTTGTCACAAATATAACAATTTTTCAAGTTTTAAGTTTTTCAGTTTCAAACCACGAAAGTACAGACAGCAGAAAGTGAAATTTCCCGAAATCTGGTTCCCGTATGTGCAGTCGTGAAAATTAAAAACTCTGAAAGTTCAAAACCCCGAATTGGTGATCACCGAAATTTTAATTCCCCGAAATGTAATTTCTTGTGTGTTTCATCGAATTTTCGATAATTTGTAGAACAATTTAAGATCCAAAGGGCGACAAGCCTGTCTCTTGTCCCTTGGGTTGGGACAATATTCGGTGTTATGAAAAATAAATAAACTGTCACATTAAACCACACGAAATTCTCTGTGGACAAAATTTATGAATCAGATTTGAAACAAACTATGGTGAACGCGATGACATAAATCCGAAGCGCAGGTAATATCTGTGTCCGTACACCGTAGTTATTAATAGTTGGAATGATTGTCGTTTTTGACGAAGTTGTTTTTTAACATTAAATTTACACATTGTTATAAACCTTTTTTTTTGTTATTCTTAACTTTTGATGATGATGATCAAAAGAGTTCAAGCATTGAGTAAGACAATTCAGTTTGTTTGTTTACGGACTAAAAAGCAAGTCAATCATACCAGCCATGAAATTTGTGTCTTCGTTTTACCAGACGTGTTTTTGCCCTACGAAAAATGTTCATCAACGAAAAGCTGCTGTGTATTTTTCGGGCTTACATCCGCCTATTTGGTTGTAGCTTGTCTGTTATGTAGAAGGAAGCAACTTTTCAATTATAATGTAACATAATTTTTTAACATTGAGCATTGCATTGCATTGCCTTAACGCACCGTCAAGGTCGACTCTCAATAAATTGCTGTCATAAATAATTTAATTTGAATATTAGTATTGTTGATGTCAACGCACGTAGTTTTTGTAGTGTTATAGTTTGAACTTATATTCCTGTAGTTAACCTTTTGAAAAGTGAGTTCAAAATTGAGGTTTGCCACCCCTAAAGTGAGTTTTTTCCCATATTTTAGAATCCAAGGGGAAAATTCTTAGTGAGATTAATAACCAACATTTTCTTATGTAGTAAATGTTTATTTGCACACAATATTCAAAATAATTTCCGAGATTTTGTCTACATTCACATCTTCGCGCCTTGCCATAGCTACCGCTAACACTTGTTGCTGCCTCCTAGCACGCACTAGGCCTGCCGTCACACGCACCGGCAACGCACGTATTCACAAAAACATGCTAAAAATAGATCAAATCTCGTCCAAATGTTTCACCAAATAGTTCAAGATGTTGTCAATTGACAAAAGGTAGCACTACTGTATGGCCGAGCTCCAGCTCGATGCACCCATGCCTTGAATTACTGTGCAACCCAAAAACTTCGAAACGTACATTTACGGGAATACTCTGGCAGGGCGCTCGGGCGCGCACGTATATATACGGGCATACTTTTCAAAAGGTTAACATGTATGGAGTATTTCACTCGAAAGGAGAGCTCCCAAGATAGCGGAATAAAGAATATGCCACGTAGCTTCATTGCGTTCCAAACACTATATCTTGACGACGTGGATGAAGAACGTTTGTTAGGTAATTACAGAAGATATATATTTTTTTTTACTGTTTTCTTGGACATTTTGTTTAAATTGTCTAAATAGCAGTCTAGGCCTAGTCGTGCTCTGGCGCGTCTAGTGGGTGTGGCTGATCTGGCGAAGAAGGTAGACTTACTGTCTTTCCCGTATTGCGCGGCCGCGTTCACTTCGTTGGCATGTCTCTGGACGACTTGGCACTCACATTAAAACCTTTTCAGGTAACTTGTGCGGATCAATCTGCGCTTGTCTACGATCGTTTCGCCTTGTTTTAAATGCGAAGGCATCACTCAAGATGTTCGGAAAAAGGCACTGCTCCTACGAATAGCAGGAGAGTCAGTCATGGACATCAGAATATGACGTGGTTGCAGAGGCGCCGGAAACACAATATGGCATGTGTGTGCAGGCTCTCACAGACTAATTTATTAAACTCAAATGTAACTTGTTTGAAACGTACACGTTGTCTGTGGTACAAATTCTGTGTACAGAAACAAGGTTTGGGTGAGTCATGCATAGAGATGTGCAAAAATTATTTTTAAGTTTGAAAATTCGCGCCTTAAAAATCAAAATTCGCGATTTTTCGTTATTTACCAAAAAAACAATTTGATAAAGCACAACAAAAAATAAAAAAATGCCTTGTTTTTAATTATCTGTATCACAAACTCCATTTATGATTAATTTAAAAGAAAAACAAGCACATGAGAGTCAGAATTAGTTTTAATTTCCAGCTCAATTTCAGCCTTCAGTTTTCAAAGTTTCTGACAGTTTTTACCAGGAATAATTTCGACCACCCGGCACCTCCACCAAATTAACGATATTATGCATTTTTGTGTACTGTCGATATTTTGATATGAAATATTTTGAGCTTACTCGCGTATAAACGATTATTACGATCTCACAATCGCGTTGTATGACCCGGCACCTCCACCAAAACATTGAAAACAAATTGTTTGAAATTTCGTGACCTGATTCGTGTTTAAAGACATAATTGCTAATTTCGCCACTAGTTTGCGGTATCAACTAAAATATCGCGAAAATTTGCGAAATGGAAATTGGTACCATTCAATCACAATTCAGGTGATTCACGTGGAAATTGAATTTGATGCGATTATTGCAACTTAAAAAAATGGCGAATTTCGTTATCACCATTTTTGTACACATCTTGACTCATGCACCCAATATTTATTTCACCTCCAGACAAGTATCAAAGTCACAGATTTTGATAAAGTGGATCGAGAAGTGCTAGACATGTTGGTAGCCACCACACACAGTAAGGAACTGCGTGATAAGCTATATTGTCACTAGGCAATAAAAAGCAAAATGTGTACAAATTATGTGTATGGAAAACGTTTGAGTTATTATTAGCTGGGATAATGAGTTGTAACAATTTATTTTGAAGAACTTTAATGGATTTTAAATTAATTTTCCTTGGATTACCCCATGCTAATAAATATTATAAATCATTGATTCGACCAATGAAATATAAACAGTCCGCAAGGTAGTATAAGGCAAAATACAGTTTAATTTATAATTGATGGGTACAACGTCTAATGTTTTTGCAATCTGAGTCAATGAGAGCCCTAACTAAACTTTTTATCTATTATCAACCTTAGATACACGTGAATATCAACACACTCCATCTCAACACATTCACATTCCACACTATTGCTAGTATGCAAACACTCGTTGGATTTACTTATTATGTGATTGAATGCTATTCGAACGTGATTCATTAAAAGGCAAGCAAATGTGTACAATTTTTGTTTTAATTGAATTCTGACTTAATTCACTATCGTGAGCATAACACGCCAAACTTTTGAAAACTGCGTTAAGGTTTTGTTCTGCAACTTTTAGAATCTTATGAACAGAGATTAGAGCAGCGTCGTCGGCGAACAATTTAACAAAACGCATTGCTTAATATATTAACACATCTCGTTTACGTGGATTAAATAAATAAATGGTCCCAAAATTAAGCCTTGTTCTACGCCAGTATTAGATTCTTTCTCCTAGCTATAAGGATCCCCTACTTTAACCACAATCTTCCTACTTTTAAGGTAACTTCTAAACCAGTTTCAACATGATGCTAAGTATGTTGCTTAAGAGGTATAGTGCTAACTTTTCCCGCGCTTTTCTGAAGAGTTACGCTCTTGCGGGGAGCGGGAAGGGAGGGAGATAGGCGTGAACAAATACTCACCCCTACCGCAAAAAACATGGCAGTAACGAAAGCCGAAGAGGGGTAATTCACCAACACGGAGCGCCTTATCTAATTTATTGCTTGCCCGAATCACTCGTTCAACGATAACTCTGTCAAGGTCAACTTACATTCTGCAACGTACTAGATGCATACCCCCATTCATACATGCCAAGATAATATCAATCCAGTTGTAATCCTATCCGAAAGTTCTTTCTGGTGTATGGAAATGAATAACAGTATGTAATTATAATTTAGAATTGTATATTTTACACCGTGTGCCATAAAAATTTGTGTTTCTCCCGTGACAATGAAATACTTAATTTCATTAGGATTGACAGTTGAAAAACGGTTTCATGTACAAGTGACGAATAATACAATATAAGTAAAGCACTATCAAAATATTCAAAATATAAACAGCCTAAACACTAATTATCTCAATACAATATTGTTTTATTATAATTCTTTTACAGGCGTTAAATCATTAAGTAACTATAGAAACTTAACAACAATCACCTACAACTACAATGCGTACAAAAAGCAATTTTTTGGGCCCCGAGATATTTTACATACTTTTGTTAATTGGTATTACAATCTCTATTAGTACGGTTTAACTTTATAAAACTTTACCTAATTTAACAAACAATAATTTTGCATTGGAACTTGAAAAAGGAGAGATCCCACACATTAAAAAAACTTAGTTATCATTGGACAGAAATAGTCAAAGAAAAAGCTCATCCATCAACGCGACTGGAAAAAGCGTAGGTGAAGCGACCTATAGTTTAATACTAGGGAAACGCCAAAGTCGTTGTTAAACGAGTGAGTGAGCCATGTGTTGAGTACCAGGTAACATTACTTTTCTTCCCCCTACCTTAGGCCTCTCTAGCCTATCAAAGGCTAGAGTGGCGCATTATGGCCTCACAGTTGACGCGTTTTTATACCAACTAAACTTAAAACCCCTTTTATTTATACGAATATAATTATTTAACTTAAATGCAAATGTTCCCGGGAACTCAACACATTACTCGCTCACTCGTCTAACAACGACTTTGGCGTTTTCCTAGTTGATACACATCGCTTTCTTCTTAGATATCAGCTTACTTAATACATAACTCTTTCTGCTTCTTAGGTACCAGATTACATAAAGCACAACTTATTCTTCTTCTTAGGAACCAGCTTACTTCATACAATACTATGTCTTTTTCTCTGGAATCAGCTTACTTAATACTTAAATCTTTCTGCTTCTTAGGTATCAGATGTCTTGAAACACAACTATTTCTTCTTCATAGGTATCAACTTACTTAAAAGTTAAAACAATACTATCTTTCCTTCTTCTTAGGTATCAGCATACTTAATACACTAGGGAAATGCCAAAGTCGTTGTTAAACGAGTGAGTGAGCCATGTGTTGAGTACCCCGTAACATTCTCTTTCGTCCCCCTATCTAAGGCTAACCGTTAGGTCCTAATACGCCACTTTAGCCTAGGGGATGTGGGAGGAAAGTCTAATACTGGTCAGAACCATCCACGGGTAGGGGGAGGAAAGGGGTTTTTTCATGTCATGGTCGTCATCGTTTGTAATCATCATCATGTTGTCTTGGTTATTGTCGTTGGGGTGGTGGTCAAGGTTACTATTCGTATCCTAGGCCTATTAATCCGAGGAGGGGATTTTTTTAAATTAAACGTTACTTTCCAATTCCATTCACAGTACAGTTGACAGAATACCGGCCCACTTTCCCACCCAACATGCAAACCGGTACGAAAACACTATTTTATTGAGTCACTCGGGACACCAGTACAAGTGTTCTGAATTCTAAAACCGGTCCGTCTGGTCAACTTATTAAAACGAAAACTCACTCTGCATCAATAATATTTAAATTGAACATTCAAAATGCGAATCGTGTTCAAAACGTATTATCGTGAAACATTAACAAATTTTCAAAATAAAACAATATCACATAATTTTTATTTCCCAATTAACACCCCTCAAAATAATATATGAGTGTAAAAAAAAAAAAAAAAGTTCTTACCAACGGGCATCGAACCCCGACCCTCCGTGCGGTAGGCTAAATACTTACTACAATGCCATGCCAGCCACGCAGATTTCGCCCCGCTAGTTGCTACTAAACAAATGCTATCAATATTTTTTTAAAATTACATTTTTATTTATTGTATGGTTAAATCGTAATGAAACTAGCTGATTTTGTTAAAAGTTCTCAGTAAACTCGTACCGGATGTCTGTTTAAAATTTCAGCGCAATCTGTTCAGCGGTTCTGCTGATTTGCGACTGACAGACGGACATACATACATACATACATACATACATACATACATACATACATACATACATACATACATACATACATATACATACATACATACATACATACATACATACAACAAGCAACATACATACATACATACATACATAAACAACATACATACATACCATACATACATACATACAACATACATACATACATACATACATACATACATACATACATACATACATACATACATACATACATACATGCATACATACATACATACATGCATACATGCATACATGCATACATGCATGCATACATGCATACATGCATACATGCATACATACATACATACATACATAACGGGTCCGGGAAACTGAACACGGAGGGTGTCAGATTATGACGGGTCCGGGCCCCCAGACATGTTTCTCGGGATCTTATGCTGCCCACTGTGGGGCCGAACTCCAACGGCTCGGAGAGCTAGACAACTGAACACGGAGGGTGTAAGATTATGACGGGTCCGGGAACCCCCAGACATGTTTCTCCGGGATCTTATGCTGCCCACTGTGGGGCCGAACTCCAACGGCTCGGAGAGCTAGACAACTGAACACGGAGGGTGTCAGATTATGACGGGTCCGGGTTCCCCCCAGACATGTTTCTCTGGGATTTATTTGCCACCCACTTTGGGTCCGAACTTCAAAGTTTAAGAGCAAAAAAAAGGGGAATTAAGGCCGGACCTCAGTCATGTTTCTCCGGGATCTAATACTGCCAACTATAGAGCCGAACTCCAAGTTTCGCAGAGCTAGATATCAGAACACGGAGATTGTCAGATAAGCCGGATCCGAGATATCCCCAGACATGTTTCTCCGGGTATGCTGCTTACTGTGAGAAGATCAGGGCAATGTTCTTAACTAGGTAATAGGGTCCATTGTACTTTATGTGTGTATGTAGTAGTTGGCGACATCCAGCACATGTATTTTAATGAAACCGGTCATAGAAACCATATTGAAGAGTAGGAATCTTTATACTTATTTGTATCAGAGATCTATAACAAATCAATGAATGAACAAGGAAATACTTCTTATCTTATCCTGGATGTGTGTGTGGGGTTGGCGACATCCATAACTTGTAGTTTAATGAAACCTTGAGTACAACCACTTTGAAGAGTAGAAACCTTTATACTTACTAAATCAGAGCAATGTTCTTCACTAGGTTATACTTCCTATCGTATCCTGGGTTTAGGTATAAGTTGGCGACATTCATTACTTGTAGTTTAATGAAACCGGTTATTGAAACCACATTGACGATTATAAACCTTGCTTTTTAGTTTGATAATCACTAGGAAAACGCCAAAGTCATTGTTCGACAAGTAATTAGTGAGTCATGTGTTAACTACCCGGGAACATTTGCATTTAAGTTTGATGATAACTAGGAAAGCGCCAAAGTCGGTTTAGATGAGTGAACGAGTCATGTGTTGAGTTCCCGGGAACATTTGCATTCGAGTTTAAGGATGACTAGGAAAACGCTAAAGTCGCTATTAGACGAGTGAGCGAGTAATTTATTGAGTACCCGGGAACTTTTACATTAATGTTTGATAATAAGTAGGAAATCGCCAAAGTCGTTGTTAGACGAGAGAGCAAGTCATGTGTAGAGTAATCGAGATCATTTGCATTTAAGTTTGTTAGAAACTAGGAAAACGCCAAAGTCGTTGTTAGATGAGTGAGTGAGACATGTGTTGAGTACCCGGGAACATTTTTTGCATTTAAGTTTGATTATATCTAGGAAAACGCTCAAGCCGTTGTTAGACGAGAGAGCAAGTCATGTGTTCAGTGCCGGTTAACATTCCTTTTCTTTCCCCTACCTTAGGCCTCATTAACCTATCATACAGTTGACGTGCCATTATAGTACCAACTTAACTTAAAACCCTTTTATTTTACCTATCTCATTATCAAACTTAAATGCAAATGTTCCCGGGTACTCAACTATTTGTCTAACAACAACTTTGGCGTTTTCATAGTCTAGTGGGCTAAGGCTCCTTTATATACTCGAATTATTGTGGGAGACCCAAGTTCAAACAACGGTCGGGATACATTTTTTTCTAGGTTGTATTAAAAAATGTCGGAACATGTTTTGAATTACATATACAGTTCTGTGGAAAACATAACCAGCAAGAAATAAGTGTATTGCATGGTTTACTTAATCCCCCAGCGAAATGTTGGGCAATCTTGAGCGTGTAAGATTCAATGCACCCTAGACACTGCATGCCTTCAATTCCTGTCAAACATGATACGATTAAAATGACTTATTGATGAACAAAACTATTGTCGTTAAATTAAATTCTTCACATTAAAGCCTATTTTTCAATTAATTTTTTCTTGTAGGTTTGAATCGCAACGGATGTTGCTCATTTTGTTAGCGGTTCTCAGTGAACTCGTATCTGATGTCTGCTTAAAATTTCAGCGCTATCGATTCAGACATTTGGCTGATTTTCGGCGTAATCACACATACATACACATACCGAAACATCGAAGTACCGATTTTCTTGAATTATAAAACTCAGTCGCTTTGCTCCTTAGTCTAAAAACGTTGAAGTCGCTGTCAGTCAAGTATGTGTGAGCCGTGTGTTGATTACCCGGCAACATTTCTTTTATCCCTATACCTAAGGCTGGACCCAGCATTGGTCTTTCCTCCCTAGCCCATCATAGGCTAAATAAATAATAAATTAATTGTATTTAGAGTCTACCCACTCAGTAATATAACTGATTTTCAGTGGGGGACTTTAAATCAAAGCGACCGAGCCTACCCTGTAGGCCCCAACGCAATCGACGAGTGAGCGATAACCAACCAAAGATCGATATTTGTAATAGGAAATAAAGCAATCAGTGGTATGGACAGTGCGAACACCCGCGAATCAACGCCAGAATCAACAAGGCCGATTCAGAACAACTCTGAATTTATTATGTGCTTCGTTGCTAGGACGGCTCCAAAGTCACCGTTTACAAACTCCTAAGACAAGAACTGATGGACTTAAGTCCAAATCAGAAGTTAAAAAACTTCTGACTTTGACGGGAATCGAACCCTGGACCTTCTGCATTGGAAGCAGATACGCTAACAACAAGACCAACGAGCCACACAAAGACCAACGAGCAGTACGATTTATATGAGAAATATTTCTTCGTTAGTCGATAAAATCATAACATAATATCTAAATTCAGTGATTTCAAACATCCCCATTAAGTTTCATCAAATTCGATAAAAATTCGAAAATGTACGATATTTATGAGAAATGTTTCTTCCAAAAAAACGTGGTAGTTCTAAGTTCAGCGATTTCGAATGTCCCCTCAGTTTGCCCGGTAGAGAGCATTCAAAACATAAAAAAATACACACGTGCTATTTTTCTCAGGGTAAGCAAAATTATTGACGTCTTCGCTAAGCTCATCTAAAAATATATAAGAGCGGTGTACATGGTAAAACCATGGGTTATAATAGTACTGTCGTCCATGATTCAATCAACTCTACTCTTCTTCTTCATAACCCTGTATCTCTCTGACCCAAATTTCAATATCCATTTCTATATGATACGATTCCCTTACTTTATCTTCTATCAATTAAGATTTTTTATTTATTTATATTATTTGATAGAAGGCAATGGTTTTGTGTTGTAAATGATAGATTTTAGTAAATTGTTGCCTGACTAAGCCATGAAGACATATAACGGTATGTGCTTGTGCTTAAGTATACACTAGAATGTGTGTGTGTGTGTGTGTATTTGCAGCCAAAATCACGTCTGACATTATCACGAGGGTTGCAGAAGACTGATTGAAGTCTTCTTGCATTTCAGCTGCAAATCAAACCTCAATAATTATAATATTAACATTTAAAAATCTTTTCACGATTGAATTGTCTAAAGTAAAATGTGTTTTTTCCAACAAGAATATTATAATTATTTTAACAATTGGCATATTTAAGCAAATATTTAAAAAAATAACTAGTTACAAAATACAAAAATTCAACAAATCCTGGTGCAATACCCTCATTTATATGAAGACTACAATCTCATTGCCACTCGTAACGATGAATGGAAAAGTTATTAATATTATCTCATTGCCACTCGTAACGTTGAATGAAAAAGTTATTAATATTATCTCATTGCCACTCGTAACGTTGAATGGAAAAGTTATTGATATTATCTCATTGCCACTCGTAACGATGAATGGAAAAGTTATTGATATTATCTCATTGCCACTCGTAACGTTGAATGGAAAAGTTATTGATATTATCTCATTGCCACTCGTAACGATGAATGGAAAAGTTATTAATATTATCTCATTGCCACTCGTAACGATGAATGGAAAAGTTATTAATAAATTTTCAAAAAGAAAAATAGTTGTAAATCTGAAAAAGTCAGGGAATTTGGAAACCTAAAATAAGTACCGTTGGAAACTCGGGGGGGGGGGGGGTGAGAGATTTTAAAGCATTGACATAAAGTCGCAAGATAGCGTACCACAGCATTTTTCAATACAAATTATAAGCACTGGATTGAGAGTATCAGAATTATTGTACCTCTGGCTGATAATAGCGAATTCCGAGGTAACAATCGACACTTATCGTAAGGACAGGAATAGAAATGGGTTGTTAGTTGTAATTCTACCGATGTTGGCTCGAGCGTTAAGCGCGCGACTCTTATTCGGGAGGACCAGGGTTCAAATCCCGTCGAGACCAGCAATCCTGACTGAAGTTTCTTCCTGAGGTTTTCCTCAGTCGTTAATGCGAATGCAATGGATTGAAACCTCTTACAGCCCTCGGACATCCCTTCACATTAAATTATCCTATTTGCAACATACCTAGTTAGATACACGAAGAGGGGCATGAACTGCACCCTCCAGACTTCCCACGAAACATTATTGTAATACTAGGAAACAGTTTTTCTGAGTGCGAGCAACGTTCACGACCCACACAATATCACTTCTGCCTCACTTACGTTTGTAATCGTCGTCTGGCCGTCTAGCTCGGGCGTGCTGGCTACTTGACGCCTCTGCCACCTAGCTCATCAGGCACAGCAGGCCCAGAACGATGATCGCACCCTTGACACACATCTCAGTTAGCACAGAACGACAGAACGTCTTACTCGATACGCATCACCGTAGAAAAGAACTTGTATAATATTCTAAGCACTGGTACACACTGCCACAAGTACTAAAATGTGTAATTAAAATACCTTATTACTCTAGAACAATTAGTAATGTAATACACCTCTTTAATTTTACTCTTAACTACCCATTGTGTCCATTGTGTAGCAGACTGCATTGTTACTTTACATACAAGGTTGCTACTTCGACCTTGCCTATTACTTATTATAAGGTGAACACTGAACATATAAATAAATGTTTACATTTATTGTGGGAAATCCATTTTATGCTCATCTTCGGGCGTTTAACTAGCTATTTCGAGAAAGGTAAGTTGTGAATGGAATATCCAAGGACACCATCAATAAAAAATGTCCCATGAACGATTGATAAAAACCTGGGGAAACTTTTTGTCACGGCTGCCGGTGGCGGTTATTAACCCGATGACCTCCAGCAGTTACGTACGCTGGAATATATATATATATATATAGATTTTTTTTTTGGGGAGGGGGGGTTGGACCAAGTATTAAAAGGGGGTGGGGATGTACTACACATAGCTCCAAAGGCAATTTCTTTAAAAATTTTAAGAATACGTATTTTGAATTGGATATTATTTTGTCCAAACTTCAAGAAATGGTGGAGTTACCAGGTTGCAATAGTCTATTATTTTGTCAAACTTCAAGAAATGGTGGAGATGCCAGGTAGCAATTGAATATTATTTTGTCTAAACTTCAAGAAATAGTAAAGGTGCCAGGTAGCAATGAGTATATTATAATGTTCAAACTTTAAGAAATGGTGGAGGTGCCGGGTAATTCAAGCCGAGAGTGATAGCGTTAAACATTGTTTACCTTATCAACCCATTAGAGACACACATTATAGTATAGGCGTTTTTTGTAATATTTCTTTACTCGGCACCGGCATCATTTGTGAAGGCTAATACAAGCAAGGAATGACAATTTATTATTGTATCCCTCCTTATACTCTTATCGACTTGTTACGTTGTGGAATCTTCAGCCAAGTGATTTAAAAAGTGACATATGTTTCGACATTGGTATAAAAAGGTTTTTTAATTCGCATTTTTTTAGATTTTTTCGTTTAAGTGAAAGTTATTTTTGGATGAGCGTAGCGAGCGAATACAAGATTCATTTGTACTACACTGGAGAAAAAATCCGGAGTGTTTTTTTTCATTTTTTTCTGTTTGTATTATTGTCTGTTTGTCAACACGATTCCGGATAAACCAATACTCCGATTGCGATTAAATTTTATGGAGGCCTTCGAAATCTCTGAACTTAGAACTGCCACGTTTATGAGCGCAATTGGAAAATGATTTCTCATTAAAATCGCAATTTAACGATTTTTTTGATTTTTAAAAATATTCTTCAGCTTATAACACCTACATGCTTTATCTGATTTTAATGATTTTTTTTTAGAACATTAATTTTATGAATTTTGGTATTCGTGGGAAATTTGAGCGCAATCGAAAAACTATTTCTCGTGAAAATCGAAATTTTACGTTTTTCTTTCTTTTTTAAAACAATTCTTTGATTCTTTGATCTTTTTGTAGTGATTTTTTCACAGAACCAACCTTAATTTTATGAATTAATATATTCGTGTAAAATTTGTGCACAATCGAATAATTATCTCTTATGAAAATTTCAATATTACGATTTTTTCCTTTTTTAAAATTACGATTAATTAAAAAAATTAAGAATTTAAGGTAATTTTTTATTTAATTTCATTTCATTTAAAAAAAAATCCTCAACTAAGTAATTATTTTTCACAGAACAACAAAAAATCCGCATAACACATGGCAGCTCAATGCACCAATTACGCTCATCCAACAACGCGGCGGGACTTAAGCGTTTACCTAGTAATATGCAAATACAATGTTGTGTTTATTTGATATGTATTATTTTAACATGAAGCGATGTTTTTTTTGTAATGTGGGGATATTGTTTACCAGACAAGGGAAGCAGGTACGAATTAAAGTACTACGGGCGCTATTGCTGTTTCTGTTCATCTTACATTCAAGTATTTTCTTTTTATAAATGACATGTTTATTGTTTAGTCTGTTAATTGTTATAAAAAATGCAAATATTTATAATAATAATAATAATAATAATAATAATAATAATAATAATAATAATAATAATAATAATAATAATAATAATAATAATAATAATAATAATAATAATAATAATAATAATAATAATAATAATAATAATAATAATAATAATAATAAATGATAATAACACTCGGCACCTTTATCAACAAGATTTGAAAGTTGGAAAGAAATATAAAAGGTTGTATTTTATTTTTTAATTCTTCTTCTTTGACGATTGTGTGGCATCGCTCCCTCGTTTCGGTACCCCTGTACTCGTGATTGTGATAAATTATGAGCAGAGTTGGGGAAGTTACCCAAAAATAGTAACTTTTTAAAAGTTAGTTTTACAGCATTTGCGGCTGAAATGCTAATTTAACAGAAAATAAAAAACCTGAGGCAACTTATAATACCTATAAATTAAAATTAAAATTTGCCCGGGGTAAAACGTTTTCACTTTCACTTTCGCCTTCAGCCATATAGTAAACTTATAACACACGAAAATCCAATCCAACACAGAACAGAACACTACACTACACACTAGCAGACTGCAGACTAAAACAGTAACAGTGATGAGTGAAAGGGAATAAAAATATAATTAATTAATGATAAGATAACAAGAAAAACGCAGGCTAAGAACACTGATTGGAACGCACAACACTTTATGACGATTTGACCCTAGAGGAAACATGGGCTGCAAATTTGCGATTGAAAGTTGAAACAAAAATGTCACCAAAGTAAGCAATCTTGCTGCCGCACGTGATGCTAGGATAACCGTTATGGCACAAATATGCACATGCCAACCACAATACCTAGGCGGTGGTGGCGGGGGGGGGGGGGGGGGAGAGAGGGTTGCCATCCCAACCGGACGGCTGATGCGAGAATTTCTCCTCGGAAACGAGGCTTTGACAAGAATTCCTCTTATAAAAACATTTCATTATTGGGAAAACCGGATTCGAGATGTATCCTCATGAATGCAATGGTCATTTCTATGAAGTACAGGCTGCAAAACAAAAGTAACTTTCAACTTAACGTTTTTTGAAAGTTACTGAAAATAGATATCAGTTACTTTAAAAAGTTACCGATTTTGAAAAAATAACGCGTTACCCTAAAAGTTACTAAAAAACTAACGCGTTACAACTCTGATTATGAGATAAATATCGAATAGTTGTAAGCAGTTAAATCACTTTTACCCTCTATGAAATTTGTATCTGATACATTATTTAATTTTTCGGGGGTTATAACATATTATTTTGTTATTCGGTAAACATGTTCCTATACCTCTTGAGTAAAAAAAGGGTTTAAAGTTAAACAAAAACAAAGGTTAAACAGGCATAACTAGGTTTAAGTCGCTTGCCGCTCGTGGCAGATAACAAGACAGCCAAGATAAATATATTTTATGGGGTCTAACGATTTTAGAGATTTTAAAGCAACGACATAAAGTCGCAAGATAGCGTACCACAGCATTTTTCAAGACAAATTAAGCACTAAATTGAGAGTATCAGAGTTGTATCCCCTAGCTGATAAAAGCAACTTCCGAGATAACAATCGACACTTATCGCAAGCACAGGAATGGAAATGGGAAGTAAGTTGTAATTCTATCGTTGTTGGCTCGAGCGTTAGGCGCGCGACTCTGAATTGGGAGGACCAGGGTTCAAATCCCATCGAGACCAGCAATCCTGACTGAAGTTTCTTCCTGAGGTTTTCCTCAGTCGTTAATGCGAATGCAATGGATTGAAACCTCTTAAAACATCCCTCGGACATCCCGTCACATTAAATTGTTCTATTTGCAACATACCTAGTTAGATACACGAAGAGGGGCATGAACTGCACCCTCTAGACTTCCCACGAAACATTATTGTAATAATAGGAAACAGTTTGTCTGAGTGCGAGCAACGTTCACGACCCACACAATATCACTTCTGTCTCACTTACGTTTGTAATCGTCGTCTGGCCGTCTCGCTCGGGCGTGCTGGCTACTTGACGCCTCTGCCACCTAGCTCATCAGGCACAGCAGGCCCAGAACGATGATCGCACCCTTGACACACATCTCAGTTATCACAGAACGACAGAACGTCTTACTCGATACGCAACACCGTAAGAAAGAACTTGTATAATATTCAAAGCACTGGTACACACTGCCACAAGTACTAAAATGAGTAATGAAAATACTTAATTACTCAAGAACAATAGTTATGTAATACACCTCATTAATTTCACTCTTAACTACCCATTGTGGCCATTGTGTGTGTTATCAGTTTGTTACCTAGAAATGATTGCTTTACTGGTTTTAATCACGTAGCTCAGTATTTTGAATTTCAAGGCAATAGACGAAGTTTTTAAACAATAACCAATTAGTATATTTTTTTTCCAGTATAGATAAGAAAGTGCCACAAAGAATTTTGATCAGGTAACAATGAGGATTTTTGTAACTTAACGTCTCTATTACTGCACTAAGGTTATTCGAGACGATGAGTGGTGAGATGACGATGAAAGACTACTAGGCCGCTTCGCGAACGCTTTTTTTAGTCGCGTTGATGAATGACCTTTTTAAGTTTTTAGTATGCGTGGAATCTCTTTACTTCTTCAAGTGCTTTTTGAACGCATTGTAGGTGATTGTTGTCAAGTTTCTATAACTTGTTAATTGTTATTATCACTGCCTCCTAGATGTTCGTCGTGGCTCCTCGTCCCCTGCCTGTCCATGGGCACAGTGTTAATTGTTGTCCAAAGCGCTAGTTACCGTCCCCAAGAGCTTTCTTTTGTTTTCGTTGTTTACATACGATCTGCATACGATTAAAATGTCATAATGCCAGAGTTTGAGCTGTGTTTTTCTTCATGATAGGCAATGGTGCGTGCAAGAAGTTGTAAGATACCGGGATGCCATTATCTAAAACAAGTAGGCCTTTCTTTGCATGAACTACAGGGAAATAAGGAAATTGTGCCACCCAGGCCCGGTGGCAATAGAGGGGGCCCCAGACTCCCCCTTATCACGCGCCGCTGCTTGATGGAAAGTAATATTGCTTAGCTCGTGGCCTACATAAGGCTACCTAAGCCTATTGAATTTTAATATGATTAGGAATAGGAGGCATAGGCCCTATAGATAAAATTAACATGCCTATTAGCCCTTGCCTTATATTATCAACAACAAAGTTATCAATATCTACTATTTGTTTGATTACCAGCATAATATAACTAGACAAATTTGTATATTACTATTCTGCAAACCATGTTAAGTGATGTACGTATACAAAATACGATCTTAAACATTCAATTTAGTTGGATTCAACAGTAAAATACATGGGAGATGACATTTAATGTGATGACAACATCAAAAACAAAAGAAAGCTCTTGGGGACGGTAACTAGCGCTTTGGACAACAATAACACTGTGCGCATGGACAGGCAGGAAACGAGGAGCCACGACGAACATCTAGGAGGCAGTGGTTATTATATATCTCAAAAAACCTTCATTTCTATGGATTCTGGCTAAAATTTCCAACTTTTTTTTTCAAAAGGTCCATGTAAAATATGAACGTTACAGCCACACCCGTTTGGTCAGAATCGGCCCAAATGTCACGAAAATATCGCACTAAAAATCGAAAAAAATCGTAAAATTACAATATTCATGAGAAATATTTCTTTGATTGTACCCAAAAACGTGGCAGGTCTAAGTTCAGAGATTTTGAAGGTTCCCTCCGATTTTCATCAATATCGCATATGCCGTTTGGCCAGTAGAGAGCAAACTAACAAACAGACAAGGAAAAAAAGAAAAAAAACACCCGAGCTAAATTTTTTGGGGGGTCAGTGAAATTGAAGACTTCGCTCATCCAATTAGAAAACCCCATGCCTGATTCGGGATTTGAACCCACGTTCTCGTAGAGCGTGCTTCGGACATTGTGCCCTATGTGCCACCGCGGACGGCATTAAGACATAGTAAAATATATGATTATACTTTTAATAATTACTAGGAAAAAGCTAAAGTCCCGCCGCGTTGATGGATGAGCTTTTTTTGTAAGTTTTTTTGCGTTTGTTTGCACTTTTCCTTTGCAAGTGCTTTTTGAATGCATTGTAGGTGATTGTTGTCAAGTTTCTATTGTTACTTGTTAATTGTTATTATAAACCTAAAAAAACTCTTATTAAAACCTTTATTTCTATGGATTCTGGCTAACTTTTTCAACTTTTTCTTTCAAAAGGTACAACATCACCATAACCTTAATGTCCATGTGAAATCTGAACGTTGCAGCCCAGCCCGTTTGGTCAAAATCGACCCAAATATGACGAAAATATCGCACTAAAAATTGAAAAACTTATATTAAAACCTTTATTTCTATAGATTCTGGCTAACTTTTTCAATTTTTTTCTATCAAAAGTTACTACATCACCAAAACCTTAATGTCCATGTGAAATATGAACGTTGTAACCCTACCCGTTTGGTTAGAATCGGACCAAATGTTACGAAAATATCGCACTAAAAATCGAAAAAATCGTAAAAGTACGATATTCATGAGAAATATTTCTTCGATTGTACCCAAAAACAATACACCTCTAAGTTCAGAGATTTCGAAGGTCCTCTAAAATTTTCATCAAGATCGCATATGCCGTTTTCCCAGTAGAGAGCGAACAAACAGACAAAAAAAACAAAAAAAAACAAACAAAAAAATACCCGAGCTAAATTTTTTGGGGGGTCAGTGAAATTGAAGTCTTCGCTTCGCTCATCCAATTAGATTTTAAATATTGAGCATTCTAATCCTTTTAAACAAAAGATACCGATCTCAAGACCACTTGTTTCTGTAAAGATAATAAATAATATGAGAAGGCTAGGATTTGTCAACTTTGACGCAGTGATAATATCAACCTTTACCTAGGGTTGTACCAACTGCGACTACACAATAAAACGTTATCACGACTAGCAGGAACGACGCGAAACAATGTGTGTTTATTATATTTAAACGCATAGCATGCACAAAAGCGTTGCCGTTTGCAAAAGAAAGTTTGACGTGCGCGCGGAAAAAAGTTTGACATTTTTAGTTTTAGAATGAATATAAACACACTAATAGCTTTTAAGCGTAGGCCTACCTTCCACTAATGTAAAATGTCTCCTTTTGAGAATTGACTACCAAATTTTCAATTAACAATAAGTATTCTGCTAGTTTTATGTTGCGCTTCAACATTCTTAGGATTAGGTTATATTACTATTAATTGTTAAAAGAAGGAGAAAAAAGTTCATTTTCAAGGTTAAAAACAGAAAAAAACAGGCCATTTCCCTCATTTGTATCCATAAACACATGGGGTAATGGGGGGAGGGAATATTTTACAAGTCCAGATAACAATTTTGATTCTCCCCAAATGCGACCTCACTATCCAGGACAGTACATCTCACTTACTACTAGTGGCGACGCTATTGTGCATTAGAGGGAGAAGATGAGGGACGAGTATCATGTTTGGGGGCGAATCAAAAATTATAATATGGACTTTTAAAAATCAAGATTGTATTTTCGATCTTATGTTATTAGACGAGTTCTAGTCAACAACAATACAAAAGCGGAAACACTTTTAAATGGAATGTTAGATAGGTTCCAAGTTCTTACAAGATAACGATTATGCTACAATTTTCTTATGTTGGAAAAGGAACTAGTTCCAATAGAAATTTATTTACCTATATGCTGATGATAAGTTTGAAGTATTGCTAGGTCGCTTTGCGAACGCCTTTTCCAGTCACGTTGATGGATGAGCTTTTTTAAAAACAATTTGTGTCCAATGATTGCTACATTTTTAGTTTAAAGTGGGATCTAATTACTTTTTCAAGTTCCATTACAAAATTTATATTACAAATGTTCATGTTTGTGAACTATATTTCGATATTATTTTACACAAAATAACATACACATTATCATGCAGTAATGGGGGTGCGGTCTTATTGGATGAGCGTAGCGATCGAAGTGAAGATTCCATTTCAGTACACTGGAGGAAAAAATTCGGAATGTTTTGTTTTTTGTTTTTTTCTTATTTTTTTTTGTATTTTTGTGTGTTTTTTTAACACGATTCCGGCTAAACCGATACTCCAATTGCAATGAAATTTTCTGGAGGCCTTCAAAATCTCTGAACTTAAAACTGCCACGTTTTGAGCGCAATCGAAAAATTATTTCTCATAAAAATCGCATTTTTTCGACTTTTTTCGATTTTTAAAAAATTCTTCAACTTATAACACCTACATGCTTAATCTGATTGTAATGATTTTTTCACAGAGCCTTAATTTTATGAATTACTATATTCGTGTGGAATTTAAGCGTAATGGAAATTTTTTATGAAAATCGAAATTTTACGTTTTTTTCGTTTTTAAAAAATTACGCTCATCCAACAACGCGCCTAAAAAAGCGTTTGCGAAGCTTCCTAGTGGTAAATATACTGTGGTGTGTCATTTAGACATAACTGCACTCAGAATGTGAATATGAAAAACGCAAGGCTGAGATGAAATGTATGAGGTCTAACGAAACCTTTGAGTGCATGGGTCTTGTTGGAATAGTGGTTAGCCTACCTGTTCTCAATGCAGAAGGTCCCGGGTTCCAATCCAAGCGTCAGGCGTAAGTTTTTTAGCTTCTAATAATGATTCAAATCCTTCACTTTTGTCTTAGGAATTAGTAAATGGAGACTTTAGAGCCGTCCGAACAACGAAGCACTCAAAGTTGTTTTGAATCGGTCTAGTAGATTCTGGCGTTGATACGCGCGTGTTCGCACTGTCCATACCACTGATGCTATGATTCCTATTAAAAAATATCGATCTTTGGTTGGTTATCGCACACTCGTCAATTGCGTTGGGGCCTACAGGGTTGGCTTGGTCGCTTTTTTGTAATATCCCCCACTGAAAATCAGTTAAAAAATATGAGGAAGACTCTAAAATCCCTTTTTATACAATTCCCATGCACCTGCAATTCGTCGTTGAGTTTAGTAAAAACATGGTAGATTTTCATAACGGTAGTGAAGTGGACGTTTTCTCTTCTGCTGCCCATCAACAAGGATTGATGACAGGGAGTGGGTTATCGCCAGCAGTAGCTGTCAATTTGATCAAACCGGTACCAGCACCAACGGGATTTTAATGCGTTAGGAAATATTGTATGTGTGTACACTTATTCGATAATATGTTAAAAGGGTACATGCAAGTCTATTTCCAAAACACTGATTATTAATGGACGGATCCTGATGGTATTTAAATTTCAAGGATTACAAAACTGTTTTTTTTTTTTTTAATTTTTCAATGTTTTGTTTATAAATATATTAAAGGGGTATTCACCTGCTAAACTCGAGAAATATATTTCTTCCATGCTAACTAGCTATGAATTTAGAAATTAACAGATAAATTTTTGGGTCCACCATGACCGGATTTTTTTTGTCAAACTTGCTTTTTTTCGAGCTAGGTCCCATCGGCAAAAATCTCCCATAGGAAATAACATGGGGAAGAACTTTATGCCTCGTGGCCTTGGAGGATTTGGATCAAAACAAAATATTGGCAATTATTGACGTACTCCGTAGCATTTTCTGTAAATCCTCTATATTTTGTTTTGTAATTTGGGCAAGTGGTTCGGTCAAAATATTCTGATTACCAAGAAGGGGTGTGATTTTGGAATGCATATTTTTGCGTGATTGAGTGTATATTTAAGCACAGTTTCAAGACACGATGTTATAAGGGGGATTTTAGATTATTATGATGCTTAAGTTTTATGTGGAACAAAAATGAAGCAGATTAAAGCCGATTTAAGAAATTTCCCAAAACGCCAATTTTCTCAAATTTCTGGATAAAAATTGAAAAATTCGTATAAAGTCACAGTTGCAAGATATAAATTTTCAACGGTCATTTTAGTGTAGTATTGTGCTCTAGATTATGTGGTAAAAAAAGTCATTTTTACAAAATTGATCAATTAAAAATTTTCGCCGTCGTAACCGTAACCGCACTCAATAGGTCTGACGTCACCCGCCATGGATGTTTGACGGCTTGCTGGTTGGTTTCTTGGTTGGAATTGATTTTGATTTTCGATGAAATGAGTTGATAACATTTATCGCGACGTTAAAATATTGGCGCGTGACTGGAATCAATATTCAAGCCAAAATAATTGCTAAAAGGGTCTCACTATTTATTTTGTTCAAAAGGGTGTTGGTGGATTAGTGAAATATTGTAATTATAACATTAACGCAAATAGTCTATCGTAGAGGCCTATACTTTGTTTTACTTGTATTTGTAGTAATAATCATGGTTTTTCGTTTCAGCTGGAACGCTTCAGATCCAGGAAGAAAGTCAAGTAAGAAATATAGAAATGGACAACGTGCCGGGAAACTTGATTGCTCTTTCCAAAACCAAAGATAGCATTGCAATGTTCAAGAAGGTCATGGAAAGGTATGACGTCAAGAGTAAGGATATCATCATATTCATTGGCACTACCAGGTCTGGAAAAAGCACACTGGTTAACTTCGCTATTGGTAATAAACTAGAGGCTGTTTCAATCGATGACTATGATGATGAGTATATTATTAACAACCGGGATGAGAAGGAAGGTCCTATAATTGGTGAGTTGACGGTTTCGCAGACGACCATTCCCACAATATGGAAGTAAGAGATCTAATCTCAGTGGAGATATTGTAGATGCTCCAGGATTCGACGATTACCGCGGCGAAGTGCAAGACATTGCAAACGCTTTCTATATAAGCGAAATAATTCGCAATGCAAAGTCTGTGAAATTTGCTCTTGTCGCAGACATTCATGGCTTTATACACGATGACATTTCAATCTTCGTGAATCTCATAGAGAAAGTTTACACTATATTTCCTGACATCGAGATGTTGGATGGTGGGATTGCACTTATATTTTCCAAAGTTGAGAAAGAAAACACAACCCAGGAGAAAATCTCCGGGCAATTAAAGAACAAAATCTTGATGCAAGACGAATTGGATATCAATGGTAGAGAATGGGTGCAATACTTTGTTGTTAACAAGACATGCATTGCGTTTTTTAAAAGACCCACGTCAGGTGGAATAATCAACGACGGAAAACTTGCCTCGGGGATACTTGATATTATAGAAACAAAAATAAAACCCATATCCGGAGAAAAATTGTCAAATGTAAAGCCAGGTATAGCCAAGAATTCCAAAATTTTCCTTCTCAAATCTTATGATTTTCTTAAGGATAATGACGGTTATAGCAGCATGCTTCAACGTATTGAAGACTCGGTTGACCGTAAATGCATGACAATTAACAACGTGAAAGCTGCGAATTCTACGATCGAGGCATTGATGATTGATGTGACATTGTTGAATTTACAGAAGTCGGTTGAAGATCTAGCCAATCGTGTCCATAATGTGGTTAAATTGTCAGGTGCTCTGGATTTATGATAGAACTTGGTAGTACATGCGGAATAAAGATTAATACTGAACTAAAAGAAAACTTTTTTATAATGGTTCAGTTTTTCGATTTTATTAAAAGAATGGTAGAAATACCAAACACACTTTCCATACTCATCGGTAAACTCAAAAGCACCATCAAGAAGATCATAAAAACGATCCAAGTAGCCCGCCTGGAGGCAGCGAATAAGATGAATAAGATCAGCCTTGAGGAAATGGAGAAGCAGAAGAGGGTTCTAGAAATGAATCACAATCAGGAGATGGAGAAAATTGAACGTAGACTTAAAACGGCTTCAAATGGAGAACGAGAGGATTATCAGAGACAGTGGCGGATACAGGGGGGGACGGTGGGGCGATCGCCCCTCTATGATTATGTCCTAGATCCGCCACTGATCAGAGAACAGCAGTGTCACCATGGACTCTTTGAATCTGTTGGGAAAGTAGTGGATTACGTTTTACCATGTAACGTTATGTAATTTATTGATTTGATCTTATCTCATATAACAGCAAATAAAACATAAACTATAAGGCATTGAAGAATTCCTGAAACTGAGATGTTGTTAATAATATTAATTCACAATAGTATTTAGAGTAAACTCTATAAGGTCAAATTGACCTTAATCCTGCCTTGAAAATAAAGACGTTTATCTACATGTATATCTTCATTTATTTTAAATATAATACTAATTGAACTCTTATCGACGACTTGTGTAAAAGCTGTGAAGCCCTTTTGCCCCTACATGCTTCTCTATACTGTCCGTAGGCGCTTTGTTCTTCCGTGTGCACGTTTTGTGTGTGTGTGCGTGTGCGTGTGCGTTGCGTGTGCGTGTGCGTGTGCGTGTGCGTGTGCGTGTGCGTGTGCGTGTGCGTGTGCGTGTGCGTGTGTTTTATTAAGCGAGCGTTTCCATTTCACTCTGCCGGAAAAAATAGTCACTGTTTTTTTTGTCTCTCCATAACGTTCGAACGAAGGTTCGGATCAAGTTGAAATTTGGACCATCCGCAAGCTTCGATCTGGATTGAATGCCATTAGTTTAGTAGCATATTCGTTCAAAAAGTTACAAAGTAAGATTAAGTTAATCAAAAGTTTTTTTTTTAACTAAACGGCGACAAAATCTGAGGTCGCCAAATCATTTAGAATGTCCATCCGGTCACGAATATGTTAATTTTATTTTGATCCGATAAGTAGTGTAGATGGAAATTACATTTTAACAAAAGTAACGTTACCATGGCAACGAAAAGTCGCACGAGGTTTGTGGCCACTATGCACTGCCACCTAGAAGTAATCAAAATACTATCGAGGAAGCAGTGTATTATTTGTTACCATGGAGTTAAAATAGTTTTCCCAAGGAAATGATGTCAAGGTCTTCTAGATGGCGGTGGATTTTATCCACAAAGTAAAGATTTACCCACGGGTTTACCTAAATACCTTGGCAATAATAAATAATATTGGAAACATGGCCCCGTGAACAGCGAACGTAGCAAAATTTTAAATTTAAAAAAAATGTGCAATGTGGGTCTAGCTATAGCACGTGCTCGCTTATCAACGCGTCCAACTGAGCGTTTCCTAGTTTATTTGTGTGTATGTGTGTGTGTGCTATATGCAGTTCTATTTACATGTGAGTTAGTTCTTTGATTGTCTTGCTAGATAGCTTCGCCTTACTTGCTGTTCAAATGATTTTATGTTACCCTGCTGTTTTGTGTCTGAATCTAAAGAGTTGTACAAGGCTGCTGCTCGGCAAAAAAAGAAATTCTGATGTAGCCCGGTGCGAGCAAAGGGGGGACACATATGTACACATTTGCCGAACCTGGCAGGCCGATATCTAAGTTGAATCATGGACAGAGGGTCCACGTCAAAACTATTTGTAAACATTTTTGGCATCGATTGTTCACAAAATGCTGACTGAGATTTTCTTGCCCGCTCTGAGCTTGTCACCGCGGTCAGCTCTCGTTGCCCAACGCAATCAACTCTCCACGCGTCACGTACGCAAGTGCTGTGACTCAAACCTCTTCTCGCCGCGTTATACCCACTACGTGTGCGTTCTCTAAAAGCTCTCGCCTCAATCTTGGCAATTCATGTGTGTGTTTATTTATGTTATATTAACAATACTCTCTTGCAAGTTTAAGTGTAAGTTTTTAAAATAGTGCCTCACTCCACGCTGTGCTACACACCCAGTGGCATAAGGCCTGCCCGCCCGTGTTTGCCGACAGCCACGTCGTCTGCGAACCTCCAACACACGTCTAATCAAGTAAGTGACTAATAGCTCTGCTGTTCACGGCACTATCCCTTGGGATATATTTCCCATATTTCCTCACATACAGTCCACACCTCGAGCTACAGCTCATCACCTATAGTGGAGTTCTAGAGCTTTCTGGACTAGAACTCTAGGTCGCTCGTAGATTCCCTTGCATTTGCGCCAACACCCTCATGTGATTGTTTTTCTTTTAAATTAATAATAAATTGTCCTGGAATTTGTGATAATGATAATTTAAAACAAGGATTTTTTTAAGTTGTGCATTATCAAATTGTTTTGGGGCAATAACGAAAATCACGATTTTTTAAGACGCAAATTTTCAAACTTTAAAAAACATGTTTGCACATCTATACCTATAAGTCAGCCGCAATAATGTTAATTTCTGCAAAACCACTAGAAAGAGCCAAAATGGTATTTTACATGTAGCTTGGATGAAGAAAGAAACCAAAAATGTTACTCGTGAATGCATACATATTTGGATAGTATATGAAAAAGCATGGGCACTTGGGGTACCCAAATTTAGGCAGAAAAGCTATTTAATCACAATATTGTCAAGAAAAAAACACAAATAAAATGCCACCTTGCATCGGAATCTTTGGTAGAAGGGATGCTTATTGAAATAATGGTTTGCCATTTTGATTTAATATAAACATGTAAAATTAATTATAATTTTTGAATTCAGCCTATTTTCGTAACATCACTAGCATATGAATGTGTGTAAATGTACAAGTATATAACTTTTAACTGTCGAGTCATCACCACAATGTACTAGATTATTTCACTAAGAAATTTTGCAGTTGCCATTTCGATTTAAAATATACATACTTTTTATATGAATTGTGTAATGTACTATTTATATAGATTTAAATGATTATTAATATCGCCTCTGGAACACGTTCTTTGAAAAATTCATTTCTATTATAATTAAATTTGAAAACATTAAAGTTAAGAATTAAATTTAAGTTTTCGGTCGCCGTTTCGATTTAAGGGGATATTTCACCACTGAAAATGTTAGAAAAACCAGAAGTTTTGCTTTTTTGTATTTAACATTTACATTGTTATTTATTGACTACATAAATTTATTTTATGCTGATACAATTCTTTAAGCATTAATTTATTTTTCTTAAGCACTGCATGCTATTTTGCATGGCTTACCGGTACTGATATAATGCCTAATCTAGAACTGTATATAGTGTTATTCATAACTATTTTAGTAAATTATAAAGAAGACTAGATTAACAGGTTATAAAGATCCAGTTAATTCATGCAAATAAATGAACTGAACCTTTAGTAAAGTGTTACACTCAAATTTACGAAAAAACTACATAAATAAACTTTAAATGCTAGTATCTCGGAACTTTTATTTTAGCACATTTGCTTACATTTTTTCCTACTTCTTCTACAGTTTTTAAGATAGAGGGTTAAGTTTTTTTAACATGCTCACAAGTTTTGTTCTGACAAATTCACCAGACACATTTTTGCTAAAATCTATAGTATTTTAATTAAAATATATTAAATATGGATTTGCTACAAAAATCATACATTTTCTAACAACACAAAGAAAAAAATCATATATACCAAACAAAAGAGAAATTATCAAATCCCACTGGTGAATGTTTAGATAACTGGTGTGTAAGCCTCAGCATTTTTAGCAAAAATCTGTTTTAACAATGGAATTGCTCATTGTTGAAAATAAAAAAAAATAATTTTAAACTTTTTTGGGGGGAATTATTACTTTCAATAATATAAGCAGTTAAATTTCAAATGTGTTCATGGAATTGTTTAGAAAATTTCAATTTGAGTGAAATATTCCCTTAAGGCTATTGTACCACCTCTGGCCGATAATTTGAAAGTCGAAGAAACATGTCTGAAAAGTTTGCTGAATGAAAGAAGGCCTTTAGAATAACAGAAAAAAATTGAGAATTTTTTTGGGAGGGACATATAACCTCACTTTTGGAAATTAGATTTAGATTTTTTGACAAAAGTGTAATATACAAGACTAGTTCAAAATTGAATTTTGAGAATCGGTTTTCTGGACATATTTTCTTAACACCTTTAGCTATAACTTGACTATAGCTAAAATAGTTTTCTGAAACTAACAGTTGGTGTACGAATTTTTTTTGTTAAATGGTACAAAACTCGTATTTGTACCGTTTGACAAAAAAAAATAATAATAATAATAATAAACATAAACATACGTGTTCATAAACATACGTTAATACTAATTGTATTTGCAAGTATGTATGGTGCAGTGGCGTATCCAAGGGGGGGAGAGGGGGGAGAACCCCCCCCCCCTTTAAAAAAAAGTGTACAGGAGAAAATAAAATAAACACAAATTACCATCTACCTAAAGGAGGATTTTAGTAGATACAAAGTTGGTTATTTTGATGCTTTAAAACGCACAGATTTTCACCAAAATGACCTTGAAAGAGAAAACTTTTAGATTAAAAACAGGATTTTAGTAGATAAAAAGTTGGTCATTGTGATGCTTTAAAACGCACAGATTTTCACCAAAATGACCTTGAAGAAGAATTTTTTCCGGGGGAAAGCCCCCCGGACCCCCCACTTAGCCTTCGGCACATCTATGAAAAAATTGATTGAACCCCCCCCCCCCCTTTATGAATTCCTGGATACTCCACTGTATGGTGTGTAAACTATTTATTTAAAATTAACCCTTTTCACGAATATTAATTTTGCGATTGCCTTTTTAAACTAATATTAAATAAAATATATAAACAAGCGTTCTTTTATCTCTGACCGTGGTTATTGTTCGTGTGTTTGTGTTTCATTGATAACCCTCTGGTTCTTGAAGCGACGTTATAAGAAAGGAATTTGGTCTGGAGAAATGGCATATGAAAAGGATGGAAAAAGATAGGATCCCAAGACGAGACTTCGAAACAGGGGAGGAAGGTAAAAGAAAAGTAGGAAGACCGAGAGAAAGATGTGGAAGATTGATCGAAGGAGACGTTGAGAGCGAGGTGAATCGTGGAACCAGGTGATGGAATTGAAGCTGTGTACAGGAAAGAGTGGGGTAAATTGGTGGAGAAGCAGATGCAGGATGAAGGATGAAGATGTTGACGATGAAGAAACGCTGAGCACGGCAATTTCATAAAAAAAATTGTTTCGTGCCCTAGATATCGGTGTAAAGAACACCACTCAACCTAACTTTGTTGGAAATGAGTTTTGATTCTTCTTATTATTATTATTCATGAAATATTAATTGCCTAGATTGAACGGGAATAATTTGTATACGTATGCGCAATATCGCTTAATTAGACGACACACCGTTTAAATACCTTGTAGAATAGCATTATTTTAAATCGTTTTTAAATGCAAATTCGATTTATTTTGATATGAATAAATAAACATGCCGAAAGTAAAAATAGATAAAATTAACACACAAACATTTTTTTTTTTTTTTTTTTGGAATGTTGCAATAATCAAACAACATATCCGACCATGAACTTAGAATACTGGACCAGCAACATTACGGGGCGGTGCGTCTGCGATTCTCGTTTCCGGTTTAGGCCTAAACTTTTAGCGCCAATATTATTGGCGTATATTTTAGCCCATCAAAAGGTTATCATTTGTGTAAACAGGCGAAAATGAAAACAATCAGTTACTATTCTAAGTCCATGGTTTGACCAACTAGAGACCGGCATATTGAGGTAGGAAACACCGATCGATCAAGCTGGACACGATTCCACCCGCGGACAACACCAGAATCAACAAGGCTGATTCGTAACAACATTATAATTTATCATGTGCCTCGTTGCTAGGACGGTTCCAAAGTCACCGTTTACAAATTCCTAAACCAAGAACTGATGAACTCAAGTCCACATCAGAAGTTAAAATTCTTTTGCCTATAGCGGGAATCGAACCCTGGACCTTCTGCATTGAAAGCAAAATGCGCTAACCACAAGGCCAACGAACATAGGCGTGCGCAGATATTTTATTATGGGGGGGCCACAGGCATGGGCACCCGCCGGCATTTTGGCACAGGGGGGGGGGGTAAAATTTTCAATTTGTACTTGCGTTGAACAAGCACAGGGGGTTTGGGGGGCAGGCCCCCCCAACAACAGCGCCGCAGGCGAAATTTTTTAAAATTAGGTTTTTAAAATTTGTTGGGTTTTAGAAAGAAGTAGTGGGCTGATTACAATACCAACATTATGTAATTTTTGTGCAGTCGATACTCAAAACTAGAAAACCACCAAAAGGAATCTTAAAGGAAACCTTCAAAATATTTTCATCAGACCTTTTTATTTTAAATTTAATTTTCAACTGGTTGATATAAATACTGAAATTTTTACTACGTGTGCTTTGTCTAGGGGGGGGGGGCAAGTGCCCCCACTAGCCCCCCTTCCTCTGGGCGCTCATGGCTTCAGGATTGCCATACCGACGGGGGAATGGTGGTGGTGGAGCAGGGATGGGGTCTGGGGCCCTCCGGAGGCGACATTTTTTTAGGCTTTACTTTTTTGGGGGAGGGCTTAAAACGTACCGGTATTTGAGAGTAAGAAAGGCTATTATTTACACTTAATACCTTATGGCATCTTTGTTATAAAACTCATTTAAAAGTGAGTTGAGAGAAAAAGGTAGGTAGGCCTAAAGGATTCGGAAAACTAAGGCCTAGACATAACTATTTTTTTTATAAATTTTATCGATTATTAAACGTGATAAGTAATTTTGATAGCATTTCTAAGCGTAATGGGGAGGCCAAGACCCCCCCCTGGCCCCCCCTGCGCACGCCTATGCCAACGAACCACACAACAGGCTTTGTCATGACATTGATGATTGATGTGAAGATGATATTATAATTAATGTAAAATTTCAAGGTCCTGTTCTTGAACAGTGTACACGCCAAGTTATAATGAAATCAACTATAATGTCTGAACCAATCATTATCTATTTTTTCTTTGTTCCTTTTTATATTACTTTAGAAAATGGTGTATACACGTAAAAAAATAGGTATGCTATTTCACATAATAAAAACATATAATAAGAATCATTATCAAATCAATTAATGAAACATGAAAGTATCATTATACTTAATGGTCGAAAGAAAATTATTTCAATTATCATATCTTTATAGCCTTAATATTTTCAACCTCGACACTAATAAACATGTAAAAAAATTGAATTCATGTGTAATATTTTTGTATTGCATATTATGGACAAAGTTTTGTACTTGCCATTAAATTTAAATGAGAGTATACGTTATTTTTTTCCTTTGGTAAATGTGTATGCCAATTAACAAAATACAAGGCAGTAACATTAACTTTATATTAGACTACAAGAATTCAATCTAAGAATGGATTAAATTTATTTGATTGGATATTGCTCAACGTCTCATATTAATGTTCTAAGGCTATTCGAGACAATGAGTGGTGATTGATGAGGATGAAGTATGAATGAAAGGGAGGAGGGGACACCCGGTACCGGCACGTAGTCTTCTCCTTTCGAAAAGTACCAAGGGGACCCACAGCTTTACGTCCCATCCGAAAGGACGGTGTAAGCTCGAAAGTCATATAGGTTCCTCCACTAACCCGGACTGCCGAGCAGACGTCAAGAAGCCGTTACACTAGCTCTCGAACTCTCCATCTGCTCTAACCAGCGGTATACATGTGTCTCAGAGCAAAGCGTTCACCCACTTCACCCCTGACCACGCCCGAAGGTTGCTTAACTTCGATGTTTGGGTGGGAACCAGTTAAACGACCTCGGCTAAAAGATGTACTATATAAATTCATATTGTGTGTACCCATTATCACAACAGATTTTCATAGGGTAAATATAAAGTTTAGAGAATACCAGCTGTCTGCACTGAAGAAGAGTGATCAATGACCAACCAAGGCAGGTATTCATGGATAGGAAACACCCATCAAACGTGTTGGACACGATCCGTCCCTAGGTATCGGTGTAAAGAACATCACTGCTGAACCCGACATCGTTAGAAATTTAATGAGTTTGAGATAATTGGATAAGCGAAGCGAAGACTTAAATTTCACACCCCCCCCCCCCAAAAAAAAAAATTAGCTCGGGTGTTTTTTTTTTTTTTTAGTATTTTTGTCTGTTTGTTCGCTCTCTACCGGGAAAACGGCATATGCGATCTTGATGAAAATTGGAGGGGACCTTTGAAATCTCTGAACTTAAACCTGCCACGTTTTTGGGTACAATCGAAGAAATATTTCTCATGAATATCGTACTTTTACGATTTTTTTCGATTTTTCGTGCGATATTTTCCTTACATGTGGGCCGATTCTGACCAAACGGGTGGGGCTACAACGTTCATATTTAACATGGACATTATGGTAATCGTGATGTATTGCTTATTGAAAGAAAAAGTTGAAAAAGTTAGAATCCCTGAAGGTGAATCCATAGAATAATGGTTTTATATGAGTTTTTTTTTAGGTTTATAAAAACAATAACAAGTAACAACAGAAACACCTACAATGCATTCAAAAAGCACTTGCAAAGGAAAAGTGGTCCTACGCAAACTAAAAACTTACAAAAAAGCTCATCCATCAACGCGACTAAAAAAAGCGTTTGCGAAGCTTCCTAGTTATTTTTAAACATGAATGTAAATAATATAATTATGTTATATGTACTTACCGTTGTCGCAAATATGTCGGAAACATAAATATCAAAATGTGTTTGACTTGTTAAATTTGAAGAATACAGTGTATTATTTTTATTGAGTTCATAGCTCGCATTATAACTAATTAAAAATACGAAAATATGCAGATATAAAGACGCAACCCAATCATTGCCATTTTTTTTACACTTAGGCCTATATACGACTGTTAAATAAGATATGAATGTTTAAATCACTTTCACACAAGTCGTTTGAGAAACATATTTTAAGCATTTTTTATGTAAAACCCTGTCACAACGCATATCAATTTCGACATTTAATGCAATATTTTCAATGTAAACGTATTCAAGAAAGTCTTGTTTAAGAATGTTCAAGTTTTCAATATTCTTCAAAGATTAAGACACTCCTCTCATTTTATCCACCTTACTCTTCACGTTAGCTTATTGGCATTCGAAGCAGTGATAACCCTGAAAGTTAATTGGAGAAACAAGCATCTCTATACAATTAAAACCATAATTAAACCACGTGTTTGCAATTAATTTTTGCTTCGTGTTTTTACTGTGCCATGATAAAATGTCACCTATGAGTTAAATTGATTTATATTTGCATTTAATTTATAGAATAAAAAATAATTTTTTAGGGGTGACCTGAGGTTCCAGGTTCATATTTTGATTCTACAAAGTGTGCAATAATTCAACGTCTTCAAATAAAAAATAAATATTTAATAAAAAATTAACATGTCATCCAAATTAGATAATTTCAGATAAATTTATAAATATATAGTTAGTATTTTATATCATAAATTATTTTTTTTAAGTGAAGTAGACAAAAATCATAAAATATTGTTAATAAGATACCGGTAGTTATATGATAAGATATTTAAACATATGCATTTCGATTTAATATATACACACAAAATTTGGAATTTAAAGAAATGATCCATTTGTGATAATTTTATTTTGCGAGTCGACGATTTGAGCAAGACTAGGCTACCATTGAGTTTTTTTTTTTAGTTTGAGAGATGGCGTGCGCCTTCAATACCCACCAATGTGACGATTATAAAATTAACAATGAATACTTTTCTTTTGATTAATCTTTATTATATGGGGGTCTCTGCCCCCAACCACCGCCGGGCCTACTGCCCCCGGACCCCGTTTTGCGTTCATTCCCTGTCAAGACAACCGAGACGGTAACAATTTAACTTCTGAATTGTAGCTGGATTATAGATCTGAATGGATGGAACAGTTCTGCAACGAATATCTGTTGCCTTTGAACTGACCAAACAAACATTAATAATGTCAATCATTACCTTACGCAGGTAAGAGCGAGGGTTTATTTCTTGATTTGGTTAGTCGGGAACGGGGAAACACTCACGTAGATGGAATTTATTTCAAATTGGGTTTTAGTGGTTTATAGAATTAGAGTGTTATGGAGATCATGTTTATTTTAGTGTTGCTCTAAGACATCATCATCAGCTCCAATATAAGTGAGTTAGTTCCACAATATGTAAAAGAAATAATATCGTTTTTATAATTTGACATTTGTTACAAAAGTATTATATTTGGGCAGATAATTTCAAGAATTGTTATGGTTTGCATTTATGCTAAATATGTTTCAAGAATTAAGGTCTTTGAACAAAGATAAGACACATAACCTTATTTTTTGTAACATTTAAAATAACTTCAGTTGGTAAGCACAGTGTTGTAACTTGTAATTAAAATCTAAGGCAATGCCATTAAATGAGTGCCCTTGGTGTACTAGAGGAATACGCACATGATTGCAATACAAAATAATATGCTCATGGCATACTGGTAGAGGAGTTACGAAAAGTGATTTTGGTAATTTTTCATCCCATATTTAACTTAGAAGGAATGATCGCACCCCAACCAAAATTGGCATGGGTTGTCAGGTACCTAAATAGATCTGATTTTGACGGATTTAAAGTTAATTTCACGTTTCATGGCGTCTGGGAAATACCTTAAAACGCAACAAAAAAAAATGGCTTTTGTACGAGGTACCTGAGTGTACAGCGCCCTATAGTGGGCCCCTAGGTAATAGGTTTTGTGAAATAAAACTCTCCCGTAGACAACCTCAATGCATACTACTTATAGGGTATGAATTTGGTTGAAATAATAAATCCAAGGGCTATTATTATGGTGCTTGGTATGAGATTTTGTCGAATTAATGTTTTTTTTCTCTCTCTCTTTTTTTCCTTTGTTTTTTTTCTTTTTCTTTAATTTCTTGTTTTTCTTTTTTTTCCTTTCTTTTCTTTTCTTTTCATTCTTCACCCTTTTTTATATTTCATTCATTCATTAAATGCATATAATATATTTTTTTATTTGTTACCAAAATTGTTGTGTTAAAATGCATTGTTGTTGTAATGCTACTATTTCAAATATTTACGAAAATGTATTTTATTGTTGTTTCTGCATCTATGTAATTAGATTTATTTAGTTGTCCTCCTTTGTAAATCAGTTTTTATAACTGAATAGGATAGACGTTAAATAAATAATAAATAAATAAATATATCTAAGGAAATCCATGAGAAATACCTTTAGTAAGGATTTTAAAGTGTGGATTTTGATCAAGGTACGTCTTAAACAAAAGTCTTGATGCGTGGTACTTGAGAAACCTCCATCGGTGAATTATATTATTACGTCACATGATTTGAGTGCGCCAAACGTTAGTTAGATGAGTGTAGCGAGCGAAGCGAGGATTCCATTTCACTACACTGGAGAAAAAATCCGGAATGTTTTTTTTTCTGTTTGTATTTTTGTGTGTTTGTCAACACGATTCCGACTAAACCGATACTCCAATTGCGATGAAATTTTATGGAGGCCTTCGAAATCTCTGAACTTAGAACTGCACGCGAAAAATTGATCGAAAAATTATTTCTTTTGAAAATCGCAATTTTACGATTTTTTAAATTTTTAAAACATTCTTCGACTTATAACACCGACATGCTTTATCCGATTCTAATGATTTTTTCACAGAACCTTACTTTTATAAATTAATATATTCGTGTGAAATTTGAGCGCAATCAAACAATTATTTCTCTTAATAATTGCAATTTTACGATTTTGCTATGATGCTGCGATAATGCTAAGGCTTTTACAATTTTCATTTTTTTTTTAAAAGTGAAAGGTGTTTAAGAATAAAAAACAATACATCTAAACATTTACCAGACGATTTATAATTTTAGTTTTGTTTGATAAATATGATTTTTTTCCTTTGCTTTGTTGGACAAAGTATGTTGTTTGTAATAAATCTATATTTTCCCATATTTTAATTAAAAGACTATAAATCTCATCAAAAAAGTGTCTGGTGAATTTGTCAGAATAATACTTGTGAGCACATTAAAGAAGAAATTATCCTTTTATCTTAAAAGCTGTAGAAGAAATAGGAAAAAATGTTAGCAAATGTGCTAGAATAAAAGTTTTGAGATAATAGCATTTAAAGATTATTCTTATTGTTTTTTGGTAAATTTGAGTATAATATAGCCTAAAGGTTTAGTTTATTTATTTTACATTAATTCACTGGGCCTTTATAACCTGTTAATCTAGGCTTCTTCAAAATTGACTAAAATTGTTATGAATAACACTATACAGCCCTAGATTAGGCCTAATATCAGTACCGGTAAGCCATTTTCCCATGCAAAAATAGCATGCAGCGCTCAAGAAAATATTCATTTAAATCTTTTAGCATTATATCAGCATAAAATAAATTTATGTAGTCAATAAATAAAAAAAGTAAACTTAAAAACAATTAAAACAATAATAATGCAAAATTGCTTGTTTTTCATACATTTTCAGTGAAACAACCCCTTAAACAATTACGCTCATCCAACAACGCGCCTGAAAAAGCGTTTGCGAAGCTTCCTAGAAAACATATTTTTGATTACATACTCGTAGGTTCATGGTCATACAGATTGTAATAATAACCTTTTTCTGTAATAATTGACTTATGCTGTATCAAGTGTGGCCTATTTACTAATTATTCACAACAATGTGTCAATCGTTGCATTATTGCGTCAACATAAAAAGTTTACCAAATTATATTGAAAAAATGCCAAATTTTGCCTTTATTGACCTCTGCTGGACACAAAATTAATTTTAAACAATTGAAATATGTTTTATTCGAAATATCCTTAAATTAGCTTTGATACATACCGTGGTTAGGTTTATTTTTTTTTTTAAATTCAGTTTTATTACATTTTCTTTAGGTGATGATTAATTCTATACTCACCCTATGGGGATTTTAGGGGATTCGTCATGGGTTATTTAATTTTTTCTGAATCCAATTTAATTATACTAAATTTGCTAATGTTGCAAATTGTCCTAGATCAACTTGGAAGGGATAGACCCGAATATGAAAACGAGAACCGTATACTAGTCTTCAAGCAATGAGTTTAGTTTAATGTGTTTAATATAGCTTTTGGTATTAATGAACTCCAACCATTATATTATTTTTACAACAATGATTTATAACAAACAAATATTCTAATTCCATACATTCCCCATACGCGCAAGTGTAATATCAAAAGGGGCCTTCAAAGTCCAACTCGCTACCTTCCCGTGGTTTGGCCTGTAAGTAGGGGAGTGGTGTATTCCCCAAAACTAAGGGCGAGCTCTGGCCGGTTGGGGTGCGTGTTGCAGAGAGAGCTCTCGCGCAACTTTTTATCACACCTTTTCTTCATTCACACAGCCTTACTCATATTTATTTTCTTCTTTCACTTTTTTCTTCTCCATACTTGCCGGCCCTCTCTGCAACGAGCACTCTTCCGTTCCCACCCAGTTTAACCCATCCTATCCAACATCCTCACTCCTTCCCATTAACCCCCCGCGTCTTCCCTTACGTTCCTCCCTTTGGAGGGAAGAAAACATGGTGGTAATCCACAATAATTATGGAAAAAGAAAATTCGGAAGATTCCAATACACTTGAAATGGGCACTGATAACTCTACTGTTGAGTGCCCTAAAACAACATTAACTAACTAACTAATAATGATAACAAATTAAAACATAATACTCGAAAGAATATTAAGCCGGATACGAAGGTTATACAACACGCGTCTAATGTTGCCAATAATACTGTTTGGATTCTTTCCACCGAAATAACATAAAATGCTTATTTTACTACCACGTTATCAAATGCGATGCCTGCAAGGGTATATGTTATGTATGGTTGCAGGAGCGTAGAAGTCAACTGTAGTTTTCAACGTACCGATGTTAACAATTTATTTTTCTTTTTTATTATGGTCTCGTCAACCGTTAGGTAATAATGCACCACTCTAGTCTAGGGGATTTAGGAAGGAAAGTCCTATGCCGTTCAGAACCAGCCACAGGTAGGGGGAGATGAAGGGGGGAGGTTTCTCACATCGCGGTCGTCATCGTCCTTGACATCGTTCGTGTTGCCATGGTCTTCGTCGTCGGGGAGATCGCAAAGGGAAGGGGAGAGGTCCCCGACGACGACCATCAGAGCTAGCGTTTAGTTTCAGGGACTACTCCTCTAATTGCCGCAGCTGATGTTTTCAAGGTGGACTTTATCTCTTTCCTCGCCTTTTACGATTAGCAGAGCCATACTCTGGGTCAATTCTACCTCGGGCCCAGAAGGGGCAAATACGTTCAAGAGAACTAACTTTACTTCTAATTTGCGATCGTTTGAATAAAGGAGTTTCCACATTGTCATAGATCGCTTCCTCACCTTCATTTAGTCAGAAATAAAACAAACTGTATTTTTTTTCATTACCAATAGTTAAATTTGTTGAAAACAAGTAGGTTTCCAATTGATAACACCAATTGTATTATAATTATTTTATATTTGTTTAGGTAAACGTTTTATGGGAATTTCATGAAATTATTAAGGAAACTTCAAAATCTCTGAATCGACATGCTACGTGTAGTTTAGTACAATCGAAGAAATGATTCTTATTAATCTTATAAATTTATTATTTTCTTTGATTTTTAGTACGATATTTTCGTGAAATAAACAAATTAAAAATAAATCAATTGTATTTAGAGTCTACCCACTCAGTAAAATCCTCATCAAGAATGGAGATTCTTGATGAAACTTTATGACAATATTCGGGTTTTTTGTACAATCTTAGAAATATTTCTCACACAAATTGTATTTTAAGACAACGAGAGGTCGATATGACATCGCTGCCACGCAACTTTCACAACGCGGTGCGCGTCGGTTCTCGGTCGCTCTCCGACTCTCAGGCTGCAGCCACGCAACGGTCGCTCTCCGACTCTCAGGCTGCAGCCACGCAACTTTCACAACGCGGTGCGCGTCGGTTCTCGGTCGCTCTCCGACTCTCAGGCTGCAGTCGGTCACGCTGAATGATTAAATGTGCAGAAAGGATTACTTAAATCCATAATAAAAGAATAGAAATAGTGAACCAAAAACGCTCATCCGTCAACGCGACTGGAAAGAGCGTTCGCAAAGTGGCCTATAAATATACTATGCCTTAAATAAAAAGTCATAAATTTCCAACTTTGGCCTATGCAATTTTTAAAAATAAAAAAATAATATTCGAGACAAAAATAACACGATATTACCCAAAAACGATTTTACAATCTATGGTGACACTGACCTAAAAGATAAATTATGAATTTTCTTTTACGTGACTAAATTAAGTGTAAAGGGATATAACGATAAGTCAACTTTTGGCCAAAACTAGTGTATTTTCGAATATTACTAAATGATGGACGTCGCATCGTTTTAATGAAGAAATGAATTAATTGTGATTTTTTTTGTCTTGGAGTTGAATACAACTATAAACATGATCTGTTTGTAGTTGAAAGGGTATAAGTAATGAGTTATACACTTTCAACAACAAACGGACCATTTCTAGAACACAAAATGTATGAGAAAAACGTCTAGCTGCATACGGTTCACTTTCCCACTGCCAGATACGACTTAATATAGTTGATTGATTATGTTTAGCCTGTAGAATACAAAAAGAATAACCGATGGCAATGTATTGCATTTTATTTGAGAATGGGTACCCCACTTGACATACTACCACGTCTGCCAGACGGGCGTTAGGGGGTGACTCTTTGTTAATAGTGGATGGCATGTGAAACAATGATGTTTGAGCAGAATCAAATTTTTAATATATTGTGTTTTTTTTAGAATATTAAAAATTGTGGGGATTTTTTTTTTAGAAAATTTTTTGGGGGAAATTATCCTGGGGAATAGTGGCCAAGGGTGGGGGGGAAGAGGGGGGATCAAAATGTCAAGATCGGATGAGATCCAATCAAATTACGTAAAAGGCTTGACTAAATACCCTAAAATAGTATTTTTTTTAAATTTCATACAAAAAATGGGGGGGGGAGGAAAGGGGGGCTTAGTAGACAGTGGAGGGGGATGAATTACTTTGGAAGGTGTTTTAGGTGGCTAAATATCACTATCAGATAAAATACAAACAAACAAATGACCTAAAGGTAATTTTTAAAAAAATGGGGGAGGGGTTGGTAAAAGTTGGTAAAAGGGGGGCGGGGGTGGGCAGAGAAGGAGTAGTCTGAAATTGGTTGGTGATGTCAAGGCTGGAAAGGATTATCAGATGGGGAAATAATTTTTCATTTTCATTTGTTTACTTTTTTGAAATGACAAAAATATGGGGGGGGGGAGTCCCAACGTGTGTTAATTTTGGAGGGGTCTTTTTTTGGGGGTATGGAGACTTATGTCAATATCGGATGAAATCTGCCAAAAATTTCCATTGAGGGAAACAAAATACTAAACTTGGCCCAATTTTTAAAATTTCAAAAAAATTAACGAAACACTATGGGGGGTTGGGGGGGGGGGGAGGAAGGGGGACGGAAAAAAATTCAGGGGCTTCTTAAATGTCAATGTGGGATAAGATTTTAAAAAATCCGAAAGAGGGAAGAAAATTTAGAATTTATTTTTCCCCCATAATTTCGATTTTAAATAGTATTTCATGGCAAAACAAGTATGTATTAATGGTATTCTAAGGGGTTAATCAACTGTGTATACCCCCACGATTAGTGCGATATTACTAAATTCAAAATAAGGTTATTTTGCGTGGTTTTAATATTGTCAGAAGTCTTTCCTCTTTTAAGCATTACTTATAGCATGACAGAAGCAACATTGTTGCTGCGTTCCATAATGATTAATCAATTCTTTTGCATTCCACCCACTTTAATTACTTCCTCCTGTCTCTTACCTTGATGGCTCCACGACCTTGACAAAGACTATAACATGTGTTGTTCTGCCGAGACACGACGTGTTTAGTGTCAGCCATGGAGTCCTTCATGATTCCTGCTCTCCTCGTGAGTCTCATCGCGTCCCTGTGGTGTCTTCTATATTGGTGGCCGCGACGGCGTCTCTGGTCTCTGGCGGAGAAGATCCCGGGGCCTCGGGGCTACCCTCTCGTCGGCAATGCCTTGATATTCGCGGGCAAAGGTATACCTGATCATTTACAAGATGGCGTGAAGCTAATGGAGAAGTATGGAGGTATTATATGTCTATGGTTTGGACCTGAACTGGCCATAATCTTGTGTGACCCTGATGACATCCAGGTCATCCTTGGGGACCCAATGATCAGGAACCGAAATAGGATTGCAGAGTACCAAGGTGTGAGGTTTTTTGGTAGAGGTCTTGTTACCTCTAATGGGAACCAATGGAAAATTCGCAGAAAACTCGTCAGGACAAATTTTAATTCTAACGTTTTGAACAGTTACGTTGAAGTTTTTGAAAGCAAGTCGAAGCTGTTGGTTAAGAAACTAGAAGAATTCGAAGGGAAGATTTTCAACGTTTGTGACATTCTTGCACTTTGCTTAGTGGACATCGTTTGTGAGGTCAGCCTTGGTAAGTACACCCGCAGTCATTGGTGGTGATTAACCCTAATAATACATTACAATCGAACGAAATATTAATGAACTTAAATAAAAATGTTCCCGGATACTCAACACATGACTCGCTCATCGTCAAACAACGACTTCCTCGTTTCCTAGTCTAATTGGCTAAGGCGCCCTGATACCCGAAATATGGGAGACCTGGGTTCAAACAGCGGTCGGGAGAGGTTTTGTTATTTCTGGTCTGTATTTAAAAAAACTATAGAACAAGTTTGGAAATGCATAGGGCCTACAACAGGCCTACTATGGAAAACATAGCCAGTACGAAATACGTGTAAAGATTGCAAGGTTAACTCAATTTTGGAGCTCTATTTGGGGGTACCTTGAGCTTGCAAGATTTGGTACCTTGTTCTTTGCATGCAATTTTCACAGCCTGACAAATAATAAATAAAAACATAATCTTCATGAAAAAACCACTGTCGTTAAATTAAACCTACACTTTTACGGCCTATTTTTTCAATTTCTTGTTAGTTTAAATCGTTTAATCGCAACGGACCTTGCTAATTTTGCTATCAGTTCTCAGTTAAGAGGAAAGATTACCGCCAACATAAAAACTACGTGAGATAACCTTATTTTTGCAATTGTCTCACAAAATGCCACCCAAAATCGAAAAAGTGGATAATAGGCCCCACGTAGTTATTTTAGAATTATATCCTACAAGAATGTTATTTCAAATATTATAATCAGTGGCGTTTTTAATAGAAAAAAATAATTTAACTTTATCCGTAATTAAAATCACTACTGACAAAATATTTGAAAAACATATTTTGCCTTGCATAGTTCTAACGTAACTAAATGGGGCCTCTTATCCAATTTTTGGATTTTGCGTTGCTTTTTGTGAGATATTACAAAAATAAAGTAATTTAGCGTGGTTTTAATATTGGCGACTATCAGTCCCTTCTAATCCGTACCGGATGTCTGTTTAAATTTTCAGCGCAATCTGTTCAGCGATTCGGCTGATATTTAATATTTATATTACACACAAACTGCTCTTCCTCGTCTAATTAATTTAAAAAGATGCGCAATTGTTGTTGTTGATGTTGTTGATGATGATTTTGTTGTTGTTGATGTTGTTGATGATGATTTTGTTATTGTTGTTGTTGTTGTTGTTGTGGCTATTATTATTTAGTGACTAATTTACCTAACATTAAATAGGTAATAGTTTTGAGTATATGACAAATTTTGGATTATAAATAATTGTTATTTTATAATTTACTAATTTTGTCTCAAAAGGTAATGTTACAACGGCTTCTGGTGACTGGTAGATTACTGTTTACTGGTAAGCATTTGTATTTTTGTATTTGGATATGAAGATGACATTGTTTGTCTTCAAGTGAATTGTCTACTATTATCAGTATAGGAATGAAGAAATAGCAACAGTCGAAAAGATATGCCCCCTCCCCCCTTTACGTAGCCATGCTTTGAAGGCGGAGGACCAGGGTTCGATCAACAATCGAGAGATATTTTCGACTTTTGCTCTTTCTTCATTCCTGTCCATACAGCAGGCTCACCGTAAAAGATTTTAATTTCATATAATATAGTTATAATACCTAATCTCCTGTCTTAGGCACTGCTATGAACTCACTGGCAGCTGGGAAGAGCGACATTGTCGATAGTTTCGGCAAATGCCGCGAGTTCCTTCACAGAAGCACGATCAGTCCCTGGCTTTGGATAGACTGGATTTTCGAGCATAGCTCAATAGGCCGACAATCCAAACCATGCGTTAAGGTAACTGCCATAACATCCGATTGAACTTAGTTTAAGTTGGCACCACATTTTGAAGACAACTAAGTTTAGCTCAGAATAGATTTTTTTGGAATGGTCAACCTATGGTGATTGAGAATATTTTATGTACTGATGGTCAAGAAGTCGTCATTTCTAACATTTTATTCAACCTCGGGGTAATAAAACAGAAAAAAATAGAAAAACAAAACACAAAAGTGTTATGTCTATAAACAAAGATTTCAAAAATTCTTATTGAAAAATCTTAGAAGTAATGTTACTCCAAAAATTGCTGGTCTAAGTCCAATAAAAACAAAATAAATAAATAATGATAAAGTTTTATTAATATGTTGCATAAACTTATTTATTATTAAACATATTAAACATGCCATTTAAAACAAGGAACGAAAATGAATGCAAAGCAAAGAAAAGAGCATTTGTCCTGAAATACTTTCTTACCTGTCATCCCTAGTTGATTTGAGTAAAATTGGAAGCTAAGGTGTTTTGTGGAGTAATATTTAAGAAGTTGGTCAGGGCGAAATAAAGTTGATTGATTCGTGAGCAATGAACATCCAAATGTTCGTTTCATTCGTTATTGTTTTGATGTTATTTATATCGTATCTTAATAATACCGCAATATAGCTTTCATTGTGTGTAAACTACACACATTAAATGTACTTGCTTTTGTAACATACAATTGTGAAAAGGAGCATTGCTCTTATTCTTACTTCAATCAACGTGCATTGTACAAAGGTTATAACATGTAATAATCTGTACCGACAGTGTTGGCACGGGCGCTAAGCCCTCGACTCTGATTCAGGAGGTCCCGGATTCGAATCCCGTCGAGACCGGCAATCCTGACTGAAGGTTTTTTCCAAGGTTTCCCTCAGTTGTTAATGCCAATGCAAGGGATGGAGTGCTCTGAAACAGCCCTCGGACATCCCTTCACAAATGTCCTATCCGCAACATACCTAGTTCCCTGAAGAGTAGCATATCGCACCCTATAACAGGTTTAATTCTCACGATAAAAAAATTGTATCGCATAACAAAATTGATAACTTCAACTTGATTTATCACTTCAATGTTCTTAAAAAAAAATTATGCAAATACAAGATTGCAAGGAATTATGTTCTTTCTGGATAATGATGATTTTGATAAAAATTATTTTTCAATAATTCAGAAATCAAGGATTTATGGTAATTATTACGTGGATAATGAAATCGACTCGGCGAGGGTGTGATCGCTAAGAAGCTGGACGAGTTCCGCCGAGGAGTCCGCTCCCCGGGCATCACCACCGCCAGCAACAAGCGGGTCTCCTCCTTCCTGGACATGTTGATTGAGACCTCGGAGACGCAAGGTTCGATCCTCTCCCCTGAGGACATTAGAGACGAAGTCACGTCTCTAATCCTTGGTGGTATGGATACATCATCAATCACGATGAGTTTTCTGTTGGTTTTGATTTCAATTAACCCCGAGGTAAGAAGAGATCCTCTCGGATCACATTATTTGATTTTGTACTACACGGCCTGATGTTTTCATGTTTTTTTATTGTTTTGGTATTTTCTTTCTTTCTTTCTTTCGTTATTTCGCTCTTTCTTTATACATTTGACGTCTAGCCTATTCAGTGATTAAAACAGATTTACAAAGGTGTACTAGTGAATAAAACTATTAAAAAGATGAAACAATTTTAGAGTAGGTAATGAAACTTCTCTCTGGAGCGAAGGATCTTTCGCCGTATCGCGCGGCTTCCTCCGATGACGCGGAATGAAGACGTGTTTACCACAACTGGCGCCGGTGGTATCAGCTCTTGACTCGACGCCCTCGCAGGGGCTTACGTGCAACGTCTTATCCGCCTTTTGCCTTTATCGTTGACTAACTCTATAAATTAATGTCATGTTCTCTTGTTGTCTTTTGTTGTAATATTAATCTGAACTTGTAACTCTGTAATCACCGTGTCAGGCTACATTGCGCCACACGTGCCCTGCGTTAGCATTCCTGCCATATGGGCAGGTAAAGTTCATTAAAATATATATAATTTGTTTGTATTGGTAATTAAAACTACTAAAATAAATAAAAAATCCACAAAATAATACAATGTAAAGAACATTATGACCAGGAAAGTCTATGCTAGAAACAATTTTTACATTATAAGTAACATACATCAATGCAGCCTCTTAAGTTTATGATTATATAGATTGGCTTCTTGATGTATGATAGATGAGGTGTTCCAATCCACATAATGGTGATTCTCATTGGCATGCTCTGCCAATCAAGAGGAAAACACTAAATGCTGCGTAACGTTGCTCTTAGTCTTATGATCGTTCAACCCAACCTCAAGAGTTATCTTGGTCTCCCCAATGTACGCGGCACCACATTGAGAAGGGATAGAGTAAACAGCATTCTTGGATATTTGAGATTCGTCCTTGCGTTTACGGTTTATTTACTGTTAATATACTTCTTATGGTACGAGGTGATGAAAAACAGTACGAATCCCAAAAGGCTTGGGGAGGCGTCCGATTTTCCTAACAAATTCGGATAGTAATCAAGAACGATTGTTTTCAGGATTCGAGGTGAAACGGGAGATTTAATGTTTTCTTGCAATACAAACTGTCGAAACAGATATTATCACTTTCTGGAACACTTGACTTGGATAACCTTTTTTCACAATTAATGCATCGTTGAGGTACGAAAGTGCTTGGTTCATCAAGATATCTGATGAACAATTCGAAGCAGCTCGGACTGCCGAACATCTCATCACACCTTTCTTAATGTGGACTAGGTAATTAGAATCAAACCTCATACACTGATCAGTGTGTGTCGGTTTCTTATACATACACAAGCAGTCAATTTTGTATCAACTATAGAGATAAATTCAGTTAAATTTAATTTTAAATTGTGTGAAATGCAGATAATAACGTACACATATCTCCTTCAAAGATCAATTTTGATGAAACTAACCTTCAGCACTTCTGTTTCAAGACGGTCCATGAATATATCCGCCAGCAATGGGGAAAGGCAACTTCCTATCGCCAGGCCGTCTAGTTGTATATAGAATTGATCTTCAAATTGGAAGTAGCACAACTTCACACATATCTTTAAAAATTCCATAATACTAACTGAGGGAAACGTAATCGCTCTCTATATTTTGAGTATAGTGTAGTCCTACAAATCATGATTATGACAAAATCTCATCACGTAAATGCAGACAAAATAATGAACGGTAGTTAAACAAAGTTTTATAGAGTAATATTACACACAATGTACAGTAAGATAGAAATTTTTGATAATATATTTAAGTTCAGTTTTACTAATAATTTCGTTACAATTAATTTTAAGGAACATAATATATTTAAAAAAAAATATATAAAACATCATTTATTAAATTATTTACAATGTAATATCGGGAGCAGCTATCTAAGCATCATAGTTATGGCCATGGGAAAATCCCCGATAAAATTTCCATGTCTCTTATATAGACGAAGTAACTATGAGCGTAACGCATGTTTGGCGTGGAATAAATCATGTATACACTATTTTGTTACAACTTTCTCAAACTACAAATCAAAAGCTTTAAGAACGTCCGTGGGTACAGGCCGAGCTCCACCTAGAGTTAGACGACGTGTTCGGTTCTGACGACCGCCCGGCGACTTCAGAGGATCAGAAACAACTTCCCGCCTTGGAACGATGCATCAAGGAGACGCTGATGTTCGTGTATGTATGCAGGTACAAGCCGAGCTCCACCGAGAGTTAGACGACGTCTTCGGTTCTGACGACCGCCCGGCGACTTCAGAGGATCTCAAACAACTTCCCGCCTTGGATCGATGCATCAAGGAGACGCTGAGGCTATTCCCTGTGATCCCATTTCTCTCTCGGGATCTTATTAAAGACGTGCAGCTTCCCAGTGGGTAAAGTGAATTGTATGATTATACAAGCTAACTAAAGATTCGAATTTCAATCATCAAACCAACCGACAGTGTAATCTCGAGTGTTAAGCGTGCGACTCTGATTACGGAGATCCCTTTTCATATCTTACCGAGACTGGCAATCCTGGCTGAAGGGTTTTTCCCGAGACATTACATGGGCATGCATGGATGCAAGGGATTTAAACAACCCTCGGACATCTCTTTACAATAATTGTCATATCTCTTATAAATCTAGTTTAGACACCTGAAGAGGGTCATACATTGCACCCAGAGCAAGTTTCCCACAAAAAAGTATTGCAATATGTTTATAGACTTTTCAGTTGTGGAGCAGGGTTAATAAGCCTTTTCCATCATTCAACGTTGGGATATCCATGTCAATCACCTGTTTTTTTTTCTTCAGGTACACCCTTCCTGCAGGATCATCAGCTTTTGTCTTCTCGTTAGTCATGCACAGAGATGCTCGTTACTACACCGACCCTCTCAAGTTCTGGCCAGACCGTTGGCTGCCAGAGAACTCCAAGAAAAATCACCCCTACGCTTACATCCCATTCAGTGCCGGGCAAAGGTGAGATGGTACAGGGCACTGCTATAGTAGTTTCAATCAAAAATAAGGAAAGATTTAATATTGTGTATCCAACACACTTTCAACTAAAATTATTGAGATTTCCTAGAGTAAGAACTAGAGTAAGTAGAGTTAGAATTATGATTAGTTCAAGGAATCCACAACATCCTTAAAGGTGAAGTAGGGGTGGAAAGGAATTTTATCTTCTAGTTCAGCGTAGAGTTCTGCTCGTAAGGAACTCCTTGATCTAGAACATATAACTCTTGCTTGTGTTGACCACACATATGTGTTATTCATACACGAAAATTATATATCTTTTGCCGAGCATTCAAACTACCAATACCTTTTTCACTTGTAACAGTTGAGCATCTTCGTTCCTTGGGTAGAATCTCTATATAGTTGATACACCATTAACACTTTACAAACCTAACACATTTCATGTTTCTGAAATATGTGTAAGTGTAAAGTAGAACAACCACACGTCTACTGCAAAAACTTTCGTTACTACAAAATTAATCTAATAGGTTCTAAGACACTGGTGTTTATTCATGACATGAAATCAGAAATGTAACAAGAATATATTTTATACTGCACATGAAGAGTGTGAAGAGGCGCTACAGAGTGACGTCACCTCTAACCTTGTGTTGTAGGAACTGTATTGGACAGAAGTACGCCCAGCTGCAGATGAAGAGTGTGCTGAGTCGGATTCTGAGGCGCTACAGAGTGACGTCACCTCTAACGATGGACTCGCTGTCGCTGCAGAGACTCGAAGTGAATTTTGTCCTAAGTTTGAACAGGTCGCTGAAGGAGCAATTCCACATTCAACTCCATAGAAGATAGTCATTGGTTATGGGTGTTGTTGGGATCATTTACCGTTCAATTGATTTGTGCAGCATTAATCAAAGTTAATAATAATAAGCAATATCTGAATTGGAAGTTTACATACTTGTGGCATGCATCTTTATTTGTGTACTGCGCAATTGTCCTTTCTCCAATGTCCTATAGGTAGACACCTGAAAAGGGTTGTGCATTGCACCCAGGAAAGTTTTCCCACCAAAAAGAAATATTAATAATTTTTTTAAAAATGTTATGTCAAACGTCCTTTGAATAGGCAAGCAATTATTGGCCGACGTGGTTCAACCGACAAAAACTTGTTCTGATAACATTCATATAATATTAGACATTCCAAAATATAAATAACAATTTTCGAAAAGTAAATTGAAGGTCTATAAATTGCAATAACATACGTTAGTGGCTACTGCTGTTACAGTGCATGTAATTGTTGCCACATCTGCACTAATTAAGCCTTTATGGTGTGCCTTGGCGAATTGAAGTTTGAAATTATTTTGAGATGGCTATATTGGCCATGTACCAGATCAGAAAAATTTGAAAAAAATATTTTTGATTTTCTAAAATAGCCAGGTTTCAAAGCCATTAACTATGTTTTGACTTGGTAGCATATTTTGGAAAATAGAAAAACGCGGTCGAATATTTTTATATAGTTAAAATATCCAACGTTATTTTCATAAACCCTCAAATAAATCAACTCAACATTCAAATTTTGACTTTTCAGTCTGTGTTTGTAGGGTTATCATAAGGCGAGCGGCGTAAATGAAAGCGCCCATGGTCCTCGTCCCACCCGCCTGCCGCAGATATAACCATTACACTACTATGACCTTGAGCTGTTTCCAGAACGTGCTCTGCTTGCGGTCCACACATGCGTTATCTCTCACCTATTTTCTATGACCCAATAATGCACAAACAATCATCGTCCCTAGATTCCAAGATCATCCGCCTTCCCAATCGTAAATACCTTCATCCTCGCGCTCACCCCTCAACATTGTGAAGATGTTGATTACGTAAATATCAGTTATTTGGAGACCAGTTTTAGATTCGGTTAATGATTTTTAACTGATCCCAAACTATTTTTATAGTATCATATAGGCGGATAGGCCTACAAAATAATAACCAATGCAAGGCCTATGAAAGATAAGCACAAGAAAAATGAAAAAATCCCACTGATTTTACACAAAATGTAAAAGCATACGACCTGAGCGCATCTCCTAGTAATTTTGTAATGTGTGTATGTATTATTTAATAGGTATAATACCTGTTTTCTAACCAACCCTGAATTGTATATGTAAATCACTCCAGAAATAACAAAACCTATCTCAGTAGGTTATCGAACCGTGTCGGTGACCGGCAATCTAAAGACCCGGGTTCGGTACCACACTGAGGCGGATTTTTTTTAATTTCGGATTGATTTACCTACAAGGGAACAGTATTGTGTGTCGCCTACAGCACTCGTGTATCACATTATTCGCCATCAGTCCATCACCACATGTTTAGGGATATTTTTTATTTATTTTTCTTGGTATAATCCACAGTTAGGTGTTTCCTTACTTATAATAAGATTGCCTGCTGTCTCTTCTTACGCCGAGGTGACATGAAAGTCGCTTCTTCTAAAGTGACGGTGAACCGTTTTTGTGTGTATACATGCTACTAGGCAAGCCACCAGAATACACAATAAATACAAAATATCACAAGTGCAAACTCACACAAATAAATTCAAGCCACATGAACATAAAATTATCACAAACTTCCATCAAACCAAAAAAAATATTTCCAATGTAAATTAATTTAAAAACAAACTCAAATCCCTCTTAAAAAATAAGGCATACTACTCAGTAGATTAATTCCTAAATGATAATTGGTATATTATAAATCTGCCAACTTGTGTAGTGTTATGTGTTATAATTATAAATAGTTATATTATAGATCCCTCTTTAAACATTTAGACCTACAACTCGTATGCCAAGACATGTAGCATTAGTAAGTGGATGGTAGCTAACATATTAAAATATATATAATATATTTCCTACCCTTTCCATATCCTAACTACAAAATGTATTTTTATCATCTTAGGGGTCAACTGTGTGAAAACTATGAATAAAACAACGTTACATTCTATTCAATTCTACCACACGTACTTCTTACAAATTTTGAACCAAGTACACACAATCATCACTGAGATGCATTTGTTGATCTAATTGAAGAAAAACATCTGGACACTGGCAAACTACGATTCACCCAATCGCCCCCACCCCTTCCACGCCGGAAATGCGAGCGAGAACCTGTCACACGACTCAACTTGTATAGCGCGGCGCGCTACAAAAACTACAAAAACTACAAAAACCCCAAACAATCATCAAAATTATTATTTTATTGAAGACTTGCACACAGGTAATAGGTTTAAAGCTTTTTAACACACTTTTAATGCAACAGTAACAGTAAAATTCAGGCACGTTATTAATAACAACAGGAATGTTTCTATAGGTTTACATTATGTGTTACATTTTTCAAATAGTAATAAAAAAATCGTGAAATCCATGCTTTTACAGTACTTTGAAGCAAGTTCAGAAATTATTAATGAACAAGCAGGGGCGTAGGAACTGGGGGGGATGGGGGGGGAAATTCCCCCCCCCACTTGTTGGCTTGTTTTTGGCACGGGGGGGGGGGTCAGGTATAGCTGGTTGAGTGAATTTTAGGATTTTTACTACAATCGGGCTTGCAAACAAAAAGGAAGATTTTTGTTAACATTTTTAAGAAATATTTAGTAAGAGACGTGATTTGCGAGACGACTAGGTAGCCATCTGATTTTAGACTAATATTCATTATATTTTGTGTGCAGTGTTTTCACTCCCAAGCAGACTGTCGACCGATTTCAGTCAGGTAATCAATCTTCAATGCAATATTAGCTTAAAAATGTAACCCTTGTTCATAATTAAAATTCGCCTGAAAACGTGTTTTAGGCCACCTGTCAAGAACACCTTTTAAAAAAAATCTCGCCTACGGCGAAATAGCCTCCGGCGGCTGCGGCTTCGCCTCAGACCCAAGTTTGACCACCTAACCTCGTAGGCAACTTTAGTGTGACCCCCCCACTAAAAAAAATAGTTCCTACGCCACTGTGAACAAGTGAAACTGTTCAGAAAAAATGTGAAACTATAGTCACAAAGAGTATGAAATCTTCATCATTACGCAAAAAAGCGCATCAATTCGACGATTTTCAGAAGAGCAATTATGTTAATTCGAAGCTATGCTGAGCCGCTTCAAACAAGCCCTGTTGAACCCTCTTAATATGGTAAAATGTCGGTAAGAGAATGATAAATCTATTACGCGGTTCAACTATATTCCTTTAAACAAATTTTTGGCCCGGCCTGCTGTGATTTTCTTCCATGCAAATGTCAGTACTCTACCAGAGAAACGATTAATTGATTGGATTGATTGAATTTTGCTTAACGTCTCATATTAATGCACTTTGGCTAAAAGCCAAAGATAGATGAGGATGAAGTATGAACAGAAGGGAGGAGGGGAAACCAGGTACCGGCACGTAGCGTACTCCTTTCGAAAAATCCGAAAGTATGGTGTAACCTTAACAGTCATATAGGTTCGTCCACTAACCCGGACTGCCGAGCAGACGTCGAGGAGAACGAAGCCGTTATACTAGCTCTCGAACTCTCCGTCTGCTCTAACCAGCGGTATACGTGAGTTTCAGGGCAGAGAGGTCACCCACTCTACCCCTGACCACGCCCGAAGGCAGCTTGACTTCGGTGTTCGAGTGGGAATCGGTAAAACGACCTCGGCTAAACCGCTGGATGAGAAACGATTAAATATATCCTATTGAGGAAACTTTCAGAGAATTAAAAAAAAATTATATATTTAGAGTTGACCATATGTTACTCACCATGACCAAACGGACGTGATCGAGGGGAGTTGAACTTCGACGTGAGATCGCTCATCGCAGGAGACCGCTGGATGTGCGGGGCAGCGAGGGCTTATCAATCTTGGGCGTAAGCCGGAATACTGTTTTCATATGTTATCAAAATTTATTACCAATATGTTTGTCGTATTTGAATGCAAATACATTTTATTTTACATATTCAAATGATTGTTACTCTTGCATAACGTGAAGTGAAGTGTACATACCACTTTAATTGTGCCCCCGACACCTCTCGACCCCACCCCCCATTCCCCACTAATGTTTCAAAAAGGCTGCTTAAACATACTTCTCCTTCAAACACATTATCATAATACGTAATCATACACTTACCAACAATCCCATACAAAAATACAATTCAATATTTCGTGTAATCGCCTTTATTCAGATAGTGGGGGAGCATAGGGTAAGAAAACCCTGCTTCCGTGGCAGCTTAGGTAAAAGAGCTATGTATGTGGTATCAATCGATTCGTATTGATCCAAAATAAAACAATTTTCCCGATGGTGAGAGTCTTGAGTTTTTTGGCTGAGACCGGCCATATCTAAAACAAGATGGCCCGCCGCTTTCGAATTTTAAAGTAGCGTATCTACGTAAATATTTGACCGATTTCAATTTCAAAGGGTACCATTCGAAAGGTAAATGATAGAAATTGAAATTAATGTATACAAATTTCACAAAAATCCTATATGTTTAGAAAATGGTTACAAAAACTTTAACTGTTTACTTAACACTTTCTCGTTATGGAACGATATTTACTAGGTAAAAAGGTTTTACATTTTCTCAAGTTGCATTTTTGGTGGATTATTTATTTGTGTTTTTAATGAATCCTTGCATTTAATTTTCTGACAATTATAGCCTGAGTTTATTTAATTGAAGCGACGGCATGTGTAGATGAATATATGCTACTACTGTGTGATCTTTATGTCTCATTACATTTTGTCGAGACACAATTGGTAAAACATTTTGATATTTGGTATCAATCGATTCGTTATGAACCGAACTTAAACAATTTTGATTAAGTAAATTTCGATTTTTTTACTGAGACCTTCCCTGGGCAAAAATAAGATGGCCGCCGTCTTTGAACATTTAACTAAAATATATTTGAAAGTATTTCGCCGATTTCAATTGTAAAGGTACCGTTGAGAAGGTAATATAAAGAGCTACAAACAATTTACCAACAATTTTCCAGAAAGTTTAATTTTTTTGAGGTTATGTTTGGTTTGAATTTTTTAGTAATTTTAACGATTTTTTCAGAGCACAATAGGTAAAACAACTATGTATGGGGTATAAATCGATTCGTTATTAATCGTGATTTAACAATTTTGGGGGGAAAATTCGATTTTTACTGAGCCCTTCCATGGCAAAAAAAAAGATGGCCGCTGCCAATGAACTTTTGGACCTCGCATATCATTTAAAGTATTACCCGATTTTTAATTCACGTATACGTTGAAAAGGTGATTAAATGACGAATAAACTATATATTTACCATTTTGTTGAAACTTTAATATTTACTGGGTTATGTTACAAAACTTAAAAATTTACCACACTCGCCCATCGTTATGGATTTTATGGCGCATATATCTACATGACCAAAACGGTTTTTGAATATGTTTGGCTTGTTTATCCGTAGAATATCTCTTTATGTATTCAATGAGTCCTTACATTTTATGTTCCGACAAATACATCCCGAGATAATGTATTTGAAGCGATGGCATGTGTAAATGATGCATGTAAAAAAGCATTGAGTATTTGATCTTGATGTTTGAAACACATTTCGTCGAGGCACAATAATTGATTAAAGAATTATGAATTTTGGTACCAATCGATTCGTTATGAAACGTACTTTAACAATTTTGATGAGGTACCTGTCGCAAAAAACAAGATGGCCGCGGAAAAAAACTTTGTAAGTTTGTATATTTTCTAAGGTAATTGACAGACCAATTTCAAAGGTACCTTTGGGAAAGGTAACTAAGTATTAAAAAATTATAAACTTGCAATTTCACGAAACTTAAATATTAACTGAGGTTATCTTGTTGTAGGAAACTATGAACGCTGTATTTTTGGTACCATAGACATAAATTAAAAAAAGTTCCTCCAGGGGAAATTGAACCCGGGACCAGCGTGAAACAGTATGACACGGGACAGCCTAGATCCCGGGTGTTTCTAATTCTAATTATTCACATCATCCTCCCAGCCCAGATCCGATCAGTACGGTACACAAAATACACAAATAGTACACAGAAAGCATGATGCAAATCATGCTGAAGAAGAATTTCGTCTACTAGGAGATGTGCTCAAGCAAAATGGTTTTCCAAATAGAATCCTTAAAAAAGGGCCCTCAGACGACAAACTACTAACACGGGCTAGCCTGTGTTCCTGTTGACGTTGAAACATGTTCCTTCATGTTTGACCCTAATTAGCACCTGTCACAATTCCCACATGGAATTTCATACACGCCACTACCTTCTAGGCGGATGTGCTCCTTAGTTCTTAACAACTCTCCTATCTTTCTGTCGGTGTTTTTATGTTTTGTTGAGCAAGAATTTTTCCTATTCGGTCCGTTTCTCTTATAACATAAGGCAAATATGCATTTGCAAGTGGTTCTTCTTTTACTGTACCTACATCTTTTTCCGAGTTATTTTTGTCGTCTGGGGGCCTTTTGAATGATTCTATTTGGAAACCATTCTGCTTGAGCACATCTCCTAGTAACGAAATTCTTCTTCAGCATGATTTGCATCAGCTATTCTGTGTACTATTCTGTGTATTATGGGGTACGCTACGCTACTGATCGGATCTGGGCTGGGATGGATGATGATGTGAATAATTAGAATTGGAAACACCAGGGATCTAGGCTGTCAATGCCATACTGTTTTTCCCGCTGGTCCCGGGTTCAATTTCCGCTGGAGGAACTTTTATTAATTTATGTCTATGGAACCCAAAATAACAGCGTCATAGTTTCCAACAACAAAATAACCTCAGTTAAAAATTTAAGTTTCGTAAAAATTGCAATTTTTATAATTTTTTAATACTTTAGTTACCTTTCCAACGGTACCTTTGAAATTGGTCTGTCATTACCTTAGAAAATTATAACTTACAAAGTTTTTTTTCCGCGGCCCTCTTGTTTTTTGCGACAGGTACCTCATCAAAATTACGTACGTAAGTACGTTTCATAACGAACGATTGATACCAAATACTAATTCTTTAATCATTATTGTGCCTCGACGAAATGTGTTTTTAAAAATCAAGATCAAATACTCGATGCTTTTTACATGCATCATTTACACATGCCATTGCTTCAAATACTTATCTCGGGATGTATTTGTCGGAACATAAATGTAAGGACTCATTGAATACATAAAGAGATATGCTACGGATAAACAAGCCAAACATATTCAAAAACCGTTTTGGTCATGTAGATATATGCGCCATAAGATCCATAAAGATGACGAGTGTGGTTAAATATTTTAAGTTTTTGTAACATAACCTCAGTAAATATTAAAGTTTCAACAAAATGGTAAATATATAGTTTATTCGTCATTTAATTACCTTTTCACGGTATACGTGAATTAAAAATCGGGTATATACTTTAATGATATTTCGAGTCAAAAAGTTCATTGGCAGCGCCCCTCTTGTTTTTTTTGCCATGGGAAGGGCTCAGTAAAAATCGAAATTTTTCCCACCAAAATTGTTAAAACACGATTAATAACGAATCGATTGATACCCCATACATAGTTGTTTCACCTATGTGCTCTGAAAAATCGTTAAAATACTAAAAAATTCAAACCAAACATAACCTCAAAAAATTAAAACTTTCTGGAAAACTGTTGATAAATCGTTTGTAGCTCTTTATATTACCCTTTTAAACGGTACCTTTACAATTGAAATCGGCGAAAAACTTTCAAAGATATTTTAGTTTAAATGTTCATGACGGCGGCCATCTTATTTTGCCCAGGGGAAAGGGCTCATAAACAATCGAAATTTACTTAATCAAAATTGTTTTAAGTTCGGTTTTATAAAGAAACGGATTGATACCAATATCAAATTTTTCCCAATTGTGGGCCGACAAAATGTAATGAAAATAAAGATACACAGTAGTACATATATTCATCTACACTGCCATCGCTTCAATTAAAAAACTCAGGCTATAATTGTCAAAAATTAAATGATGGATTCTTAAAACACAAAAAAATATCCACCAAAATGCAACTTGAGAAAATGTAAAACCTTTTACCTAGTAAAAATCGTTCCATAACGAAAAGTGTTAAGTAAACAGTTAAAGTTTTTGTAACAAACCTCAACATATGGATTTTCGTGAAAATTGTATACATTAATTAATTTCTATCATTTACCTTTTGAATGTACCTTTAAATGAAAACGGTCAATATTTACGTAGATAAAGCTACTTTAAATCGAAACGGCGGCCATCTTGTTTTAATATGGCCGGTCTCAGCAAAAACTCAGACTTTTCACATCAAAATTTTTTATCTATGGTCAAACATCGATTGATACAATACAAGCTCTTTCACCGTTTCGGCCACGAATTTCTATCCCCCCTATAAGGGGGTCTGGTCTACGATCCAATAACATCATTTCGACTCACTCTCTTGTACTGAACTAGAGAAGTAAATCATTGTTGTGGTATTACGAAATGTGTATATTTATGTTTATTTCGTTTCAAATTGGATTGAATTATACATCATTAACAGTGCTAAGATAATAATTATATTGTTCTTGCATGGGTATTCGGATTATTTTATAAGCTACCTTTGGGCTGTCGTTTGCGATATAATGCTATATAACTTATGGTTGCTTAGCATCACACGACATTGGCCGAAATTAAATAATTTTAAAGACAGATGGACGAAGCCTTATTACTCTTCGTAGGTATTGCCCTGAAATTACATTACACTATTGCAGTTCCATTTTATTTTTTAACGATAAAAATGATATTCCAAGGTTGCAAAAAATACAACATAAAGTTATGCTTGGTATTGTGTGGGTTCTCAGTTGGCTCGTGGTAGGCATGTCGATAAGATGTGCCAATTACTTGTATCAAGAATAAAAATAAACTGGGAAAAACATAAGATATATTAATGTTAGATGTCCCATTATAATACATAAAATGGTAATGATCTTGTCATTAAATGAACATGCAATAAAGTTGGTATTCTTTATTTGCAAACGGAGTGAGAGTATCAAACAGGTATAAGGTAGGATGGGGGAATTTCCCCCTACCCCACTTTTCACGCTGACACCCCCACTTCCCGCGCTGGCACCCCCATCAAAAGAGCTATCTGTTTCGCATTTGTCATGATGCAATATGCATCCACCTACTATTATAAATCATCAACATTTTGTACAAATCGGCTCATCACTTCGATCATGCTACCCTTCATTCAAGCTGTCTCAAGCTCTATTGTCAACCAGAAGGTACTTTAGTTGTAAAAGCATTTTTCAATTAATTTTTTTAATATTTTGCATTCGTTTCTTCCAGATCATTAAACAGACTAAACATGCCATGTTATAAAATAAAGAAGGAAGCTTCGCAAACGCTTTTTCAGGCGCGTTGTTGCATGAGCATAATTTTGTTTTAGGGGTTATTTCACTGAAAATGTATGAAAAACCAGCAATTTTGCATTATTATTAGTTTTAATTGTTTTTTAAAGTATACTATTTTGTTTATTGACTACATACATTTATTTGATGCTAATATAAAGTGAAAAGAATTAAATTATTTTTTTCTTGAGCGCTGCATGCTATTTTGCATGGGAAAATGGCTTACCGGTACTGATATTAGGCCTAATCTAGGGCTGTATAGAGTGTTTTTCATAAAAATTTTAGTCAATTTTAAAGAAGCCTAGATTAACAGGTTAAAAAGGCGCAGTGAATTCATGTAAAATAAATCAACTGAACCTTAAGGCTATGTTGCACTCAAATTTACCAAAAAAAAAACAAAAAACATAAAAAAACTTGAAATGCTATTATCTCGAAACCTTTATTCTAGCACATTTGCTAACGTTTTTCCTACTTCTTCTACAGTTTTTAAGATAAAAATATAATTTCTTTTTTAATATGCTCACAAGTCTTATTCTGACAAATTCATTAGAAACTTTTGTGATGAGATTTATAGTCTTTTAATAAAAATATGGAAAATATGGATTTGTTACAAAAAAACATACATTTTCCAACAATGTAAAGGAAAAAAATCATATATATCAAAAAAATCTGGAATGTTTTTTTTTTGGTATTTTTGTCTGTCTGTTAGCACGATTCCGGCTAAACCGATACTCCAATTGAGATGCAATTTTATGGAGACCATCGAAATCTCTGAACTTAAAATTGCCACGTTTTTGAGCGCAATCGAAAATTTATTTCTCATAAAAATGGCAAATTTACGATTTTTTTCGATTTTTAAAAACATATAACACCTACATGCTTTATCCGATTGTAATGATTTTTTCACAGAACTAAATTTTATGAATTTAGGTATTCGTGTGAAATTTGAGCGCAATCAAAAAACTATTTCTCATGAAAATCGAAGTTTTACGTTTTTTTCTTTTTTTAACAATTCTTTGACTTATAACACCTACATGCTTTATCCTATTCTAATGATTTTTTCACAGAACCTTAATTTTATGAATAAATATATACGTGTAAAATTTGTGCGCAATTGATTAATTATTTCTTATGAAAATTTCAATATTAAGATTTTTTCCTTTTTTAAAATTATTACGATTAATTAAAAAAATTAGAAATTAAAGTTATTTTTTTATTTTATTATTTTATTTTTAAAAAATCTTCAACTAAGTAATAATTTTTTCACAGAACAACAGAAAATCCGCATAACACATGGCAGCTCATTGTACCAATTACGCTCATCCAACAACGCGGCGGGACTTAAAGCGTTTTCCTAGTATAACAAATTATATATCTTGAGGTAAATAATGTTAGGGAGCGAAGTTTTGTCCATGCATCTGTGCCACCGCTGCCACGTCTCAAGATAATAACCGAACAATATGCCTGTTCGCGCCGATTATTTTGTATACTTTGTCGCTTTGTTTTAGTCCTATTTTCATTTGGCATGTCGTCTCAATTTAGATTTTTTTTTCTCTGACTAGCGTAGTAGTCACGTGATTTATCTAGCCAATCACGTTCATTCATCTGTTGTTTTCCGTTTTGATAGACTCCCGTATTTTACTAGTTCAATTCACGTCAGTGTGTCGACCTAGTAGGTCGTCACTTTTAATCACTCTATCTCGCCATATAAGGGCACTGCCAGTTTTGCTCTCGTTCGTCTCTGTGCACTTAGTATGTAATCTCTCGCCACTTTGTGCAATCAAGTTCTCCGACTTGAATTTCCGTTTCTTATCTCTTCCTCTTCAAACTGGCCAGTTCTTTAACCTTTTCCTATTTTCCACGACGCCTGTGTTTTGACGCCACGATGCACACGTCAAAGAAGTTCAACACCACATATCCAGGACGTCGGGGAAAGCTCTACGCTTCTAGGAAGTATCTGCGCTCGCATGTAAGTTTCTCTTTTGCATTTATTTCCCTCTGTCCCCCTGCTCTTTCTCTTAACTCTAAAATTAAAATAACAGTCTATTATATTTCTTCCTCCCGGCAAAGCATTTGGGCTTTTACAATGCCAAATAGACATGTGTTTCTTATCGTCACTGCAGTTCAACAAGGACGATACAGTATTGCTTATTGACAGTGGGGTTAATAGGCGGGTCTATATTTCCACAAACAGTGTTCTTATTTATGTGCCTGCACCTCCACCATGAAAAAAGGCTGGAACAGGAGTCGAACACTAACGGTCAGCTTTGTAGGGAGCAGTTTGATAAATCCCTTACCCTAACAGGCACCTAGGTATGATCTAAACGTTGAGCAGATGAAGTATACATTATATTATTTCGTGTTTTTTTTTTGTGTATTTGTGTTGGAAAATGAACATGGAAAGGGAATGGAGAAGCTGAATTGAGAGATAGGTATGAACTGCATTGGTCAGGAAATGAAGATGAAGCCAAACACGGGGTTGGAATAGTGGTAAGCCCAGGACTACGTGACAAAGTGTTAGGAGTGGCATATGTCAATGCCAGGATCATGAGTATCAAGTTTTATATTAAAAGTAAAGACCTAACACTTATACAAGTCTATGCACCGCAAGTGGGATGCAGTAAAGCAGAAAAAAGACGCATTTGAACGAGATTTGGAAAGTCGCATTGAAAATAATACCATCATAATTATGGGAGATTTCAATGCACACATTGGAAGCGATAGGAAAGGATACAAAGATGCAATGGGCCCACATGGGTATGGAAGGCAGAACAGAGAAGGAAAGAAACTCTTGGAAATATATCGGAGGCATGGTTTGAAGGCAGGGAATAGCTGGTATGAGAAAAGAGAAAGTCAGAAGATCACAAGATATAGTTGGAATGGTGAACAAAAAAGTGTCAGAGATTATATACTAGTGGATGGGGGGCTAAAACCGGATCGAAGGGAAGTAAAAGTTATACCGGGGGTGTCCGTGGATAGCGACCACAGACTAGTATTTGCCGAATTTAAAGAACTAAAGGAAGTAAAGAAGAGCACAATCCAAGAATAGAAGATACGGGTGTGGAAACTAAAGGATAAGGATGTAGCTAGAGAATATAATTTGTTGGTCCCTAGAGAAATTCCTAAAAGTGAAATATGAGGGGTTGAAGAAGAGTGGAGTGTCTTTAAAAGGGGTCTTCTTCAAGCAGCATAACTAGTATGTGGTAGGACAAATGGAAAGAGAAAGTATAAAGAAACACCATGGTGGAATAATATGACAAAAGAAGCTACTGCAAAGAAGAATAACGAATTCAGAAATTGGTATAGAGTTAAGTCACAGGAGTCTAGAGACGAGTGTAACAAATGTAAAAGAGGTGCACGGGCAGTGGTCAAAGAAGAACGTCGAAAATGTTTTTTTGTCTGAACAGAAGAAATGATGGAGGATGTGCATGGTTACAAGAAGATGCTGTATGGCATAATGAGAGAAAGGAGAAAAGAAAAGGTTTATAGCCACAACTTGGTTCAAGAAAATGGGGAAGTTGTGACAGATGAAGAAATGAAGACAAAAATGTGGAAGACGCACTTCGAAACCCTTCTAAATCCTGATATCAACCAACATCAGATGAGAACACCTGAGGTAGTACATAGAAAAGAGTCTGGAGATGAGGATGAAGAGGAAGACGGTAACATCACATGGAGAGAAGTGGAACTGGCAATGAAGAAAATGAAAAATGGTAAACCTGCGAGAGTAGATGAGATGGCCGAGGAAATGATAAAAGCTGCAAGGCCTGTGAGGATGCAATGGCTATACAGAGTCTTATCTGTTGTATGGAAGAATAAGGAAGTTCCTTTAGACTGGAAGAAGGGTCGCATTGTACCTACATTTAAAAGAGAGACAAGCAAAACTGTGCCAACAATAGAGGGATAACATTGACATGCCACTGTGCCAAGATCTACGAAAGAATAATAGATAACAAAATTAGAAACTCAATAGAAGGAGATTTAAGAGAAGAACAGCATGGATTTAGAAGAGGAAGATGGACGGTGGACCTGATTTTCTCACTCAGACAGCTTATGGAAAAGTGCTATGACCGAGAAAAGGACCTGTGTATGGCTTTTCTAGATATCGAAAAGGCATACAATAGCCTCAAGAGAGAGAAGGTTTGGAATGCAATGCAAAATATAGGAGTTAACAAAGGAATAATAACAAAGAGTGTGAAAGAGATGTACTCGATATCTAGAAGTGCTGTAAAGACAAGAGGTGGAATTACAGAGTGGTTTGACATTAGGAGTGGGTACTGTAGGAAGTGTACTGTCACCACTATTGTTCATTATTGTCATGGACGAAATCATTTGGAAAGTTGCAAAGAGAATCGGAGAAGAATGTATGAAAATAATGTTATTTGCAGACGATTTTTGGTGTGGGGAGAGGATGAAGAGGAGGCGCAATTTCAAGTTGATGGGTGAATTGCGGTGGCAGGAGAATATGGACTGGTGTTTGGAATTGGCAAGAGTGTAACAATGCTGATGACTCGAGATAAAGCGAATGTCAGGATTCTACTAAGAGGACAGATTTTAAAGCAAGTGGAGAATATTAAGAACATGGGGAGTATAGTAGCATGCGATGAAAGGATTCAACCATAGATGGGAAGAAGGACGCAGCAAGCTGTTGGGTTAATCCAATCTATCCGAGATCTCATCTCATATGGAACAGAGAAGTACCAAAGAAGTGCAAGATTACCATCTACCAGACCTACTTTGTTCCAATACTGACATATGCAGCATAGACTTGGAATATGACAACAGTGGATGAGAGCCTTTTGCAGGCTGTAGATATGAAGTTTCTGAGAAGCATTATAGGTAAGACTAGATGGGACCGAATACGGAATAAGGATATCCAGGTCAAGTAGGCATGAGGAATTTAATGGAGTGAATTGGACAGAGAAGATTAAAGTTGTTCGTATGTGACAAAAGGATGGAAAGATCGAGATTACCGAGAAGGATGATGGAATTGGAAATCCCAGGTAGGAGACCAAGGGGCAGACTACGACAACAATGGCAGAATAGTGTGAGAAAAGATGTAGAACAGCGTGGAGGAGACTTGAATGTGTTGGAAGGAGAGGAGTGGTGGCAGGACAGAAGAAAATGGAGAGGCCTGTCTTCAATGCCGACCCAACGCAGAGTTGGACGTGGCAACAGATAATGATGATGTGTTTAGTGAAGAGTATTCGTCACACATTCAACTGTACTTGAGCATTGGAGCGTGTTAGTTAGCTTTCACCAGTTTACATAACCATTATGAAAAATGTGTTAATTTTGTAACATAGTTCAATCCACGTTGAAGGTTGTTGATAATCATGTAAACGAAAACGAAAAACATCTTCCGGAATAGAAAAACTCTGAAAATTCATTTTTGAGGTTTTGAGATTTACTTAATTTTGTATTTTTTTGTTTTAGTTTACATGTAAGACCGTTTATAATATGAACAACCTTCAACGTGGATTGAACTACCTTACAGCATTAATACATTTTTTATAATGGTTGTGAACTGAGCCTATCTAAATAACTTGCGCCAAGCGCTCGAGTTCAGTTGAATGTGTGGCGAATAATCTGGTGGTTGTTCAATAAAGGTGTAAAGTGTAATAAGATCAAAAGTTATTTACTTTATTTTCTCCTCATAATGTTATTCTATACATCAATATAGTAAATTATTTTTTGAACATATGCTAGTAGAAGGTTTAATTGCAATAACTACAGCAATTTAAAATAGTATGATTATAGTAATATACAACTGTATAGATTGGTCTAGTCAATTTTCGCCATTTCTTCGTTCAAGGTCTTGGAACCAGCGAACTTGTTGTATCCAACTGTCACTTGTTTATTGAAGAGAATCTCCTTGTATGTTGACATGTAAGTCTCCAGCATCGCTGTTCTCGTCTTCTCTGTCAAGTTGTCCACGTCTTTCAAGGTAAGTCCAGTAGTCGAGATGGCGGGCAGCACCGTCACGATAACCTTGCCTGCAAAGAAAAGTGCTCAGTTCAAGGTAAGTCCAGTTGTCGAGATGGCGGGCAGCACCGTCACTATAACCAATTGCCTGGAAAGAAAAGTGCACATGTTGCATTCTATAATTGGGCCCCACCGTTGGGCGCCAAATGTACCGCCAACCTTCTCTTCAATCCTGTCATGTACTTCTCAGTGACAATTTAAACAGCGGTCAAAATTTCGAGGATAAAGATGGTTTTCTTACTAATTTTGCTGAAAACATTGATCCAAGCCAAGTCCAAGTCAACTGACGCAATCTGTGGGTTCAAGCCAACATTCAATGATTTTTATTTTGTTATTTCGTTCTGTTACGTAGAATTTGTATTTTTGTGTTCGCTAAGAACCCTTTAAGCAAATTTTAGTGGGCCAAAAATTTACACAACGAATTTTGAGGCCACTATACCTGAGTCGAACACGTGACGATGCTCGTCCAGGAAGTAGTACGGAGAGAAGACTACTGGGAGGATGGGTAACTGGCAGGAGACGGCGAGTCTGAAGGCTCCTTTCTTGAAGGGGAGGAAAGAGACGCCCTTTCTTGTTCATGCGGCCCTCGGGGAAAATCCACATCTTCGTCTGAAACCATCACACATTGAACAACACACATTTTTTTTTTAAAAAACATTTTCAACATTGAATGAAACTATAAAATAAAAAAAATAGTAGTGACTAACTAGCTTATTAATAAACATGCTCGCCATATTGGAATCTGCAATCCACAAGCCTCTGGTTGATCCAAGAAGTGGATTTAATTTCGAATCTTGTATCAAGTTAAACGTCATTTTATTCTCACACAGTCGACAGTAGACAGTGTATGCTTAATGGTGTGAGTCTACGCAAAATAAGTGGCTTTGATATGTGCACTTCCAAATTTTTATAGCCCACTAGACGTCATATGTATGTGATTAAAATAGGTCAATTCCTAGATAATTTCATTATCTATTAACTAGTCACAATATTATTTTTGTATCTTTGGTAGTTTTGTTCAAACCTGTGATGTGAATCACCAATGTGTAATGTGCAAACAATAGCCTTATGGATTTCGTCCCGTAGTTTTAATCCAATCAGGCGGAGTTTTTCCCACAGTTGTATTGAACTTATATGTATGAAGCAGACAAATTTCAGCGACTAATTCGTACAAATAAAAATGTTAAACATTTAAAATTAAAATATATCATCTCGCTACTTGACACCGTCTCCTAGCGCTGCGGATTAGTTAGCAACTCCGTAGTAGCTCGCTCGCTAAGAGGCGAGATGGGCACGTATTCGTTAGGAATGCGGGGGGGGGGGGGGGAAGCGAGGGAAAGGAAGGGTTGCGAAAAATACATTTACACAAAGTCGCCAACAAGCAGTATCCTTTCCATTGAATATTCTTTAGGCAAGAAACTGAAAGGCTTGTCACTCGTCAGACGACTTCGCGATTGTGGATTAGTTATTAGTGACGAGCCACTTTTGACGTTCGTCCAGGTTGGTATGAATTTGAGGATGGTGGTAATAAACACAATTCAAAAACATAAATTAACTGCTAATATGTGTGAATTAGACACTGAAAACAAAATATGTACACTGACAATAAATAGTGCAACCGTGTGTTGACTACACAAATTGCAGTAGCCATGTTATTAATAGTAATTGGAAGTGGAAGTGGTACAGAAAAAAATCCAACAATAAAATTATGTATGTGATAGCAATCACCCAATAGTAAAAGCAAATATATGTGATTACAGCTGTCATAACGTTCCAAAATATCAGCAGACAAAAGTGCTATCAGTATACTATAAACAAAACCAAACTGTTAATCAATTTTAGGCCTTTTATGCCCTTAACCCAATCACAATGTCGCACTACGTCTCAAACACACCTTCTATTAGTATGTAAAAATTTATTACCCCATCCCCTCCCTGAAGGGATACATCTTTGTCGGACTCTTTACGACAAGCCTTCGTTTTGGTGTTGTCAACTTTAAAAACATCACACACAGTCACCATTTCTTCTAGTTCCAGCCCAGCCCTGCTTATTACTCATTGGGCCCTCATTCCCCCCCCCCCCTCCAAATCCCCCATAAAAGAGTGAGTTAGATAGTTTTATGAAATGTACTCAAATGATAGGCGTAATTCAATCACGCCTGTTAAACTAACAATAATTTCAATCAATTATTGATAGAAACCAAAACCATATTGTATGCTGTCCCAGATCAAGCCGTGTTCTTGCACGTGCATTCACTGGAGGTACATACATACAATAGAATCTATTATATAATCGTCATTGCCCGTCTTTATTCTTGTGGTCAAATCAATTCATGCCTATGTGTACAATGTACTGTACGTATCTAATGGCTAATAAATACTCTACTCTACACAATTTGAATAAGTTGTTATGAGGTATTTGCAGCAGGGTATCGAAACCGGGTTGCCAGACCCACAATGAAACCAGATCCCACACTTGCTTTCAACCCTTTGAAAAGTGAAATTTGTTTCTTGCGAGTTGCATTCGCAGATTACTTAGCGCGCAATGTTTTTCACTCTTCAATCGGCCGCGCTACATTCACGGTAAATATTTTATATTATGTAGTAGTACAACTTTATTTTTTAAACAAAGCTCTGCCTTTACATTAAGGTTGCCTTAAGACACAGAATAACAAAAAGAAATTAATTTACATTTATACAAATTATGTTTAACAATAAGTAAAATAAGTTACAGATTATGAAAAAAATAGAATGAAAAGTGAGAAGTATGATTTGTGAAGTATAAAAATAACAAATACTGATTTATACTTGTTACTTCTTGCTTTGGCCATATAAATGATTTCTAAAAATCAAAATCGATCCCTTTAAAGCAAGGAGCACCAAGTCATAAATAAAACTCGCATTAAGTCTAAAACGTTTGCAAAATTTGACAAAAAAATCCGGTATCGTTCCTCTTGCTCCTATTAAGAGCCCGATCACCTCAATTTCCTTTATATCATATTTGGTGAGAAAATATGGAACGGTAGCCTCGTAGATGTCTTTCTTTTCTCGATCCACCTTCTCCGCATGTCCAGTATCTCCTTCAAATCTTATGGTAGGGTCAATGATATAGCCGTGGCTAGTTATTCGGTTAATGGCAATTATATCCACCCGACGGCTACTGTCATTAGCTCCCAAGCACGCGACTTCTTCATATACTTCCAAACCTTACAAAGAAGACATGAACGCGTCGGTCTCAAATCGACCCCCAATACCTCTGAACGCCTCAAAGTACTGAAAAGGCAGCATCAAAGTACAAATACTATCTCTGATGATGAATGAAACCTCAAGGTCGAGGTTCGCCTTCCACGGCCCCAACACTCCTGGCTTGCACAAAGACAAGGCGTACGTAGAAGTACGCACACATCCTGATTGTCAACTTATATTGTTCGAGAGAATGATTGAGAATCAATAGACATATCTATCGAAAAACTGTTTTTGTTTCGTTTACTAAGCTTACATCCCGTGCAACATCCGCGGATCCGCCTAATACCGACGAATTCAGAGTTTTATAACGTAAAGCAATAATGAAATCGTGATACTATAATGTCATGCATCTTGATTCGTACTGAAAGGTTCAAAATTGAAATCACTACAGAGTGAAGAGAATTATTTAATTACTAGGCCGCTTCGCAAACGCTTTTTCCAGACGCGATGATGGATGAGCTTTTTTTAGAATATTTCTGTAAAATGATTACGTTTTCAAATGGAATCTCATTACTTTTTCTATAGTTACTTGATATTACTAGTTAATTATACCTCTGTGAAAGTTTTATATTAAACCTTTATTTCTATGAATTTTGACCAACTTTTTCAAATTTTGCTTTTCAAGAGGCACTACATCACCATAATCTTTATGTCGATGTAAAATATGAACGTTGTAGCCCCACCCGTTTAGTCAGAATCGGTCCAAATATCACGAATATATCGTATTAAAAACCGGGGAAAAAATTGTAAAAGTACTATTTCTATAAGAAATATTTTTTCAAATGTCTCTAAAATCATAACAGTTATAATCTAAGTGATTTTAAACGTTCACATAAAGTTTCATCATTATCGGAGTAGCCGTTTGCCAAATATCACGATAATATCTCATTTAAAAATATAAAAAATCGTAAAAGTACGATTATCATAAGAAATATTTGATCGATTATACCGAAAAACGTGGCAGGTCTAAGTTCAGAGATTTCGAAGGTCCCCTCCAATTAACATCAATATCGCATATGCCGTTTGCCCGGTAGAGAGCGAACAAACAGACAAAAAAACTAACATAAACAAAACACCCAAGCTATTTTTCTTGGGGTAAAAAAAAAACACAAAGTGAAATTGAAGTCTTCGCTTCGCTCATCCAATTATTCAAATGCGCGATCTCGGGCTAGAAATACAATGATACACCTTGTTTGTTAAACTAGCGTCACGTAAAGTTATTATTGCAACATTGGTTTTCATCAATGGTCGTTTTTTACACCAATGAGAACTCGGCACCGCCGGTGCCGTACCTTTCAATGATTTGCAACTCAACATCACTGGTTGTAACAATAATTGTCTTTTCTTACACTAGGAAGCTTCGCAAACGCTTTTTTTTAGTCACGTTGATGGATGAGCTTTTTTGTATGTTTTTATTTGCGTAGGACCACTTTTCCTTTGCAATTGCTTTTTGATTGCATTGTAGGTGATTGTTGTCAAGTTTCTATTGTTACTTTTTAATTTTTATTGTAAACCTAAAAAACTCATATTAAAACCTTTATTCTAGGGATTCTGGCTAACTTTTTCATTTTTTTCTTTCAAAAAGCAATACATCACCATAACCTTAATGTCCATGTAAAATATGAACGTTGTAGCCCCACCCGTTTGGTCAGAATCGGCCCAAATGACACGAAAATATCGCACTAAAAATCGAAAAAAATCTTAAATGTACGATATGCATAAGAATATTTTCTTCGATTGTACCCAAAAACGTGGCAGGTCTAAGTTTAGAGATTTCGAAGGTCCCCTCTAATTTTAATCAAGATCGCCTATGCCGTTTGCCCGGTAGAGAGCGAACAAACAGACAGAAAAAAACAACAAAAAAACACCAAGGCTATTTTTTTTTTTTTTTTTGGGGGGGGGGTCAGTGACATTAAAGTCTTCGCATCGCTCATCCAATAACTATTGTAACAATCACTATAAATAACTATTCTCACACCCACATTATTTGCGAGTGAAAATTTGTTGCTTGCACGTTGGACAATATTTTCAATCGGCGATGTTTTTCTCCCATTTATGATTTGAAATAACAACTGCCTCGCTTGTATCGCGTTCCAGCATTTTTAAAGCACCTGTAATATAACTCGAGGATAGAGATTACGCACATCAGTACAAAAGAGCGAAGACATACCCTATCAGTCACAGCCCCCCCGCCCCCCGCCGCCCGCTATCCCACCTACCTAACATTACAATAATTGGTTAAAGTGGTCTAAAGTGGTACAGATATAGGCAATGAATCTTGAACATACTAAATCTGAAGTATAAAAACATGATATTATTTATTTGTTTATTTAACGTTTATCCAATTTAGTTATAATTTTGTATATTATGTATAAATAATTTTGTGATTCATCGAATAGTCAATAAACACATTTATTTGAAACTAAAGCTACAATTGCTACACAAAAAACTAAACTAACCGGAAAAATGCAAGCTAGACAGTTTGTGTAGTCCAATAATTTTGACTCGAGTTTTCATTTAAGTGATAGATTGAAATAATATAGTAATATTGTTTAAGTTTTGCACAATACCATAATTCACCATGCTTAATTACCATGCTTCAGCCCATCCTTTCAAAAGAAATAGAGATTTTTTGACCGCTCACTGAGGTTTTCAATTTACATTCCAAGATGAAATGACAATACACGTTATTTGACCTCTTTTTAGTGAATGTTAAATCGCGTCATTTACAACATTTGGGGAGTATGTCCTTCCCCGCCGGAGTTTACACCAACGCCAGAACGATTTCCCCCCGTTTTGGACAGCCATAGATAATATGATGAGAGATAAGTGACCGCTGTATTTGCCGTCTTCCTGGAACGATCGGGCCAATTTAGCGAAAAGAATGTCAAACTTGCATGCACAATGAATGTCAAAACACAAAAGCTATACCTGTATTTATTTACCGTCTTATTGCCTAAAGTCCTTTGCAAGTAAAGAAAGATCCCAGGTATCAAGAAATTTCCCCTCCTCGTTACCACCTCCACTCGGCACGGGTGACAGTGCTCGCGAGGCGTTGGAATGCGGTAGGCCGCATGACCCATTCATCCAGGTGTCATTGTTAAGAAAGCAATTTTTTGATGTAGTTAAAATGTTATAATTTCTCATTTATTTTCAAATATATGGAATAATTATGTAAAATTAATATAAAATAAACTTTGTATTTTAAAAATAGCATGAAAACTGCCGTAATTAGAGTTAGTTGTAACTTCATGGTTACGATCAGAATAATTACGACAGGCAATAATTACGGCAGTTTTCAAGCTATTTTTAAAATACAAAGTTTATTTTATATTATTTTACATAATTATTCCATATATTTGAAAATAAATGAGAAATTATAACATTTTAACTACATCAAAAATTGATTTCTTAACAATGACACCTGGATGAATGGGTCATGCGGCCTACCGCATTCCAACGCCTCGCGAGCACTGTCACCCGTGCCGAGTGGAGGTGGTAACGAGGAGGGGAAATTTCTTGATACCTGGGATCTTTCTTTACTTGCAAAGGACTTTAGTACATTTATAAAAAAATGCGTAATAGTAGGAAATTATCAAAAGTTTTGTGAAATTTAGAAAAAGTTCCGAATTTGATGAAAAACGTTTTTTGTTTTTTTATGTACGACGAAAAGAAAGCAATTTACGAATAACAAAAACTATTAGGACTTATAATCAACAATGTAATATAGGCATTTATAAGTGCATTTTTTTGTTAATTTTTTTTTCATTGTGTTATACGATGTACGGTACCCAGACTGAACATAGATCCAGCAATTGTGTGAGCAATGTGTCTACGTTGTACTCCTAATAATGAAACGCTGCATAACAACATTTTGTTATTGGTCTTCCCGTCGGCTCTTGCTCTGCTGTAGTATGTTTGTAAAACCCCAGGCTTGGAAACGAGGTAGGCATGTGATATTAAATCACTGTGAATTCCCTTGAATTACATGGTGGTTAATGCAATTCCTTATCTATCACCAATAAGCAATGCATGAGTATTTCAAATGCGATACACATAACTATGGTATTTAATTAGGTTTTGTGTGTGGAGATGTTGCTTGCTATGAAAGTATTATGCAAATGCAATCATTATAATTTTAAAATATTCTCAACTGGGACTCGAAACCAGCACCCGTATCTTCGTACTGGTACATCTATAATCGTGTTTCATAATACTAAGGCGAAACTAAAGTCCTTTGCAAGTAAAGAAAGATCCCAGGTATCAAGAAATTTCCCCTCCTCGTTACCACCTCCACTCGGCACGGGTGACAGTGCTCGCGAGGCGTTGGAATGCGGTAGGCCGCATGACCCATTCATCCAGGTGTCATTGTTAAGAAAGCAATTTTTTTATGTAGTTAAAATGTTATAATTTCTCATTTATTTTCAAATATATGGAATAATTATGTAAAATTAATATAAAATAAACTTTGTATTTTTAAAATAGCTTGAAAACTGCCGTAATTATTGCCTGTCGTAATTATTCTGATCGTAACCATGAAGTTACAACTAACTCTAATTACGGCAGTTTTCATGCTATTTTTAAAATACAAAGTTTATTTTATATTAATTTTACATAATTATTCCATATATTTGAAAATAAATGAGAAATTATAACATTTTAACTACATCAAAAAATTGATTTCTTAACAATGACACCTGGATGAATGGGTCATGCGGCCTACCGCATTCCAACGCCTCGCGAGCACTGTCACCCGTGCCGAGTGGAGGTGGTAACGAGGAGGGGAAATTTCTTGATACCTGGGATCTTTCTTTACTTGCAAAGGACTTTAGTCATTTTTGTCGTAGAAATAAGATCAAAAACATAATTTGCATGAGAAATATTAACAAATTTCAAATACCGTAAAATAAATACTCTTACAATTGAGTTTTTTTCAAAGAGAAAAAGCAGCAATACAAAACACCAAACAAAATATAATTATCATAATAAAATGTTGACCGCATGGCAATCGGATTACCTGTATAATGGAACTGAACAAGCAGTGCATTATCGTATTCACTAATCTGAATTGCTGGCCCGGTGCTCGAGTTTGAATAGAGATAATTGCTCTACTGGACTTTGCTCTAGGGGTGTACAGCGACAACTACCTGAAACGGTGGTGTAAACTCCGGCGGGGAAGGACTGTAGAGAATTTATCAAGTCATAACTAGGCCTAAAATGTTTTTGAATCGAGCTTGTACCTCAATTTTAAGAGGGTTTGCAGAACAAATAAAATAACTATTTGATATGATTTAATTCGAATATTTACTTAAAAATCAACATAAACACTTCGCAAAAAAACGAAGATGTTTAGAAAAATTTAAATGAGACAATTAATTTGTTTAAATTGAGACAAAGCTAATTAACTCCGCTTTTAGTTTCGAGATGGTATTTATCTTTTGCAGAATGGGTGCACCTAGGGTATCTTATACCTGAGGATTATAGAAGGGTTGGTCTGGCGACCAAGCTGTTTGTGAGCTCCAAGGGGGTTATACGGGCGGGGGAGACTTCAGACTGATTCTTCAAGACAACCAATAGAATAATCACGGTATTCAAATCACCCGCTGACAAATAAATGGAGAGCGCATGCGCAAAACAACGCTATCTTACACAGATATCTTGAACTATAGTGCTTCCCCGCAAGGAGTTTACACCAAATACAGGACAGTGGCCTAAATTGAGCGCGACAAGTGTACTGTGCTGCTGCCTAGCGGCAAGTGGTGATGCGTGCATCATAAATGGCCGCTAAGCATTGTATCAGCTCGCGGCTGGCCTAATAAAAGAACTTTTAAGATAATAATTTTTGCCTTGGAGATTATTAATCAACACGTATATGTCGTTTATTAGATTAAGAACGCTTTTAATTAAGCCACCAATTGTTTTCATATGGTTTACCCGATTAATGGCCGCCGAGACTTGTCTAAAGGTCATAATAAGTTAAATGACCGAGACTCTATAGGACCTATTGACTGGGTTGGTGTTTTGGGAAAAGTGGAAATAAAGCCAGTTTAATGTACCTGCAAATATTTTGTTAATATGTACATAGTAGATTAGGCCTATTGCACATGCATTGCATTTTATTGTCCTCCTTTGTAAATCAGTTTTTATTACTGAATAGGATAGACGTTAAATAAATAATAAATAAATACTCTGGCATAGTACTGTACTGTATTGTAATTTGTAACAAGGGCCTAAACAATTTTGATAGCAAGGCCATGACTAATCTTTGGCAAGGCCTGCTTATTATGATCATGGTTATTTGAATGCTCCTTGTATGTGCTGGACAACAGCAAGTCGTCCAAGGGGTGTAATAGTTTATTTATAGTACTTACTTTTTTTAATTGTCAAAATGTGATAGCCTACTTCAATAAAATAAACAGCATCAAATGCAATATGTAACACAATTTTTTAACACCATTTATCAGATATGATAACGGCGACAAACTTTCTAAATTTCTCATCCATAGTAATTAAAAAAAAAAAAAAAATCACATCTTACACATTTCTTCCTTTTCTTTATTTTCATTCACATAAATAACTTTTATTTTGCTATTACTTTCATCATCATCAATTTATTTTGTTATTTATACAAAACTAAGAAAACAATCTAGGCCTAATCATCAAACATACCTGCATTAACTCTTCTCATTTACTTTCATTCACAGGCGGCGCAATATGACCTAACCGGTTGAAGCGCCCTAGTTTCTCACGTCGTCGTAACACCCGTACCTCAACCCCATTTTTACATTAGCTCAAAATGTTTACTCCCCTCCCCTTCCTGACAAAAAATGTATTTGATAAACCTCTTTAAAGGTTTATGGTAGGCCTACAAAAATGTAAATTAATTATTTACAAACTGTCTATAAATTTTCAGTGTATCGACAACATAGTGTTTTATTTGTTTTCTATTAGGCCTAGACTTGACAGAAACAAACGTTTTTAAATGGAAAAAATATGCTTCACAGTGCTAAATTCTAAATTAAAATGCTATAAAAACGTAGGCCTCCTGTGCCCTCCCACTGCAATGTCACTGTCAGCCAGTCATATAAATATTGAAACAATACTTTTGGTAATAATTATCTCTCAAATTATTAATCAACATCCACATGACATTGTCACAATATTTGGAAAACTATTTTTTCCAGCCATGTGACAAGGCATGATATGGTCATGGACAACTGCCAGGCTAACTTTCATTCTATTATTTGTTTACTTTCGTATCAACACTTGGCAAAGTATAAAGCATATCCCATCAATTCGGCTACAAATAAATAAAGCAATAACAGTCATTTTGTGTGTATTTGACCATTAACACTGGATTAAACACGTAGGTAAAACGCCTGTCGCAGAGCTACCAAGCTCGCCGCATCACCACTTGCCGCGAGAGCGCACTAGCGTCGCGTGTCGCAGGTGCGCTCCATGTTAAAGAGCGCAAGTGTCCTGTATTACAACCGCAGGTTGTATACTAATGTATTTGCTTACACCACCTTTCCAGGTAGTTTTCGCTGTACACCTCTAGAGCAAAGTCCAGTAGAGCAATTATCTCTACTGGTGACAATAATATAAATATCCTAGAGGCAAAATGTCCTAGGTAATAAATTCTAGTACATATCTTAACCAATTGAATTTACATGGCTATTGCCCTACCTACAAGAGTTACAGATCTTAATGCATCATGCCTAAATCATATATTCCTGAACACATATATAAACAATGATAAAATACTGCCAACTATAATTAACACAACAATCTCAGATCACTATGCTATTGCAATCACCTGGGACACTGGTATAACATCACATCCACTCCCAAGTAGGCCAATAACTGAAAATGTACATAATAAAATAATAAACTTTAACTACTTATCTGAATCAATTGCTGACGAAAACTGGAATATAATCACGGAAATCTCTGACCCTTCCATAGCAGCTAATAATTCATACAACTATTTAAAGAACATATTTCTAGAGCCACCAGAGATTTTACCAAAGTTAATGCAAAAAAAAAAGAAAGATCAAACCATGGATTACAAATGGCCTAATAAAAGCTATTAGAAAGCGGGACAAACTAAGTAAACAACTAATAAAAGAAAAGATAATCACTGTTAAAACATAACTTACCAATGAATACACTCATAAAACAAAAATATAAAAATTATAGAGATCTACTCAACTCGCTCAATAATTTCACCAAAAATCAATACTATAAAAATGAACTTGATAAAGCAACGGGAAACCCCCAAAAAACATGGAAAATTATAAATGAAGCTACGAACGCCACCCCTAACAAAAGTATGCATATAAATGAACTACACCTTGCAGGTCCTAACCCAAAACAAGTTATAACAATCCACAAGTATTCTATACCTTTGTTGACTTTTTCTCAGACATTGGTGATAAGCTCAATAACAGCTTAGAACTAAATCAAATAAGGCTCTTAACCGAAACAACAAAGAAAATAACATAAACAGATAAACTCCACCATATTCTTAAACCCTGTCAGTGCAGAGGAAATGATTCATACAGAGATAAACGAAACATCAGCAAACGGACCAGATGAAATTAAAGCCATGACAATTAAGAAAATGAGCTCATTTATTATCACACCTCTAGTGCATATTTTCAACCTCAGTCTTGATACGGGCATTTTTCCTGACACTTTCAAAACTGCTACAATTAAACACATATTTAGAGTTGATGACACAACAAACGTTAATAACTATAGACCCATCTCTATATTAAGTCACCTATCAAAACTTCTAGAAAAATGTATTAAAAAACGAATGCTTTCCTTCTTTGAAAACCACAACATTCTATCACCGACACAATACGGTTTCAGGAAAAACTGTGGAACAGATGAAGCAATTATAAATATAACAAATAAAATTGCTGACTCCCTAGACAAATCCAAGAAAACTCTTGTGATTTCCCTAGATCTGAGTAAGGCATTTGATACGGTCAATCATAAGATATTATTAAGAAAACTTGAAAATATGGGGATGTACATGAATGTACATGTACATATGGGGGTGTAGCATACAATCTAATTGAAAATTATCTACAAAATAGAGAACAAATATTTTTTTGTAAATGATTGCCACAGCAAGACTAGGAAACTATCATGTGGAGTGCCTCAAGGTACTGTACTTGAGCCTTCACTATTTATTGGATGAGCGAAGCGAAGACTTCAATTTCACCGACCCCCCAAAAAATTTAGCTCGGGTGTTTTTTTTTTTTTTTTCCGTCTGTTTGTTTGCTCTCTACCGGGCAAACGGCATATCCGATCTTAATGAAAATTTGACAGGACCTTCGAAATCTCTGAACTTAGACTTGCTACGTTTTTGGGTACAATCGAAGAAATATTTCTCATGAATATCGTACTTTTACGATTTTTTTCGATTTTAAGTGCGTTATTTTTGTGACATTTGGGCCGATTCTGACCAAACGGGTGGGGCTACAACGTTCATAATTCACATGGACATTAAGGTTATGGTGATGTATTGCTTTATGAAAGAAAAAGTTGAAAAAGTTAGCCAGAATCTATAGAAATAAAGCTTTTAATATAAGTTTTTTGATTTTTTGTACGATATTTTCGTGCCATTTGGGCCAATTCTGACCAAACGGGTGGGGCTACAACGTTCATATTATACATGAACATTAAGGTTATGGTGATTTAGTACCTTTTAAAGAAAAAGTTGAAAAAGCTAGCCAGAATTCATAGTAATAAAGCTTTTAATATAAGTTTTTTACTATAAATAATACCAATTGACAAGAAACAATAGAAACTTGACAACAATCACCTACAATGCGTAGGCAGCAAAACAAAGCACTTGCATAAGTAAAGATATCCCACGAGAACTAAAAACTTTAAAAATCTCATCCATCAACGCGGCGGGACTTTAGCGTTTTCCTAGTAGCATACATTAACGATATATGTAGATCTAACATAGAAGGATGTATAATAATCTACGCTGATGATACTGCAATAATATTCACAGCTGACACTCTTGAACAATTAATTCTTAGAGCAGAACTGGGAATGCAACATATATAGTGCATTAACCAATGACCTCCTAACACTAAATTTAGACAAAACTACTTTTATGACCTTTAACCTTAAAAAAAAAAAAAAAACACCAAACAAAATTGAAAATTACAAAGCAAGTGAACAAAACACATTCCCTAACTGCACTTGAAAATCACTACAAGAATCAAGCTCAACCAAATACCTAGGAATTATACTTGACAACAAACTAAAATGGAATTTACATGCTCAAGAAACGGCCATTGAAATAAGGAAGATCTCATATAAATTTAGAAAGCTAAGAAACATTTTAAACCTAAAGACCTTGCGAACAATATACCCCTCTCTAATACAACCATACCTACAGTATGCAATCTGTGCTTGGGGCTGCATGTCAAACAAACACATTAAACCTCTACAAACAACACAAAAATCAATCTTGAAAATCATACTACAAAAAAATGTACAATCATATCCCACTAATAACACATTTGCAGAAACCAAAGTATATGACATTAGAAAACTTTACATTAAATCTCTTATGATTTACCAGTTTAAGCATATTAATACAGCATCTCCAATAACCCATGCACATAGTACAAGACATAAAGAAAAGAAAAATCTAAATCTGCCTAGGCAAACAACAGCTTTCGGTACAAAACACAGCACGTATTTAGCCCAGAGAATATACAACATCCTTCCTGCCTATTTGAAAAGTGAAATCTACGTAAATGGCTAGACAACATGGACCATCTCACCTGTGAGAACATCCTAAAACTAACTCCTATTAGAATTACTAACACATAATAATATTAATTTTATAAAAATATCTAAAATAAAACACGAACAAGTTCCTATCATAATATGCTTATTTTAAGTAGCATATTTTTGCAATAAACTATGTACCGATATTGGTACAAATATTTAGTTTTTTAAACTTATATTTTCTAAATATTAATCACTTCAATGATTAACAACAACTAAGGTTATCTGTAATTTCAAATTACAGATTACATTAGTTCAACATAAATATTTTAGCTAAGTTAATTTTTTATTTTTTATATTTTTAGTCTAGTTTAGTTTAGTTTAGAATTTAGATTCCTATAGACTCTACAATACAAACTTCAACTAAAATACAAGCCGAGTATCACCTGCCGCCATCTGACATCACTTATGCTTTTTGAAACTATACAATCTCACTCACAAGTATTTATACTTATGTGGGTTTTTCTCTCATTAGAACCTTCTTACCTAAATGGTTATTACACCTGTAAACACTCTACACACATCTATAACATCTCGTCTTATCCCTTTGTATAATGTAGCATATAGCTTAAATTTGTAATTTTTTTACCATTAAAATGACAATAGATAATGAACAGTATGTACCATGTAATATTTTAATATCACCATAAGATGTATTTTTTTTTTTATAGCTCAAAGTATGTTAAAACTGTAAATGATTGAAAAAGAAAAAAAAAGTAATAATAAAAATAAAAATTCAAACTCGAGCACCGGGCCAGCAATTCAGATTAGTGAAAACGATAATGCGCTGCTTGTTCAGTTCCATTATAAAGGTAATCCGGTAATTGCCATGTAGGCAACATTTTATTATAATAAATTTTATTATGTTTTGTGTTTTGTATTGCTGCTTTTTTTCTTTAAAATAAACTCAATCGTAAGAGTATTTATTTTACTGTATTTGTAATTTGTTCATCTTTCTCATGTAGATTATGTATTTGATCAATTGATCATGTTTCTACGATAAAAAATGACCAGTTTCTCCGTAGTATTATGAAACACGATTATAGATGCACCAGAACGAAGATAAACGGGTGCTGGTTTCGAGTCCCAGTTGAAGATATTTTAAAATTATGATAATTGCATATACTTTCATAGCAAGCAACATCTCCACACACAAAACCTAATTAAAAATCATAGTTATGTGTATTGCATTTAACATCTGCATATGATGCGTGAATTTATGTTTCAATAAAATGTTGAATGCTTTTTTGCAGTTCCTCTTTGAAATACTCATACATTGCTTATTGGTGATAGATAATGAATTGCATTAACCACCATATAATTCAAGGGAATTCACAGTGATATAATATCACATAGATAACAAAAATATTATTGGAGATCCCGTTAATTATGGGAAAACACCAGTTCAATTAATTTATAGATCACGTGATTTGGATGTTTTTCATTTGCCTGGCGGATGTCAGAAACTAAATTGCTGGATATAATATGTTCAGTCTGGGTAAATCGTATAACAGATTGAAAAAAAATTGAATTAACAATGAAATGTACTTATAAATGCCTATATTACATTGTTGATTACCAGTCCTAAAAGTTTTTGTTATTCCTAAATTGCTTTCTTTTCGTTGTACATAAAAAAAAACAAAAAAGCGTTTTTCATCAAAACCGGAGCTTTTTCTAAATTTCGCAAAACTTTCGGTATTTTTCTACTATTACGCAATTCTTTATAAATGTACTAGGCAATAAGACGGTTATTAAATACACGTATAGCTATTGTGTTTTGACATTCATTGTGCATTCAAGTTTGACATCCTTTTCGCTAAATTTGCTCCATCGTTCCAGGAAGACGGCAAATACAGTGGTCACATATTTCTCATCATATCTATGGCTGTCCAAAACAGGGGGAAATCGTTCTGGCGTTGGTGTAAACTCCGGCGGGGAAGCACTAAGTTCATACTGTAGCTAACAGATGGATGGACACCTCATTTTAAAATCGCAGCACCAGCGCGAATGGTGAGAAAACTTGTCTCTGCGGCTAGACACATACCCTTAAGCTCAGCGTCTAGAGTGCAGTAATTTTCAAATTACAGGAAGGGAAATCAACATGTTTTTGTTTTGTTCTCACCCAAAGACAGATAAATAAATACATATTTCTGTAGCATAGCCCTTTTTTCCATTGAAGTCAAAGGTTTTTCCGTGCAAGCCCTCAAAATGCATACATATTTGCAAATTTTAGTCAATATTTAAAAATTGTGTGTGACCGATCGGCGCCAAAATTTGTTGAACAAGTCTTGAGCGAGGTTTGGTATCATGCACAAAAATGCACAAAAACGTTATCTTGATCGGTGGAAAATTATAGGCGTAGTTCGAAAAGTACGAACGAATATTTAACTAACTTATATAAATAACTTGTCCAGTCGTACACAATGCTGTTAAATATTTGCATAACATTGAAACTATAGTAAAGTAATAGGCATAGTTTAAAAAGTAAAGGAATGTATAAGACATGTTATCGTGAGCGAGAAAGGCAGGCTGTATTGTGTGTCGATTCTATGAGAACAATCAATTCCACCATGATTGCATTTGTGGTGATAACAATTTTCAATTACAAATGTAAAATAAAATTAAATTATATAATACCCATAATTAAACTATTGGCATACCTTTCACAGATAGGACTTAATTAGTCTTGCCGAGGACGATAAAAAAATCCATAATTAATTGATATTTTTTTCAATCAAAATCAATAAGTAAATCTGAATAATCTATAGTGAATACTGTACCTTTTGTTTCTTCAAGTCTTCTGCAGCCTTGAGCAGGTCAGCGTATGAGTCGATGAATACCATGCCGGCCATCCAGGCTCCATACCCTATGGGTCCCATGTACAAAACCATTCGTTTCACCACGGTCTTGAAAACCATCCAGTCCCATAGGTAACACATACCTGAAAAGTGAAAGTATTGCATTAGCGCATTAGTGTGAAATTATAAAAATGGGCATGTTTCTAGTCCAATTTAGTGTAAATAAAATATTATTTATCGTGTATGCATGTTAGTTGCAATGCAATGCAAGTTAGTTAGGCCTATTTGTTTTAAAAATTCTGGTAAAAATTGACTATGTAATATGTTATTTATGCAAAATGTAAAAATAATCTATTTAAAGCAATGTTAGATGTTATCCTATAAAAAGTAAATTACAGCGCTGTATTGTGTTTGTCGGGTAGGGACCGCATGGGTGTGATGAATAATGAGAAAATACAAATGGTTTATGAACATTTAAAGTTGAGCTTTAAAGTGAGGAACCGGTACACATGAAATTCAATAAAACTGATTATGAAAGGCCTGCAATGTTGTGCTTCACGCAGATGTAATACGACTGATAGAAAATTCTAAAAAGTAAACTTACAAAATCCAGACGTTTTGATAATAAATACGAGTATGATTTACTTCATCCAGAGCTAACTATTATGCATAATATTTTTCCTTTAAAATAGAAAAGTACAATTCTAATTTCATAGGTTCGCTTAACAGGAGCGGACCACTCTGTGGCGCTGCCATATCAATAGAAAAGCCAAATGCTTGATAAAATATATTCTGTTGAATATTTTGGAAACAAGATTGCAACCTTACATCTTTAGTGTCATGCCCTACAACGCGCTACCGCTATCTATCTTCTTCTCATCGGAACGCTTTGTCCGTGAGTTGCAATGTAAATACCGGCCTCTGATGGCCATAAATTACGGTTTGATTTGGGTGCCTGATGATGAGAACGTGGAGTCGTGTTTTTCCAGACTGTATGATTGGAAATGGGGGGCTTAATTTGGGGAATAGCGGATCATCCGCCAGATAATTGTACAGTGTGATGTGGTTGGGGGCAAAAATGAGTTTACAGTAGGAACGGTTTTGTTATTCCCGTCTCTTCTTGGCGGGCGGTGGAAGACCTCCTTGGAACATCGGGGGCCGCTTTCGGTTGAGATGACGAGGTGGTATGGTGACATGATCTAACAATATATCTCGTTACTAAGGTCTGCCGATGCGCATGTGGGCGGAGCTTCCCGCCGCGCTGTGACGTAAGCCGGTGCGCAAGTTGGTTCCCGTCCACTCATGCATTCACTCCATTCCACTCGCATGATTGTTTCGGTTTGTTATGAATAGTTGTAAATCGTGTGTACCATGGTGAAGAGTGTAGCATGGTCCGTGTTTGGCTTCAATAGCAACTCGATTGATTGGATATTGCTTTACGTCTCATATTTATGCAACTCGGACAATCGAGACGAAGGGAGGGACGCAAGGGATGACGCGGAGGGACAAGGGGTGGACAGGCCTGTGCTGGTCAGAACCAGCCACAAGCATATGGGGAGGGCAAGGGTTCCCCCACGTCGTGGTCGTCTCCGTCTGTGTCATCATTCGTTCGTGTTGTCTTTGTCGTCGCCGTCGGGGAGGAAGTAAAGTTCCCCGACGACGACCCAGAGCTCGCCATTAGTTTCAGGGAGTGAAACTCCCCTATTCACGGGCCAAACCGCGAGAAGGTGTCGAGTTGGAATTTGAAGGCCCAATAGCAACTCGAGAAACAGTGTGAAACATGATGGCTCAGATACACTTTTTTCGATTTCCAAAAGATTCAGACCTGTGCAATGAGTTGGTTCGACGGTGTAAACAAAAATACATACATTATCACAAGAGATTATCGTCGGTCTGCACGAATGTGCTCTGAACATTTCACTGAAAGTGACTTACATTGGAACCTTTAACATCAACACTGTATTCCCCTAAAAATGCTAAAAAAAAATAAAACCTGGTAGTGTTCCATCTCTTAAAATGCCACTTACAAGTTCACTCACAGAAAAAGACACTGAAAAGCGAGACAAGAGAAAAGAAAATCGCGAAAAGAGAAAGCTGGTTGACGATTTATGTGTGTACCAGTATTGATACATTTACTTGTTTACATAATATGTCTACTCTATTTTTATAAAATTTATCGAAAACATATAAAGGGGAACCGGATTGCATCCCCTTCTTTGACCACAACCAAACCAAATATTATATATTAAATAATAATTGAAGTATTTTAGTATACGTCGGATACAGAGAGGATTTTCTGAGGGTTTTGTTACATACATCGTAACTATGACTGTCTTATTATATACGCATAAATAATGGTAAAATAAATAAATACATTTTTGTAGGATGCCCGCTGTAGGGTAGGTATACACATAAGATTTAACCGATGTGTCCCTCTTCAGGTATCTAACTACTAACTAGGTATATTGCGGATAGGACAATTGTGAAGGGATGTCCGATGGGCTACTTATGAGGAGTCAATCCCTTGCATTGGAAAACCTCAGAAAAAACCTTCAGTCAGGATTGCCGGTCTCGACGGGATTCGAACCTGGGACCTCCCGAATCAGAGTCGAACGCTAAAAAAACAAAAAAAAACCGCTCGAGCCAACACTGTCGGGATTAAAGTTGTTTCTTACGTTAAAAACCTATATCATGTTCTAAACAGGATAACTACATTAAATCTGTGAAACGTGGTAATGATGGTTACACAAAGAAAACGCGCTACTTATTTGTCTCGGTTTTTGATAGTAATAATTCTACACTAGCACGTGTCAGGGCCGTGTTTAGGCCGAGGTTACCCAGGCAGCTGCTTAGGACGGCGAGGTTTATGGGGGCGGCATTGATCCAGAAATACTTAACTATGTATTTCCTACGTTTTTCATAAAATGTCTGAAAATTACAAAAAACAAATACGTTTTGAAAGAATTATAATCCTTCATTCTGCAGTATATTGTATTTCTAATATTGAAATCCTTTGAAAACCCGCCTCATTTCCGTCATTGACACAATCGGTTGCCGTGCTGCTCTTATTACAGTCGAGCTCCAATCCAACACTTATAACACATTCATATAATCCCTTTTATTTTGCAATGTTACTATGCCCATACTACCAAAAACTTGTGCTTTCTTTGTATGTCGTCATTAATCGAGTGTTGTAAATGTGTAAAACTGATTTTTATGATGTTGTTAATAATTTCTATGTATACATCAACTAATTATTTAGTAACTTAAGCTTGCAAGTTTTAATTATTCTGGTTAAAATTATTTTAATCTCCTAAAAATATACAAGAGATAATAAATAATATAAATAAAATAAATAAATATAAATAAATAAATAAATTTATATTTTATTTTATCAGAATTATGACTATTATTATTGTTACTATTGTTTTTATGTTTATATTGATATCTTGTTAATGGAGTGTGTGGTGGATATGATTCGAGTTCACTTTTTCCATATCTCTGATGATTATTTTAGTTGTTTCTTTTAACGGAAATAAAAGAATACGACACCAATAATTGAAGATGGTTATCAAACATAACTGCGCGATGTAAATGAATCTCGCTTTGAAATTGATTAATAATAAACACTCGTTTTGTACACATGTTTCCCTCACCCTCACTGTACAGCCCAGGCAGGTGGCCGGCCGTGCGCACCGGCTGACGTCATGCGCGGCCTTGAACGAAACTCGTCGCGGGACGGGCAGACCTTAGTAACGAGATATATTGTTAGATCATGGTATGGTGAGAGGTGTTCTGATTGCTGATATAGGTCTAATATATATGTCGTTTGGGCTCGGAAGGAACTGTGTCTGCGCCTGGATGGTCGGATTTCTTCTGTCTGGTAGGTCGTTGTAGAATGTTCGGGAGACATCACGGAGGTGCTCGGCTATTGATGCCATTATTTTCTAGGTCTTCGTGGTGAAGGTGGATGGGAGTTTCGCGCGGGACGAAGGACACCATTCACAAGATTCTATTCTGTAGCCGTTGTAGTGAATCAGGATTTCTGAGTGTCACACCGGACCACACTGGGCATGCATAGACGATGGCCGGTCGGAGAATATGTTTATAGGTAGTCAGATGGTCAGATAAATCAATTTGCGGGGAAGTAAGTAGAGGGCGTAGGGCTGCCGCTTTTCCAGTGACTTTGCGGTGGATTTTTGAATGTGGTGTAACCAGGTAAGACGCGCATCCATCTCTGTATCAAGGTAGTTGGCAGATACTGACCAAAAGATTTGTACTCCTGCTAGCTCCAGATAGGGCAGTAGCGGCTTCCTTCGCTTTGTGAAATAAACTGCTTTCGTTTTGGATGGTTTGATCGAAGTTCGCCACTTGTCATACCAGGCTGCCATCTTGTTGAGACCTGCCTGGAGTAAAGCTACGGTCAGTGTAGGAGAACTTGCAGGAGCTGCCAGGGCATCATAGTCCACGAATAAATGGATATCCACATAAGGATGAAGTTTAGGGAAGTCCGCGACGAAGTGCATGATTGAAACTTTTTTAAATCCTATACATATCCATTTACCAAGCATGTCCAAGTTAGACTGGTGGTTTGCGATGATGATGCATTCTCGGCCATTCTCCAAGAGTGCTTTCTTTCCTCTGAACTCCCAAGTTACTCCCAACAATCCGGTGATTCTTTTGAAAAGAAATGTTACATATCTGAAACAAAGCAATAACATACAAAGATAGCGGAAAGATACTTATTGAAAGCTGTCAGATACAAATCAAAATTACTAATCAATGTACCCAGAAACATTTTCAAAGTTTAATAAAGAAAGAAGAAAAATTAATTGATCGAATAATTGTGTTTATACATAAAATATCTTAAACATAACAAATTTACTATTAAATTAGTAAATTGTCAAAAACCCAAATGTTTATAGCACTTTCCATGATCGACCATGTATTATATTAAAAGTTATCTATTTGATGCATTATTAGGCCCTTTGTGATAAAAATTAATGTTTCAAATTACGACAAAGGCCATGACGAAAAAAAATATTGTGACGTTTTGTCTTGAAACAATTTCAATTACATCTTCATTCTATGAAATGACACTAATATACTTTCAACCCGTTTCTCCGGGACAGTAAAATGTTACAACTCGAGTAGTGTATAACGTACTTTGTATTTGTCACGTTCCTTGGTTGCAGACAGAAAAAGGGTGTGCAGACGATGACCGCGAAGACTAGGGTGCCGCCGCTTATCATCCACTTGAGGTAGAACCGTAGTTCCTGCAGCGGCCGCGGGAGCAGCAGCAGTCGCACAAGCAAGATGGCGGCCACCACCGGCCACAGGTCGCGCCAGCCCACCTCCAGTTCTAGATCCTTCACCAGGGAGACAAGAGAGCCGATCAAAAACATAGCTAACAACACACAAATGATCGAGTGTTACTCGTGTAGCGAGCGTTGAGAACTGTGGCAGTGCGGGGCGGCGAGGTCGTCGTAAGCAGTTAGGCTTGTTACTCTTGGCTGTCAGTGAGAACTGAGCCAGTCGGCGCTCGTATCTTCAGGTATAAGACAAACAATTACCTTGATCCAGATGCTGGAGTGGGTAATGGCGGGAGGATGTGGTATAAGAACACCTCCTTCCTCATTCCACACGTCAAGTGCGTTGATTTACTGGTATTCTTCTAACTATGCATACATATTATTCTTATTATTATTACATAGTATTCTTACAAAGTGATATGCAAAACAAACAGTTCTTCCGAAGACAGTAGAAGTATTAAAAGGCTTGTTAAAAAGTAAAAACTGATGTTAGTTAAAGATATTATTACACGACGGAGCGAAGCGACTGAGTGTCTCCATTCAACTCAAACGGCACTTATTTTCTGAGTCTGTGGGTGGGTCTATCTGTCTGTCTGTACATCGAAAATCTGCCGAATCACTGAACAGATTGCGCTGAAATTTTTAACAGACATCTGGTACGAGTTTACTGAGAACTGCTAACAAAATCAGCTAGATTCGTTGCGATTTGAACATACAAGAAATAATAAATTGAAAAAAAAAACTGTTAATATGTAGAAATTATTTTAACGACAATGGTTTTGTTTTTGAAACAATATTTTTTGTTTGTTATTTGCATGGCTGTGAAATGCAGTGCCCAAGGTGCATCGAATTTTGCAATTTAATAGAATGCAATAATGGAGCTTGGAGATTTAATAAACCTTGCAATCGTTACACGTTTTCGTACTGGCTATGTTTTTCATGGTATCGTCACTGATAATGGACTAAACTGCGTTATATGCATTTCAAATGATGTTTAATAAATTTTAAAATAAAATCCAGAAATTACAAAATCTTTCCCGACCAGGGGATTGAACCCAGGTCTTCCACATTTTGGGTATAAGGGCGTCTTAGCCAACTAGACTAGGAAAACGACAAAGTCGTTGTTAGACGAGTGAGCGAGTCATGTGTTGAGTGCCCGGGAACATTTGCATAAATTATTATTATTATTATTATTATTATTATTATTATTATTATTATTATTATTATTATTATTTATATTCACATCTTTCCACATCTCGGTACAAACCGGTACAAGTAAATGCAATGTATTGCGGACTATGTCAAGCAACAAAACATTCAAATTCAAAACTTATCTAAAATCTATTAAGTATTCAACATAACATTCAAATCAAAAACTTATCTTAAACCTTACAAAATACGTTTTATAAAACATTGCCATTGACAAATTTTCGGACTATATGGTATGTGCAAATTATAACCGCTTTCTGCATTTTGATGAATAGATTCTTGTTGATATCCAGTTGGTGTAAACTATTGTGTAGGTTGTGTGGTATAACTGCCGTGGCTGACACTGGTATTGTAGTGACTTGATCTTGTTTCCACATTTTCTTTATTTCTTGTCCTAAGTCAAAGTTGCGGCTAACTTTTCTGTCCCACGTTGTTTCAATATTTTGGCTTATACATCAATAATAAATGTTTGCCTTTTTAATTTATCCGTTAAAATGATATCAGGCATATTATGTTGTATCGTCTTATCTGTAGTAACAGCCCGATCATTATATAGTTTCCAATTACAATTTTCTAATACCTTTTTAGGTTGGTACTTGTAGTATGGTACCGGTACGATGTTCTCCAGTAACGAACACTTTTGGCCCAGATGTTGGTGAATTATGTTGGCAACTTGATTATGTCTGTGCAAATAGTCTGACTGGGCTAGAAGTTTACATCCCGATATTACATGATCTATCGTATCATTGGTCAAATAGCACTTTCTACATTTATCATCCAGAATTGTCTTGTCTTTAATGATGAGCTTCTTGTAATTTCGTGTAGCAATTACTTGGTCCTGTATGGCCATGAAAAATCACTCCGTTTCTCCAAATAAATCGCCTGCTTGTAACCATTTATTAGATGCATCAGTGTCTACATAATCACGATGCAATTCTGTGTGATGTCTCCCATGCAGTATCTTAAGTTTCCACATTTCTTCTTTCATATCATCACTTATGAGGTTGTCTGCAAAACGTATCGTAATGCAGATCTAACGGTGTGAGGTTGACATTCGCTTGCACTTCAGCTGTATGTAATCGCAAAGTATTTTTACTATAGAAGTATTCCCTTAACAATTTGATTTGCTTAATACGTGAGCTATTTAAATCAATATTCCCTCTTCCACCACGTAACCTAGACAATGTCATCCGTTCGACCGCCGCTCTGGGGTGATGAAGTCGGTATTCTGTTAGAAGAGTTCTTATTTTTCGATTAATTACATCTCAGTTTCTCTCTCAGTTTGTGTCCAGGATAAAATACCGAAAGAATACATTAAAACTGGTACCGTGTCACCACGTAAGTATTAATTGCCTTCACTTTATTTTTTCCGTGTAAATTTGATTTCAGTATTTCTTTCATTCTCTTCACAAAATTATCTTTAAGCTTGTTCTTCGCTTCTGCCTGATAAATCTGTTCAGCTTGAATGAACCCAAGTTGTTTATACACATTCCAATCCTTCAATAACAATTTCACCAGATAGTTGAATACCATGTGAAGCTTGAACTTTGCCCTTATTGACGTATAATATTTTACACTTTTCTAATAAAAATTCCATTTGAATATCTTGGCTAAACGAATGTGTGATTTGTGATAGATAATTGAGTTGTGCATGCGAAAATAAGAGTTTTATGATATTGTGGACAAAGTTAGTAAGAAAAAGTCCTCTGGCTTAGATAGTATTCCTTGTTATATCTTAAAACATGTTGGCGTTTACATTGCGATTCCACTCATACACATTGTAAATGAGTCATTTATTCAGGCAAATTTCCAGATGCTTTAAAAAAAGCTAAAGTGGTCCCTATATTTAAGAAAGGTGACAGAAATGCTAATTTGTGATTTGTTAATGTTTTTTCATAATGATTCCTTCCTCTACGGTTGTTTTTGTTTTAGTTTATTTGATGTTGTTATTCCACAGATGAGCCCGCATAATGGGCTTTGTGGGTTTCATCGAGATAAAACAATGTAATATGTGTTTTGTTAAATAAAATGAATTGAATTGAAATAAATTATTATTATTATTATTATTATTATTATTATTATTATTATTATTATTATTATTATTATTATTATTATTATTACAACTGCTATGAATCAATAACTATGTCCTTAAAGCGGGTTAATGCTTAAAAACCTTATATTTATACTACCCTACTCATGGGAAATGAGATGTGTTTGGATTTATTCATGTGATCTTTCAGATCTGACAGCTACATTGCAGTCTTCTGTTGGATTTATGTCATGGAGGTCAACATACACAACAAATAGCAGTTTAGTAAAGGTTTCTTCTGTTGTCTCGGTGGCTCAATTGGTAGAGCTATGGCACGTTAAGCCGGAGGTTCTGGGTTCGAACCCCAGTCGGGGCAAACCTTTTCGACAACTGCTATGAATCAATAACTATGTCCTTAAAGCGGGCTTATGCTTAAAAACCTTATATTCATTATTATTTTACTTATTATTATTATTATTATTATTATTTCTTTTATTCACCAATATGAACATTACATAATGGGTATTTAAGAACTTTCACCAGAGATGAACCACACCTCTAAGGTGAAACCCTTATTACATAAAAATTAAATATACATGGCATTAATAAAATACAATACATACAAGAAAAAACAGAAACAATTTTTTTTACACTAAAACTTTGCGTAGTATGTGGGCGGTTCCTAATAATGCTGCCTTTTGAAGCTCTGGAGTCCAGAGATTGCCAAAGATATGTTGGAGGTTCTCTTCAAAACTTCTTCCAATTGTCCCACAAGCTCCAATAATAATGGGAACAACCTTACAACTGACATTCCACATTCGTTGAATTTCTATTTGTAGGTCTCGATGTCTTGTGCGTTTTTCTGCTTCCTTTAGTACTATGTTGCGGTCTGATGGAATAGCTACATCGATGATAAAACATTTTTGAGTCTCTTTGTTTTTAACAACAATGTCTGGATTGTTGTGAAGAACCTTTCTATCAGTGATTTTTTGCTCATTCCACAATATGGTCACATTACCATTGTCAACTACTTGTTCTGGTTTTTGCATGTACCATTTGTCAGAAGTTTCGATGTTGTAACTTCTACAAATGTTCCAATGCAAATATGCCCCAACTTTATCATGCCGATCAATGTATTCCGTTTTTGCTAAGACCGGACATCCAGAAATAATATGCTCCACGCTTTCTTCATAAAACTTACACAAACGACACTTGTCGTCTACGACGAGTTTGAGAATTCTTTTTTCGTAACTTTTTGTTCTCAAGGCTTGATCTTGTGCAGCTACAATAAGACTTTCAGTTTCACCTTTGAGATTACTTCTGCCCAGCCACTTATTGGTTTGATCTTGGTCAATATGTGGTTGCTCCATGCGTGTAATATATTGTCCATGCAAAGGTTTAGACTTCCAGCAACTTATTAAATCTTTCTGGATAATGTTTCTTGATTATCTTGACCTTGTTAGTGATGGACCCATTGATCTGATTAATATCGGTTAATTCCATACCTGATTGAAACTTGTTGCCTAACTTAATGACAGATTTTCTTATAGTTTTTTGGACTCATGTTCTTGAACCATTCTTATAAATTTGTCATCTCCCTTTCCTTCTATGTATAAACTCAAATCAATCATTGCTGTTTTGTATGACCCCTCTAGTTGAGTTATACCTCGACCTCCATTCTTCCTTGCGATATACAGTCTTTCGACGTCCGCTCGTGGATGGTGCATTCCGTTCATTGTCAACAGTTTTCTCGTTTTTTGATCCAATCTCTTTAGTTCTTCTATGCTCCAATCTAATATCCCATAGCTATAAGATTTTACAGGTACAGCAAATTGACCAATTGCAATAGTTTTATTTCGGCCGTTCAATTCACTTTCAAGTATTAATCTTAGACGTCGTTTGTATTCTTTGCTCAATTTATCTTTCATCAATGCATGCTGAACACCATTGTCTTCTTCTATTCCAAGATATTTATAAGTTGATTCTTGACCAATCTCCTCAATAGTGGTATGCTCATCAAGGTGGATGTTTTCACTTGAGACAATCTTCCCTCTTTTAAATGTCGCTTTCTTGAACTTCTCGATTCCAAATTCCATACAAATGTCGTCACTGAAAGTTTTGACAATATTTAGTAAGATACTAAGTTCATCGTCATTTTTCGCGAATAATTTCAAATCGTCCATGTACAAAAGATGCGAGACTTTGTCTTTATTCGGCAATAATGCATACCTCAAACCTGCGTCATTGAGGCACTTTGTAAAAGGAAACAAGCTCATGCAAAATAGAAGTGGAGATAACGAATCACCCTGAAATATTTATCGTTGTATGTGAACATTACTTGGTACGATTTCTTCAGTCTCCGTTCTTATTTTTATACTTGTATTCCAATTTCGCATCATATTTTTGCAGAAGTTGACAATAATTGGATTGACCTTATACATTTCCAATACTTTTAAAATCCAACTGTGTGGCACACATCAAATGCTTTCTTGTAATCAATCCAACCTACACGAAGATTATTCTGCCTCTGTTTACAATTTTCCATTAAAGCTTCTCTCAACAGTTCAAAGATTCAACAAAAGATTCTGTCATAAAATTTACGTGGTTCGAAATAACGTGTGTGGCAACCATCTTCAAAAATGGCCGCCATTGGTGCCATTGTGTTAATTAGTTTGACACGGCCTATTCAAAAGTCATTTTTCAATGACATGATCTATGTGTATACCAAATTTCAACATTCTATCACAAAATTTCAAATAATTTGTTTGGTGGCCATCTTGGAAAATGGCCGCCATTGATGTCGTGGGATAATAATGAGATTGCCCTATATAGTTAAATCATTTTCCAATTACATTTTCGTATATTGTGTGCCAAATTTTATATGTCTATCATAAAAGGCACAATTGGAGGTAAATAGTGCACCTATATGCAGGACTAATAATAATAATAATAATAATAATAATAATAATAATAATAATAATAATAATAATAATAATAATAATAATAATAATAATAATAATAATAATAATAATAATAATAATAATAATAATAATAATATGTCTTTTACTATAAAAAATACCACAATGTTCCCAGGATGTCCAAATTTGTATCATTTATTCGGAAATTTGTTGGAAAATCCAATTATTACGTCAGATTTATTACACATGTAGTCAAAAGTATAGAAAATGTATTAAAATTAAGTGCGTGTACAAAATGCATATGTCCAAAACAAGATGGCGTCGTAAAACAACTTTGGCCCCAGATGTCAGATGTTTACCCAAGATTTTTTTTATCCTTAACGTATACCCTAACAGGATCAGAAGAGAAGGTTCAAATTCCTACAGGACTTATGGCCAGGGACTGCGCTAGTGGTAGCGTGTCGAGCAAACGTCCGACGCTGCTCACCGCACAATGATCTTGCTTGTCATGTAGCGTTCGGCCATTATTATCTACGGGCATAATCAAGAATATGATATCGATGTGATTTTTCATGCCCTACATTTTTTATGTGAAACAAATTTTCATAAAGTTACTGGTTTTGTTTTTGTTATGATAAATATGCAAAACAAATTCAGATAATTAAAACAAAGAGGGTAAAAATTTGCATCAAGGGCTGTAGGTTGCCAGATAATCAAAGAAAGGCGCACCAAACACCTTAATCGTTTCTTTACAAACAATTTAAAACAAATTTTAGTTGTTTCGGTCCAATACTTCACTCAATATCGCTAATTTTCCGTTCTTCGACAAAACTCAAAAATTTAAAAATTGATTTCTAAAATGGCGGAAAACCCGCAACCGGATTTTTTGGGGATTCTGTTGGAGATGTCCAGGAGACCCACCTTTACAAATCCCGACCGGTACCTGCTTGTTTTTTTGAATACGTGGGTCATATCACAACGGCCCTATACTATAGTAGACGTAGAGACGAGGCAAGGCTAACCTGAGCAACACTAACTCCACAAGGCGTATTGGTAAGATTGCTGAAACACGGGCATTTTCAAATTCCGGGCCAAACAGTGTCCCCGAAACATTTTGGGGACACCGAGACACATTACGAAAAAACGGGACTGTCCTGGAATTTCCTGGACGTCTGGTCACCCTAGTTTAGGCATAACTTATCAAGTTATCAACAGTGCCAGCCATAGTTAGTCATAGGAAAAACAGCAAGCATGGATTAGGCCTGTCCAATTCATGATTAGTAATCATTGGATGGATAAATAAATATTGATTTAAACCAATATTGATTTACCATACCAATGATTGGAAGGCCAAGTGGGCTAGCAGTTCCCACGCCAACCTTGTTTACGTCATAGGCTACCTACAGAGCACCTGGCCGTCTACTATCACTAAGTACGTGACTTGTAACAGATATACTGCATCTGACTCGGCAGTACAGCGAACGTCACAAGTAAGCCAGCCTTGTTGTAAGAGATGGGACATGTGTTGCATTCACCTATATGTTTTTATGCAAAACTGTACCTCCTATGCTTAACATGGTGAGACCCAGCTTGAGGCTAGGGATGGAGGGGGGGGGGCTCCTCCACCCCCACCACAGTGATCAACCACATAGGCTCTCTCTTCTAATCAATCATCCAGGGAGATAGGAGGTGTTTCAGATCTGATCAGCTAGGATAATGAAATTAAGCTTGTTTTTACTGTGTAAGTTAGTGTAATTCTTTTATTAAAGCCATACTCTCACATTGACTTGTTGCTTACTTATGTTAAACCTAAATTTATTTTAGGAATTTAGAAAAAAAATGAAAGAAATCGGTCAATATTTAAACATAGTACGACCAATATTGTGGAAATTGTATAGTGCGTGACGTCACCACCCCGTGACGTAGCTGGATGGGTACAGAGCTTCGCTACCGATCGACTCGACTGAGTGCGGCCGCTCACTGCCCGCCCATTCAATACCATCGGGAACGGGACGGGTCAGTTGAAAAGTGTTTGTTCTATGTACAGGATGTTAGGATTAGCTCCCTTCATTTTCGAGCCTTCATACACAGGAAGTGAACAGAGGGAAAATCTCAAGAAAAATTAAGAAAAATAAGCCTAGATAAAACAGTTTAGTGGCAGGAAAGGTGATCTTAATTAAATGGTGTAGTTGCAATGAATGTACATCAATGGATACCTACACAGAGTGTTTATATTGTCACGAATCGGGAAAAATCACAAATTTGCGTGCTAATTTCGATTGTATTACTAATCCATGATGGGTACGAGCATATCAATAACATTCATTCTCTCAACACTGCTAGGCAACAGTTTTTGTTACTCTCCACGTGTAAAGACCAACGATATGTAGGATTTAAAGTCGCATACGGGAGTACTGAGGACTACTCTGACTAAAAGACTAAAAAGGATTCGACTTTAATGATTTCTTTATCATTGTAAGGATTAGAACAGTGTATTCATTTGTAACACGATTTTAACCCACGGATTAATATGAAAACCACATTACTGTACCATAAACCTGATTTTGATTTTGCTGTCCAATATATCCAGTATCCACATTTAAACACTCACCCGTCACACATTAATTATTTATAAAACTAAGAATTATTCGGTATGTTTGCCGTCTCTTTGTATGACACACTTATCACTAACTTAAAAAAACAACCTAGAACCTAAAAGAAGACAAAATCCACACTTCAACCCTATAGGAGACTGGTGAGCCATCCGTACTCTTCACATATCTCGACAAACCGTGTAATGCTATTCACTATTCACACTTTTTTTTATCACATAAATTAAATTATATAAAACACTTGTTGAGCTGTCACTGTGCTAGAACAAATCTGCGAACACTCCATCCACACAGAATGTCAACCCCTTACTTAATTCAACACGTGTTCTAACCGAGTGTCTACCCTCGCCCGGCCGGCTCGGTCAGCTCAGCAGGTCCCCATCCACCTGCGTCACATGCCCCCAGGCGCGCGTCAAAACAAACCGTTGTATAGGGTATAGACCTCATCCAAGGTTGCCAAAATGTCCGGCATTCTTATTTTTTGTACACCGTCTTGTATAAAAAAAATACTTAATCCATTGTGATTTAATGCCTTTAAAGTTTGACTAGTGATTACACAGTGTTTCATGATTAATAGATAGGGAACACCCAGAAATCCTCCCAATCCTGAATTAGTAAGGACCTAATAGTCTCCATTCCAGTGTCAAGTACAGTTTATAGAAATCTAGACTCTCGCACGGCACTACAACATTAACATTATATCTTACATCTCATAACGTTTATTACATAATACATAATTCAATATAACAGGTAAAAATACAAACTAACTATTAAATATACGAAAAATACGCAACATGAAAATAATAAATAAGAACAGGGAAAATGATAAAATGCTTGTGTGATCTACTTGTAATTTTGTAGGTCCTACCATCTTTTTCGTTCAAGTGAATTGATTACCAGATATATAAGGTTCGAAACCCAGACTAATAAATAGTGTTATGCTCCGTGACATTAAGATTATTAATTACTGAATAAAGGATACAATTAAAGTAAATACAAATATGTTCCTAGCAAAAGTTCTGTAAAGTAAACTAACAGAGAGCGTGTGCCTATGAACGCTTCTCTTGTGGTATTTCTTTTTTAGTTCGTTAGTGGTAGCCATGATAGCCATGGTTGTTTGAAGCGTTTCTTTGTAAGACTTTGTGTGTACTATCAATATAATTTTCTTCATTAACATGTTTGCGAATCATGCATTAATATAATTAACACCAATTTAAAATATTAAAATATAGAAGCTATTTCCTGAGAACAAAGAGTAGAAAATGAAATGATTAATAGAAGTTATTTTGCGTAATAATCAATGACTTTAATGTTTATTCAATACTAGTAATTTTGAATTAAATAATTAAACAGTAATTTTAGAGTATTAAATACACATTAAAGTCAATGATTATTTATATTATTTCTTTGTATTAACTTAGTTGAGAGGCTTGTCTTAAAATATAAATAGCTCAGAGCTTGAGACGAGCACACGACGAGTCGTGACCTGCTGCTAGAAATGTCCCCGTCCGTGCGACCGCTTCGTCCTGAGTTGGAGGAGGTTGCTAGACGCGAGTTGAACGAAGACCCGGCGAGGAGGGACCAGGACTTGGCTCACATCAAGGAGTGGCTGAAGAAACAACCGCACATCAAGGCCAAGACAGGTAAACCTTGCGAAACATGGGACGTAGCAAAAGTTGAAGTATTAATATCAATCGCGGATTCCTTGGATAAAGATTTTAAAAAGTGGCATTGACATACAATAAAGAGTTACAAAGAACTTTTGTGGGATTTGGTGTCTGAGTAGAAGTTTATCTATATTTGCAAAAAGAACCAAAGCTAGTCTTGTCACTACTCACTCCCGAATGCTTAATTGAGAATTCCATGTTAGTGTGGAACACGGATGTTCAGACTTTGCTGTTAGTCTCAGCAAATTACTAAGACACCTAGCTAGTTCAGTACAAAACATAAGGATAAGGCATGATAGAGATAGGACCATGAAAATAGATAGGGTGAATGTTGAGATGGTGGGGACAGTGCTAGGACCACTGATCTCTTAAATGTAGCATTTAATATTGACGTGGAACAAGCGTGCAATACCGTAACCTTCGAACCGACTATGGCTTGAGCCCTTAGGCCCTAATGGGCCTAAATCTAGGGTTATTTGTCTATGGGCTAGTTCACGTGGCGTGCATAGTACATGTACTAGATTGACTTCATTTACGATAAAATGCCTATGTGCTTTGCAACGAACAAACCGACTTCTCAAAGCAAGAAATCTTTTCATAGGTTAGTATACGTGTTGTTTATTCAATTTATTTTGTCTAAATTAGTACCTCCAAGATGGCTGCCGGTCGGCTTCACTACTCAACATATGGCAGGTATGCATGCTCGACCCACGACAGTTTTTAGAGATCAGTGGCTAGGACACAATTCTATAGAAGAGAGGAGATGGACTGTCCAAATTTCACTTTATCAAAGTCCTTGGTCATGTGTTGAAATACTTTACGGAATCGTTGCTGAATTCGCTAGAGCCTTTTTTAAAGTTGATATTTAGTTGACGTTCCTTAATTTAGTGCAGTCAAATTCAAATGGAGTAAAATTGTGCTCATTTTTTACACTTTTAGGGCGGGTTAAAAAGTCGTAAGTGGGAGAGAGCTTTGGCTAGGAACTGCAGAAGGGAGCGTGTAAGGATTGTGTTTGATGGCTAGAACGGAAGCAAGTTTAAGCGCTCAGCTTTCTGGTTTTTTCTGGTAAACGGTTTATAACACCATTATCAAATTTCACACTGACGTTTATGAAGAATAAATCTATGTTATCCATTATGCGTATTCCTAAACTAATTCATTGATTTTAAAATAAAATTTAGTGAATTCACCAAAATTTTCAAAATTTTGGTCAATTTCGGGAATTTATTCCAAGTGTACAGATTTTTAAACTCAAATTTGCATAATGGATATCAACGTTTAAATCAATGTAAACGCGCAGGTTAATTTGGTTTTACTGTAAGATAAACGGTTTGGTGGGAATTTTCAGAAATGTAATCCATGTTTTGGATTTCCCATTTTTTCACGTATTGGACTTATGTCTCGCAATGGATCTTTATGGCTTATTTTGTGCAACCAATTACGGATATCAATATAAAAGTACTTTATTAACATCCATTCAAAATTTGGTAATGATATTACCAATTGTTTAGCAGAAAATCATCAACACCTGTTTGCGCGCATTTGAGTTGGGCCAAGCTCAGCGTACCCTCTTAAGTTTATTACTGTGACAGCCCACGGTGCTTTAGCCTCACTGCTGAGTGCAAGCCTAGCAAGGGCGGGTGAGGATGCCTCGTTCCAAAGCGTTTGGACATTTGCCAGATAGAAGGAAGACATGGATGACATCTTCAGCTAAGACTGTTCCTCATAGTTGCTTCGAAGTTTTCACATCTTAAAACAATATTTAGAACGCTCAAGTTTGAGAGAAATGTCGAGCAGATCGAACCAACTCCGAATAAGTAAAAAAAGAAATTGCTTGTCAAACACTGCAACTGTGGATGAATCAGAGATGTTAAATTAAGATATATACTATTTAATTATTGTTGTGTTTTATTTATTGACTAAAATATGACCAAAAACCCACCCCCGAAAAATGTAAGGAATTAAATTACTTCAAATAAGGAGATCTGCAGTTCCTAGGTCCTTTTTTACGTTTTTATCGTCCTTTTTATGTTTTAGGGTACTATTTGCCTGCCTTTATCCCTTGCAAAGGTTCTAAACATCCGAGCCCTAGTAATGACATAGGCCTATTACTTTCAGATGACCAATGGCTGCTGGGCTTCTTGAGGGGCTGCAAATTCAGCCTTGAACGCACCAAAGAGAAACTGGACACGTACTACACAGTCCGAACTCTGTTACCCGAGATGTTCTCGAACAGGGACCCGATGTTGCCCGAACTGCAGGAGATTCTGAAAGTGGGGTGAGTTAAAAGAAAAATTTCTTTATTCAGGGAACCTAATGATATAAAATATCCACGGTTGTAAAGAATAAACATTAGTGTAATTTTTGTGTTGATTGAATCCTTACAGATATGCATTTTTTTGTAATTTTCCCTCTTCATAATCAACAATTGCAATAAAATCTATCATATCCACAGACTAAGTGACAAATTAGCGCCAATATGAAAATACTGTTATTATAATTATTGTGTAATAATATTTTGTAACTTGTGATGCTCAAATTCTGTCATCATTACCAACTCGCAAGTTGCTACACTCGTTACGTAAATACGAACTATATATATATATGATCGTCATTTTATATTGTTTGACAGAGCCAGCCTTCCTACGAGAAGCCTAGACGACAAAGGCAGGAGGATCGTTTTCTCGAGGGCTATGAAAGCTGAAGGATCTCTAATGAACAACGAGTGTAAAGTTCTTTTTATGATAGCAGACATCTGTCTAATTGAAGACGATGACCTTATTATCAACGGATCCTACAATGCGATTGACTATGCTCAAGTGACCATGCGAGAAATGCTGCTGGTAACTCCAACCTTTACGAAAAAGATGAACTTGTGCAGCAAGGTATTTTGGTAAACTTTTAAATGTTCATTTGGTTTAAGAGCGGATAAACGTCATTTATTATGTTACTATTTGTTCCGCAACACATTCATTAGTTAATAGAATAGCTCCAAACACACTCGGTTACTGCCAACCTTATAACAATAAAAATAAATTTAAAAATCTAGCATCAAGTTAATATCAACAATATTCAATCAGTGACGAAACTATAAAACTTTTCAAAAATAGGATATGAAGTATACACTTGAATTAATTGATAGTTAGGTCAAAATGAGCCTCTTTAGCCTAAAGAGGATGTGGAGAGGACATATGAAAGGTATATGGACAGAACCAATCAAGGGTAGGGGAGGAAAGGAGAAGAGTTTCTAGAGATTGACTGAAGTTTCGGGGAGTAAAATACTCTTCTTCGAACTCCTAGTAGATATTTTCGGGATGGACTTCGCCTCTCTCCTCGCTTTCTACGATCGGCAGAGGACTACCGTGCGACAAAAAAGTCTGTATACACACACAAGTACCTTGGTGAAGAACGTTCAACTGAAATCTAAGGGTATTGTTCGCTGAATGGAATGCAAATTTAAAATTTAAAATCACTAAATATTAAATTAACAAAATTTAACAAATTGATTGTATACATACTGTCTTATGTGAACTTATAGGAAGCCTACCCATTTCGGACCAAGATTGTCAATAACTTTAACGTTCCCGGGTCTGCGCAAACTATCGTCAACATGGTCCTGTCCTGTTTGAAGGAGAAGTTCAAGAAACGGGTAAGACACCTCGTGTCGAGCAGACAAGGGTAGATGAATGCTTGAATATGTGAGTATAATATGTGTGCATGTAGGCTACCTAAGTTGTTGTTTATTGTTTAACCCTAAATAAATAAATAAGTTGTATTTAGAGTCTACCCACTCAGTTATATAACTGATTTTCAGTTGGGGACAGTAAATCAAAGCGACTAAGCCTACCCTGTAGGCCCCGACGTAATCGACGAGTGAGCGATGACCAACCAAAGATCGATATTTTTAATAGGAAATATAGCAATCAGTGGTGTGGACAGAGCGAACACCCGCGGATCAACGCCAGAATCAACAAGGCTGATTCAGAACAACACTGAATTTATTATGTGCTTCGTTGCTAAGACGGCTCCAAAGTCACCGTTTACAAATTCCTAAGACACGAACTGATGGACTGAAAGTCCAAAACAGAAATTATAAAAATTCTCACTTTAGCGGGAATCGAACCCTAGACCTTCTGCATTAGAAGCAGATACGCTTACAACAAGACCAACGAGCCACACGTTACTTTCATTACCAGTGTAGCCATATGGCAACGGAAAGTTCTAAATTTGTTTGCAGGTAAATTTTTGGTTCTTTAGGGTAACCCCAATTTTTTTTATTTTTTCCCCTCAATTCAATGGGACCAATAATGCTTTTTTGAGAGAAGATTAAAAATACACAGGTGCAAAAAGGCTAAAACAGAAAAAAATCGTTTGTCCCGGAATAATAAATCTCCAGTACTGGGGGGTGAGACTCGACGGGACTCAACTTCCGCGTGGTTTTGAATAATCTGATTCCGTCCATAAAGAAACAATTCCGACATTTGGTAGACTCGAGTTTTGTTTCCGATTTTCGGAATCATTCCGTGACTTGCGTCTGTGGCAAGAATTTTACCATTGTTGAGCCAATCGGAAGCTTCGTTATGAAATCTTTATTGTCCACCGCCATGCTTATGTTAGAAGAAACTAGCCAGCCGCATATTTATAAGGCGGTGAGTTTTTGTGCAGCCGTGTTTTGTTTTTTGTCTTGTGAACGCGAACAACGTCAAATTTAAGGTATGATTGTTCATTACTATGATTATAAATAAATAATAATTTGAAACAAAGTAGTATGGAACAATAAACAACTTATAAAGTATCAAATAAGTGAAGTGTGGAGCAACAAATCACGAAATATTCCAGTACTTAAGCAAAATATGATGCTATGTTATCGAAATAAAAATGAAGAGTTTTTCCGACAACCAAATAGCAGACGGAGTCGAAAGATTCGTCGAGTCTGCCGATTGTCGGAACACAGCGCGGAAATCAACCAAACCACGCGGATTAAGCGTCGAGTCTCACCCCCCTGGTGTTATTAGAGATACACAAAATATAATATTTGCAAAGAAATTCAGAAAAAATCTAGTTTTAGAAAAGCACTTCAAATTTAAATTTTAACCAAAAATGAAGATTTAATAAAAAATACAAAAATTCACAAAAATTGCTTGAATATTGATTAAAATATATCATAAAACATCAAAATTCTTGACATAATACATAGCCTACACAAACACATAGGTAACAAAACATAATGAGAATTACTCAAAAAACGTATTTTATGGTTCTACATGCTTCATACAGCCTTCCTTAACACAAAATTAACTTATTTTGATTGTATTGAAAATATTTATATTCATGAAATTAAGTTTAAAGCTTTCTTAATATTAAGACGGGAAAAAAGGGGCACTACGTCACCAGCCTTCATGATACCAATCCACCAATCACGTAATCACTAGTTTTCTGAGATTATCTCGGCGATCAAACCAAGGAATAGAATTCAGTCTGGTGTCTTCATAGCTCAATTGGTAAGAGTATTGACCCGGACAGCCAAGGTCCCGGGTTCAATCCCCGGAGGAGGCACTTCTTTGGTTTCTGTCATAGTCGCTTCTATAAAACCAAAAATCAACAAATACTTTAATATACAATATACTCACACATTAATTTTCTGGTAATTATAGTGTCTTTTTTTATTTCAGTTCCAACGTTTTGAACAGTTTTCCATGTCCATGTTCAAGGATATAAAAACATTAAACCATTTAAAAAACGAACAACACCCAATTTCGTACAAATATACTGCAATTGGATACATTCATACGGATTAACCGAAACATTATGTGTTCATAGACTAACCGTGAAAAGGTTTAACATAATATTATTAAACGAGAGAGCGTAGCGACTGAGTAACTCCATTCAACTCAAACGGCGCTTCCGTGAGTCTGTCTGTCTGTCTGTCTGTCTGTCTGTCTGTGTGTCTGAGTGTACATCGAAAATCAGCCGAATCGCTGAACAGATTGCGCTGAAATTTTAAACAGATATCCGATACGAGTTTAATGAGAACTGCAAACAAAACCAGCTATCCATTCCGATGTAAACCTAAAAGAAATAATATATTGAAAAATAGGCTGCCAATGTGTAGGAATTATTTTAACGACAATGTTTTTGTTTTTGAAAAAAAAAATGTTTGTTATTTGTCTGGCGGTGAAATGCAGTGCCCAAGATATATCGAATTTTGCACGCTCAAGGTACCCCCAAATTCCGCTCGGAGATTGAGTAAACCTTGCAATATTTTCACGTATTTCGTACTAGCTATGTTTTTCATAGTATTGTCACAGATGATAGACTTAACTGCGTTATATGCATTTCAAAACATGTTTAATCATTTTTAAAATACAATCTAGAAATTACAAAATCTTTCCCGACTAAGGGATTAAACCCAGGTCTCCCAAATTTCGGGTACAAGGGCGCCTTTGGCTAACTAGACTAGGAAAACGCCAAGGTCGTTGTAAGACGAGTGAGCGAGTCTTATGTTGAGTACCCGGGAACATTTGCATTTAAAATTGATAATTTAATTGGTATAAATAAAAGGGTTTTTAAGTTAAGTTGGTATAAGAGCGCGTCATTTGTAAGGCCATAATGCGCCACTCTAGAAAATGATAGGCTAGGGAGGCCTAAGGTAGGGGAGAGAAAAGAAATGTTATAGGGTACTCAACACATGGGTCACTCATTCGTTTTACAACGACTTTGGCGTTTTCCTAGTATGAATAGATATTCATCCACGCCGATATGGACGCCCTACGGACTCAGATTCCCAAGAGAGCGCTGCCCAAGGAGTATGGAGGGGACGGTGAATCCCTCGCCGAGCTGACAGGTATGTGACCTTGGGAATTCCAGCTGGGGATTATTTGAGTACCACAATGTCTACCAAAAAGTGCCAGCTCCCAAGTGTCTGCCAGTCTTTTCACATAATTTTATATGTCAAAGTTCAACGGTTCTACACTTTATTATACTAGGTATAATAATATATTGAAAGCCGAATAACTTTCCCATGTAGGACTCCTAGGCAACCTTGGACAAAAAGCCAACTTATGGTTGTACATGATCTTAACAATATATAAGTTGACATACCCCTGTATATTGTTTCCAGAGTACTGGAAGGCGAAGGTGGAGAGCTACCGAGACTGGTTCATGGAAGACGAAAAGAACAAGACGGACGAGAAGAAAAGAGTGGGAAGACCAAAGACGTACGAAGCTATGTTCGGTATCGAAGGCTCATTCAGGCAACTCAATCTCGACTAGAAATTATTAACAAAATCAAGCACATATGTTTACATAAAAAACAATGCAAATACATTTTATCTTCGAAACAGAAGAAGTTTTCTCTTCAATGATGGGAATGGATGATTAGTATAAACGTTTGTACTACATCCCTACAAACACGTATACGTATTAAAAACGTTTTTATAAGGTAATGAATAGTATTTATACGTTTTTGTATTTAAATTACATTCAAATAACGTTTAAAAAACGGTTTTGCAAAAACATAGAAAAAATTATATTTTAATTACGTTCTAAAAACGTATTTATATAGTTTTGTATCGTAAATAGCAAACAAAAACCGTGAAAATAAACGTTTTGCTAAAACATAAAATAAACATATTTCAAAGCGTTTTACATACGTTTTATAGGGTAATAAATGGTAAAGTTATTGTATAGTTATCAAATTACCAATAAAATATGTATACTTTTGTGTTTTACTGTGACGTGAAAACAACCGTAATTCAACATCGTTTTAAAAGCGTATTAATATGGTTATGAATGGTATTGCCATATCGTTATAAAGTCACTAATAAATAACATTATATAATACGATTTGCAGTAACATTATTAAAACGTGTAAAAATTAATTTTTTCTGAGAATTGCACTTTGCATTAATTTGCCCAGAATTATTGATGTTGAAAGGGCAACATCAACCACCAAAACAACCGTGTTTTTTTAGAAATTGAAAAAAACACTTGTTTTCCTAAAATTTTATCACGTTATAAATAATAGTCATTTTATATTTTGAATTAGCATTTTGATTGAAGTACCTTTGTATTAATTCAATTAACAATGGTAATTATTATTAGATCACAATTTTAAAAAAAATCCTTCCACCGGCAATTGAACCCAGCCCCTGTGACCTCTGCTGTAAGGCAGATGCTAGATTTAGTGTTATTAATAGGTTTGTTAAATTCTTTATAATTTGTGAAGATGGCAGTATAATTTTGACTATGCACACGCAATGATATTGATATAGTGATGATTAATTTCTGACTAATGAAAATGTCATAATATAATATTATATTATTAAACGTACCGTACATTTTCATTCAAATCGCTGTCATCTTTGCCAAGCAGTGAGACTTGTTTTTATTTGTATATCTTGGAAGAGCTCTGCTTAAATTATTCATTAGAGGGCCATTGAAAGGAATGTCGATCGGCATTCGAAGTGCTGTGCAGTGCAATATGAATACCTTTCGATTAATTGGCGTCAATAATTTTTCTTCTCTTGGAAAATCTGCTCTGGGTGCAATACATATCCCTCTTCATTGGTGTCTTAACTGCATCCTTTCTCCAAACTTCTTGTGCATGTCTTGCTTACTCTACCAACAACAATAAAGTTAAAAAAACTTCTAAGTTTGGCGGGAATTGAACCCTGGTCCTTCTGCATTGGAAGCAGACTCGCTAACCACAAGACCAGCGAGTCACGTATTATATATATTTATATATAAATAAATAAATAAATAAATAAATATAATATATAAATGTATATTATTTTGCAATGCAATACAATGCAATTCAATATTAAAAAAAAATTAAAATGAAGCATTTTATTACAAATTCATGTGGAAGATCTCAGTACTTCCGGTGACCGCTCTGCCCTGAAACTCACGTATATCGCTAGTTAGAGCAGATGGAGGGAGGGTTCGAGAGCTAGTGTTACGGCTTCGTTCTCCTCGACGTCTGCTCGGCAGTCCGGGTTAGTGGAGGAACCTATATGACTGTCAAGGTAACACCGTCCTTTCGGATGGAACGTTAAGTCGTTGGTCCCCTTGGTACTTTTCGAAAGGAGTAGGTTACGTGCTAGTACCGGGTTTCCCCTCCCCTCTTCTATTCATACTTCATCCTCATCCATCACCATTCATCGTCTCGAATAGCCACAGTGCATTAATATGAGACGTTAAGCAATATCCAATCAACCATTTAATCAATCAATCAATCAATCACTCAATCAATCAATCAATCAATCAATGATGGCTTTGGAATATTGAAAGTATGTCAATTAATTAAAAGCTATTGTTAATAATATGTTAAAATAAGTGCAGTGGTACTATAGAAGACCTTGTCCAATAGGAATTCATTTTTTCCACCCAATAACGAAAGAAAACAGATGTTTCTATCATTCTAAATGTGTTATCCTCATCTAGTGAGTATTTCCTTTCCCTTTCGTATTTTTATTAGATTTATAAAGTAAAGAAGGTGAAAAAAGTATAATAATGGTCACGTCTCTTCAACAGAGATTGCTGTACATAAAGATCTGTGTAAATTTAATGAGGGTTTTCGCACAGTAACACATTGGACTTTGTTGATTGATTAAATCGATAGTTCCAACATAAAAATAGCTGTGTTCTTTTAAACCTATTTATACCTAGATGCAAATAATAAATTGTACCTGTACCTGTACCTGAATCTAGATCCATTGTGTATCTCCAGCATGTTTAGAAATACAAATTTAAATTTTTTATTTATTATCGTAAGAATTAAACGTGTTATAAAATGCCCTCTTCAGGTTAAAAGTATGTTGTTGATAGGACAATTGTGAAGGGATATCCGAGGGCTGTTTTAAGAGGACTCAATCCCTTGCATTCGCATAAACGACTGAGGAAGACCCTGGGAAAAACTTTAATCAGGACTACCGGTCTTTACGGGATTCGAACCCGGGACCTCCCGAATCAGAGTCAAGCGCTGAGCGCTCGAGCCAACACTGTCGGTAAATATACAATACACTTTCTGTAAAATTACTTTAATTTATTATTTATATATTACTTAATTTATTATACATTGTTCATAAAAGTCTGGAATAAAATAAATAAATTGTTGTAGGATGCCCGCTGTAGGGTATACACATCAGATTTAACCGATGTGACCCTCTTCAGGTGACTAACTAGGTATATTGCGGATAGGACAATTGTGAAGGGATGTCCGAAGGCAATTTGAGAGGACTCAATCCCTTGCATTCGCATTAACGACTGAGGTAGACCTCGGGAAAAAACTTCAGTCGGGATTTCCGGTCTGTACGGGATTCGAACCGGGACCTCCCAAATCAGAGTCAAGCGCTTAGCGCTCAAGCCAACACTGGCGGTAAATATACAATACACTTTCTGTAAAATTACTTAAATTCTCAATTTAAACATTGTTCATAAAAGTCTGGATTATGGTTTATTGGTCACAACCGGTAGGTCAAGCTACTCTAGCCTAGGAGATTTATGTATAGGGAAGGATATTATATAAAATAATGGTCAGAACAAGCCACGCCACGGACAAGGGGAGGGAAAAGGAAGAAGTTTCTCACGACGCCGGCCAGAGCTCGCTTCTGGTTTCGGGGAGTAACATACTTCCCTTCATACTAGTTGATGTTTGCGAGATGGACTTTGCTTCTTTACTCGGCCTTTACGATCAGCTGCATGCACTGGGCCAAATTCTACCACGGACCCAGACGGGGTAATAGAATTTAAATAATGACATAGGTATTCAATTACATTAATTACATTTCTTGAGTAAATAAATAAATAAATTCGTATTTAGAGCCTACCCACTCAGGCACATAACTGATTTTCAGTGGGGGACATTAATTTTTTTAAGAGGGAGCGCTGAGCTTGTGGTCCAACTCAAATGTGCGCACTAAGGTGTTGATTCTTTCTGCTGAACTGTTGATCCAAACAAATACAAAAATTAGTAAAAAAAAAAAAAAAAACGGCAGCCAAGCCCTCCTACAAAAGTCTTCGGCTGTAAATGCGGTGAGCTAAAGAAGTTAACCCAAGCTTTTTATTCTTTCTCCCTAGTTTTGCTATGAAAATAAGTAAGATCATTTTGCCAGTTGACGAGCGCCAAGCCAACGATTTTTGAGGTAAAAAAGTGAAACATTTAAACTCGAAATCATAAAAAATGGCATAGCCATTGAATTTGGTTTGGGCCAAGCAAATTTTTTAGCAACGGTTGCCATGGCAACAATAATTATAGCAATGGTTCCCATAGCAACGGTTGCCATGGCAACAGTAATAATAGCAATGGTTGCCATGGCAACAGTAATTAAGCAACGGTTGCCATGGCAACAGTAATTATAGCAATGGTTGCCATAGCAACGGTTACCATGGCAACCATTGCTTAAAGTACTGTTGTTATGGAACCGTTGCTATGGCAACCATTTCTATAATTATGTTGCCATGGCAACCGTTGCTATGGCAACCATATCTATAATAATTGTTGCCATGGCAACCGTTGCTTTGATTAATGTTGCCATGGCAACCATTGCTATAATTACTGTTGCCATGACAACCGTTGCTATGGCTACCTTTGCTATATTTACTGTTTCCACGGCAACCGATGCTATGGCCACCATTGCTTTAATGCCTTTTTTTTTTGCTTTTTTAATGCATTGTAGGTGATTGTTGTCAAGTTTCTATTGTTACTTGTTAATTGTTATTATAAACCTCAAAAAACTCATATACAAACCTTTATTTTATGGATTCTGGCTAACTTTTTCAACTTTTTCTTTCAAAAAGCAATACATCACCATTACCTTAAAGTACATGTAAAATATGAACGTTGTAGCCCCACTTGTTTGGTCAGAATCGGCCAAAATGTCACGAAAATATCACACTTAAATTCGAAAACTATCGTATAAGTACGATATTCATGAGAAATATTTCTTCGATTGGACTCAAAAACGTAACAGTTTCTAAGTTTATAAGAAAACTTCTAATTTTCATTAAGATCGGATATGCCGTTTGCCCGGTAGAGAGCGAACAGATAAAAAACAAACAAAAATATTGGAGCAAAATTTTTTGAGGGGTCATTGAAATTGAATTCTTCGCTTCGCTCATCTGTCTGTCTGTCTGTCTGTCTGTCTGTCTGTCTGTCTGTCTGTCTGTCTGTCTGTCTGTCTGTCTGTCTGTCTGTCTGTCTGTCTGTCTGTCTGTCTGTCTGTCTGTCTGTCTGTCTGTCTGTCTGTCTGTCTGTCTGTCTGTCTGTCTGCTTGTCTGTCTGTATGACATGCTTGCCATGTATTTGCTGACACTGCTCTTCAGTAAGGAAGATTCAAAATGTCTGAGGGTCAGGGTAGTAAGGTTGTCCTCACACAGAGGAGGGATATTTATGAACCCGGCACCTCCACCAAGGAGCTTTCATCGTCAGTACAAAAGTTCGTCTGGTTTTTGGTACTCTTGTTCCCAAGATTGTTAGACCTTACATCTACCGCCCGAGATATTTGCCACAGTTTTACACTAACAGCTAATTCTCTGTTGGTTTATTTTTGGAAACATTATCGAGTTTAAAATGTATATGTAAATAAATAAATAAATTTTATTAAGAGTCTACCCACTCAGTTATTTAACTGATTTTCAATGGGGGACAGTAAATCAAAGCGACCACGCAAACCCTGTAGGCCCCGACGCAATCGACGAGTGAGCGCTAACCAACCAAAGATCGATATTTTTAATCGGAAATATAGCAATCAGTGGTACGGACAGTGCGAACACCCGCGGATCAATGCCAGAATCAACAAGGCCGATTCAGAACAATTCTGAATTTATTATGTGCTTCGTTGCTAGGACGGCTCCAAAGTCCAAAGTCGCCGTTTACAAACTCCTAAGACAAGAACTGATTGACTTAAGTCCAAATCAGAAGTTAAAAAAACTTCTGACTTTGGCGGGAATCGATCCCTGGTCCTTCTGCATTGGAAGCAGATTCGCTAACCACAAGACCAGCGAGTCACATATTATATATATATATAAATATATATTATTTTGCAATGCAATGCAATGCAATTCAACATTTAAAAAAAAATTAAAAATGAAGCATTTTATTACAAATTCATGTGGAAGATCTCAGTACTTCCGGTGACCGCTCTGCCCTGAAACTCACGTATATCGCTAGTTAGAGCAGATGGAGGGAGGGTTCGAGAGCTAGTGTAACGGCTTCGTTCTCCTCGACGTCTGCTCGGCAGTCCGGGTTAGTGGATTAACCGATATGACTGTCAAGGTAACACCGTCCTTTCGGATGGAACGTTAAGTCGTTGGTCCCCTTGGTACTTTTCGAAAGGAGTAGGTTACGTGCTAGTACCGGGTTTCCCCTCCCCTCTTCTATTCATACTTCATCCTCATCCATCACCATTCATCGTCTCGAATAGCCACAGTGCATTAATATGAGACGTTAAGCAATATCCAATCAACCATTTAATCAATCAATCAATCAATCACTCAATCAATCAATCAATCAATCAATGATGGCTTTGGAATATTGAAAGTATGTCAATTAATTAAAAGCTATTGTTAATAATATGTTAAAATAAGTGCAGTGGTACTATAGAAGACCTTGTCCAATAGGAATTCATTTTTTCCACCCAATAACGAAAGAAAACAGATGTTTCTATCATTCTAAATGTGTTATCCTCATCTAGTGAGTATTTCCTTTCCCTTTCGTATTTTTATTAGATTTATAAAGTAAAGAAGGTGAAAAAAGTATAATAATGGTCACGTCTCTTCAACAGAGATTGCTGTACATAAAGATCTGTGTAAATTTAATGAGGGTTTTCGCACAGTAACACATTGGACTTTGTTGATTGATTAAATCGATAGTTCCAACATAAAAATAGCTGTGTTCTTTTAAACCTATTTATACCTAGATGCAAATAATAAATTGTACCTGTACCTGTACCTGAATCTAGATCCATTGTGTATCTCCAGCATGTTTAGAAATACAAATTAATTTTTTATTTATTATCGTAAGAATTAAACGTGTTATAAAATGCCCTCTTCAGGTTAAAAGTATGTTGTTGATAGGACAATTGTGAAGGGATATCCGAGGGCTGTTTAAGAGGACTCAATCCCTTGCATTCGCATAAACGACTGAGGAAGACCTCTGGGAAAAACTTTAATCAGGACTACCGGTCTTTACGGGATTCGAACCCGGGACCTCCCGAATCAGAGTCAAGCGCTGAGCGCTCGAGCCAACACTGTCGGTAAATATACAATACACTTTCTGTAAAATTACTTTAATTTATTATTTATATATTACTTAATTTATTATACATTGTTCATAAAAGTCTGGAATAAAATAAATAAATTGTTGTAGGATGCCCGCTGTAGGGTATACACATCAGATTTAACCGATGTGACCCTCTTCAGGTGACTAACTAGGTATAATTTGCGGTTTAGGAAAATTTTGTGAAGGGATTCCGAAGGCAATTTGAAGGTTAAATCCTTTGCTTTCGCATTAACGACTGAGGTAGACTCGGGAAAAAACTTCAGTCGGATTTCCGGTCTGTACGGGATTCGAACCCCGGGACCTCCTAAATCAGAGTCAAGCGCTTAGCGCTCAAGCCAACAATGGCGGTAAATATACAATACACTTTCTGTAAAATTACTTAATTCTCAATATAAACATTGTTCATAAAAGTCTGGATTATGGTTTTTTGGGTCACAACCGGTAGGTCAAGCCACTCTAGCCTGGAGAATTAGGGAAGGATATTATATATAATAATGGTCAGAAAAGCCACGCCACGGAAAAGGGAGGGAAAGGAAGAAGTTTCTCACGACGCCGGGCCAGAGCTCGCTTCTGGTTTCGGGGAGTAACATACTTCCCTTCATACTAGTTGATGTTTGCGAGATGGACTTTGCTTCTTTACTCGCCTTTACGATCACTGCATGCTCTGGGCCAATTCTACCACGGACCCAGACGGGGTAATAAAATTTTTAAATAATAACATATTAAATTATATTAATTACATTTCTTGAGTAATAAATAAATAAATTCGTATTTAGAGCCTACCCACGTCAGCACATAATTTATTTTAAATAGGGGACATTAATTTTTTTAAAAGGGAGCGCTGGGGCTTGTGGGCCAACTCAAATGGGGCGCACTAAGGGGTTGATGCTTTCTGCTGAACTTGTTGATCCAAAAAAATACAAAAATTAGTAAAAAAAAAAAAAAAAAACGGCAGCCAAGCCCTCTTACAAAAGTCTTGGCTGTGAATGCTGTGAGCTAAAGAAGTTAACCCAAGCTTTTTATTCTTTCTCCCCTAGTTTCGCTATGAACATAAGTAAGATCATTTTGCCAGTTGACGAGCGCCAATTCAACGATTTTTGTGGTAAAAAGTAAAACATTTAAACTCGAAATCATAAAAAAATGGCATAGCCAATGAATTTGGTTTGGGCCAAGCAAATTTTTTAGCAACGGTTGCCATGGCAACAATAATTATAGCAATGGTTCCCATAGCAACGGTTGCCATGGCAACAGTAATTAAAGCAACGGTAACCATGGCAACAGTAATTATAGCAATGGTAGCCATAGCAACGGTTGCCATGGCAACAGTAATTAAAGCAATGTTTGCCATGGCAACAGTAATAATAGCAATGGTTTGCCGTAGCAACCGTTGCCATGGCAACCATTGCTATAATTACTGTTGCCATGGCAACCATTGCTATGGCAACCATTGCAATAATAACTTTTTGCCATGGCAACCATTGCTTTAGTTACTGTTGCCATGGCAACCCGTAGCTAGGGCAACCATTGCTACAATAACTGTTGCCTGACAACCGTTCTATGGCAATTTTTTTAAAATTTTCCCTGTTGCCATGGCAACCGTTTGCTATGGCAACCATATCTAGGAAAATTTTTTGCCATGGCAACCGTTGCTATAATAACTGTGGCCATGGCAACCATTGCTTTAATTACTGTTGCCATGGCAACTGTAGTGAAGGCCCATGTTTGTGGACGCGGAGGGTACTGTCACATCTTCCGCTTGACGGGTTTACCGTTAGGCGAAGTGGGGGTGAACTACCCTCCGCGCTCCAACCCCTGGCGCTGAGAGCCAGTCCAGTTCTAATGCTGTAGCGAGAAAAGTACAAAATAAAGTGTTGTGTGTGTGTGTGAAACCACGTGTTTGTTATTTAGGTAGTCTAAGGAACTAATTATTAGAACCTGCACGTACGCTACATTGGTGACAGCGGGGGGATACTTGCAGTGCAAACTTAAGTTATTAAATCTTGTTTTCCGTGTTAATTCCGTATTTTAAAATTAAAGAAAATGTCCGAAAGGAGGCCGGTGGTAATCCCAAAGGGAATTTTCGGGGAAGTCGAGTTGGGAGGACTATGTCCGATATTTTGAGAAGGTGGCGGCCGTAAACCCAAATGGAAGGACGAAGATAAGTGCTTATTCTTAGCAGTTTGCTTAAAAGGGAAGGGCGGCGGAAGTATACGAAATTTTCCCTGATGAAAAGAAAAAGATATTCTCGTTGCTTTGCAAAGCTATAGGTGCAAAGCTAGACCCAATAGAGCGTGTGGACCTACACAAAACAGCTTTTCGGCGCGATTTAGAAAGAAGGCGAACCTATAGAAGATCTGTGCAGAGACATAAAGCTGTTTGGTTTCACAAGCCTATCCAAACGCCGATGTAGACACGCGAGATGAACTGGCAAAAGAGCATTTTCATAGCTGCTCTAAATCCCCAATCATTGAGGCAATTTGGGTACGTCAGGCGTGCCCACGCTCGTTGGAGGCAGCAGCCACAGGGGCACTTCAACAAGAAGTTAACCTGTGTGCGAGGAGAAGAGGGTCACACCTTTTTTAAATCGCCAGCAGGATTGTTTTCAGTGGTCAACCCCACACCCCTGGAGGAAGTGTTAAAAGCTAACACTGCAGCAATGCAGGCGATGACAATGCCATGCAGCAGTTGCTGTCACAGCAGGGAATTCAGGCTAAAGAGAGCTCAAACCAACGCCTACGCCAGAAATCAAGAAGAGAACTTTTTTTGTTTCTTCTGCCAACAAAGCGGGCACCGACAAGCCAATGCCCTTTTTAGGGGGTATGGCCTACAACATAAACACCGGGAGGCGGCAATCGTCAGGGGACAACTTCCGGGTAGGCAGCAACCACCATGCCATTGGCCAGGGCAGGAAAACGGCAACCGTCCCAAACAACAACAACAACAAAAACCCAACAACAACAAAAACAACCAGTGTATTGGCCACACCAGCTCCGCAGCAACCGCAACGACGGGAGTCGGAAACTACCAGGGGCCGGCAAACTGTAAATTCTAGTGAGCCGCCACTAGGGCAGGGTTGTCCAGCAGGGGTGCAGTCACCCAGAGTAAAAAGCGGCGAGGTATACAATGAGGTCAATGAGGTAGGCGAAGGGGCTACATATGTACGGGGGCTCTCTGGGCGGGGTTTAAAGGCAGTCTGCTTGGTGGACACGGGTGCCGCAGTGTCGCTGAAACGGTATGATATCTGGGAGAAGATGGCGACTTGGGGTAAGTCATTACAAAACCATCTTTTAGTATTATGAATTTTAAACGGAGAGAAAATTGATAACATGGTAAAGGGGAGGTACAACCCACTCTTGGTACACACACCATGACCCATCCTATGATTGTTTCTAAAAGCATAAAGCATGACTGCATACTTGGGGCAGATTTCTTGCGCAAGTATCGAGGGGATGTGTTACTCTCTACACAACAACTCCGGATCGGTGACACAGCCCACCCCTTTAGTAGGCGATAAAGTGAGGATGGAGCATCCCATGTGTCTGTAGAAACTACCACGGTGATACCACCATACCATGAATGATAGTAGGGAATACTTTCCCACTCACATGATGGTAGGGTTTCTGGAACCCTCAGTAAATTTCTCTAAGCGGGGGCTCTTAGTTTGCACGAGTTTTTAGCTTTTGGGAACCGAAGCATTTTCCGTTGAGGGTATTAAATCCTTCTGATAGCCCTATCACCCCCTCCATAAGGGAACTAAAGCAGGGGATTTTTATCAAGTGGGCGCCATCCGAGGAAGTATGTTCGGTAGAACCCCGAGGTAAGAGAGAGAATACATTTTCCCCAAATTGTTCGATTTGTCTCATGTAACTCCCGACGAGCATGATCAGCTCACACGCTCCTAGAGTCTTTCCGGACGTGTGTGCCCACCTCAGCAGCAGATCTCGGTCGTACATCCCTTACATATCATAAGATTGATACGGGGAATGCAACGCCAATAACGGCAGCCCCCAAGACGGATACCCATTCAAACCCTCGAGAGGAGGTAAGGCAGACAGTGAACCAGATGCTGGACCAGGGTGTCAAACCAACCATCAATGTCTCCCTGGAGTTCTCCAGTAGTGCTAGTTTTAGAAACGGGATGGTTCAACGAGATTCTGTCTGGATTCAGGGGTCTTAATGATGTAACTCGAAAGGATGCATATGCTCTTCCCCGAATAGAAGACATATTAGATACCCTCTCTGGCGCCGGGGTGTTTTCGGCATTGGACCTAGCTTCAGTTATTGGCAATGTGAAGTTTTTCCCCGAGGACCGTCCAAAAACTGCCTTCTCGCCAGGATTTGGGTTGTTCGAGTTCACAAAACTCCCATATGGGTCTCTGCATGGACCAAGCACCTTTCAGCGCCTGATGGGCCTAGTCCTCCCGGATTGCAATGGCAAACGACTATGGTTTATATTGATACGTGGGAAATATATAGCAGGAACTTCAAGGAACATTTGGTGCATCTCAGAGAGGTATTTTGAGCGTTTTAGAAAAACGGGGTTAAAAGTGAAGCCTTCAAAATGCCAACTACTCAAAGAAGAGGTTAACTTCCTTGGGCATGTGGGTTTCAAAAAAGGCGTAAACCACTGACCCAACAAAAGTAGCTGCGATCGCCAATTGGTCTATAACCAGTCCAACGTTGATGGCTAAGGTCGTTCCTGGGACTGCGTCCTATTATCGTAGGTTTGTCAGGGGCTATGCCGATCTTGCTGCTCCTCTCCATAAACTAACAGAGAAAGGAGCTCGTTTGCATGGAGTGAAAAATGTAATAATGCATTTCAATACTTAAAGACGAGGCTACTGACTAGCCCAATATTATCATATCCACGGCCAGATATTCCGTTCATCTTAGACACTGATGCAAGCGGGACAAAGGGATAGGTGCAGTCTTGAGTCAAGTTCAGGAAGGTACTGAACGAGTAGTAGCCTACCTCAGCAGGGCCCTGACAAAAACAGAGAGAAGGTACAGCGTTACTCGCCGAGAGCTCCTAGCAATTATTCACTCAGTACGCTATTTCCGACACTATCTTATAGGAAAACCTTTTGTCATTCGGACTGATCACAGTTCGCTTCAATGGCTCCAGGGTCCTTTGAATATGATCATAATGGCCAAAATGGCCGCTGGCTCGACACTTTGGCGGAATTTCAATTTGAAGTACAACACCGCCCAGGGGGAAATCATGGTAATGCTGATGGTCTGTCTCGCCAATGGCCTAGAAAGGAAGCAGAAGAGGTGGTACTAAAATCGAGTCGACTTGGACTCCACAATGGACGAAAGACGAACTAAGCCAATTACAGAGAAAGATCCAGTTTTGTCTCATGTGGTAAGATGGATGGGAGTAGGGGAACGACCACTCCACGAAGAAGTGTCACCATTTGGTCCGGCAGTCATAGCCTGTGGGGTCAGTGGATGAGAATCACCCCAGCAAGAAAGGTATTCTTTTCGCGGTGGGAAGAGCCTTTGCTTTCCCGATTTGACTGCAGTTGCTGTTACCCAAGTGTCTAGTGCAAATGGTGTTGACTAACCTCCCTACATCTCCCATGGGGGGCATTTAGGCATCCACAAAACTATGGCAAAGTGTAGGGAGAGGTTTTACTGGGCCGGGAATGACAAATGATGTAGAGCTCTGGTGCCGTCATTGCCCTGGTTGTGGTAGTAGGGAAAAAACCGGCTCCCGCTGCTCGAGCCCCACTTGTAACGTATGGAGTTGGGTTTTCCGTTTCAAAGGATTTCTTTGGACATTCTGGGTCCGCTTTCCAAGATCGTTACGAGGGAAAAAATACGTTTTTGGGGGTAGCAGACCACTTTACTAAATGACTGAGGCTTACGCTCTTCCTAATCAGGGGGCATCAACGGTGGCGGAGAAACTAGTTTCCCAGTTTATTTTTCCGTTTTGGTGCACCAGTCGAGATCCATAGTGATCAGGGACGACAGTTTGAGGCTAAACTTTTTCAGAAAAGTGTACTCTTCTAGACGTTACCAAGACGAGGACGTCCCATATCATCCCCAGGGGACGGGATGGTTTTAACGATTCAATCGAACTCTGCTGGAAATGCTCAGTCAAAGGGTAAACGTCACCAACAGTTGGGATGTTCATCTGCCCCAAGTGATGTTAGCATACCGCTCCATGTCCATGAATCCACCAAATTTAGCCCGCACTTCATGTTGTTTGGTCGCGACATCCGGTTTCCATTGGACGTAATGTATGGTCTACCAGTGCCAGCAAACCCCAAGTACGGAATACGCAAATAACTTGCGAGCAAAATTGGAGGAAGCACATGCGAGAGCTCGGGAGAAGCTTCAAGCATCTCAACGCATCCAGAAAATTAACTATGACAGGCATTGTCATGGGACACCGTATGCCGTAGGCGATCGCGTCTGGTTGCTAAATGACGTGGTGAAAGTGGGCCCAAAAAAGGAAACTTCATAGACCATGGCAGGGACCGTAAAGTCATAAGGAAGAAACTTTCGGATGTAACCTTCAGAAAACGCCTCAGATGGGTTAAGAAGAAACGGGCGCCTGCTAAGGAAACGCTTAGTGGTACACTTTAATCGTCTGAAGCCATATGCAGAAGAGGAACTATCCCACAACTGGCGACGATTGGGGACGAGCTTGCTTCTGGCTCTACCGCGACAGTAGAGAAATGGAACAGTCGAATGATCATCTTCAGTTTCCTGCAGAACCTTCTACGAGTCGTGAAAGCAAACCGTCAAAATCATTAAGCCAGCCCCCGGATGCCAGCAGGGTGGTGTCCCTTGGTGAAGAGCAAGCCGTCAAGCCGTTAAGGCCAGCCCCCGGAGGCCAGCAGGGGGGTGTCCCTTGTGAAGAGAAAGCCCCAGACAAATAGTGGTCGTTTTTCCACGTAGAATGTCCGGGAACCAGATAGGCTGCAATGGGCATTTGAGAACTTGATTGGGTTTTTACTGCCACGGGACGTGGCTCTTTCTAAGGGGGGGTATGTAGTGAAGGTCCATGTTTGTGGACGCGGAGGGTAACTGTCCACATCTTCCGCTTGACGGTTTACCGTTAGGCGAAGTGGGCGTGAACTACCCTCCGCGCTCCCCAAACCCCCGGCGCTGAGAGCCGTCCAGTTTTAATGCTGTAGCGAGCAAGTACTAAATAAAGTGTTGTGTGTGTGTGTGAAACCACGTGTTTTTTATTTAGGTAGTCTTAGGAACTAATTATTGAACCTGCACGTACGCTACACAAACCCATTGCTATAATAACTGTTGCCATGGCAACCGTTGCATGGCAACCATTGCTTTGATTAATGTTGCCATGGCAACCGTTGCTATAATAACTGTTGCCATGGCAACCATTGCTATAATTACTGTTGCCATGACAACCGTTGCTATGGCAACCGTTGCTATAATTCTGTTTCCCGGCAAACCGATGCTATGGCCACCATTGCTTTTTAAAGCCTTTTTTTGCTTTTTTTATGCATTGTAGGTGATTGTTGTCAAATTTCTATTGTTACTTGTTAATTGTTATTATAAACCTCAAAAAACTCATATACAAACCTTTATTTTATGGATTCTGGGTTACTTTTTCAACTTTTTCTTCAAAAGCAATACATCACCATTACCTTAATGTACACGTAAAATATGAACGATGTAGCCCCCCTGGTTTCGTCAGAATCGGCCAGAATGTCACGAAAATATCGCACTTAAATTCGAAAACTGTCCGTATAAGTACGATATTCATGAGAAATAATTTCTTCGATTGGACTCAAAAACGTAACAGTTCTAAGTTTAAAGGAAATCTCTAATTTTCATCAAGATCGGATATGCCCTTTGCCCGGGAGAGAGCGAACAGATAAAAAAACAAAAAAATTGGAGCTAAAATTTTTTTAGGGGTCATTGAAATTGAATTCTTTCGCTTCGCTCATCTGTCTGTCTGTCTGTCTGTCTGTCTGTCTGTCTGTCTGTCGGGCTGTCTGTCTGTCTGTCTGTCTGTCTGTCTGTCTGTCTGTCTGAAATGTCTTGTCTGTCTGTCTGTCTGTCTGTCTGCCCTGTCTGTCTGTCTGTCTGTCTCTCTGTTGTCTGTCTTTCTGTCTGTCTGTCTTCTGCCTGTCTGTCTGTATGACATGCTTGCCATGTATTTGTTGACAGTGCTCTTCATAGGACGATGCAAAATGTCTGAGGGTCAGGGTAGTAAGGTTATCCTCACACAGAGGAGGATATTTATGAACCCGGCACCTCCACCAAAGGGGAGCTTTCATCGTCAATACAAAAGTTCGTCTGGTTTTTGTACTCTCGTTCCCAAGATTGTTAGACCTTACATCTACCGCCCGAGATATTTGCCACAGTTTTACACTAACAGCAAATTTCCCTCTTTTGGGTTTTTATTTTTGGAAACATTATCGAGTTTAATATGTATATGAAAAATAAATAAATAAATTGTATTAAGAGTCTACCCACTCAGTTTATTTAACTGATTTTCAAGGGGGGACAGTAAATAAAAGCGACCAAGCAAACCCTTTTAGGCCCCGACGCAATCGACGAGTGAGCGATAACCATCCAAAGATCGACATTTTTAATCGGAAATATAGCAATCAGTGGTACGGACAGTGCGCCGGATATTTAAGACATTTTGGTCACCCGCGGGCCAGATTTTCAACCATTTTCTCTACCTCGTGTATTTTTGTCTCTTGTTATTCTCGTTGGGAATCTGGGCTCGATGCCCATCTCTGGTACTCATCGATACTTTTCGATCGAGTGCACACTCGTTTCTTTAAACAATCACTCTCGCGGGTTTGGGTAAATGGTTTTTCGCGCATTACCTTTCGTTCGTTGCACTGTCTCGTGTTTAAAATTCCCATGTAACATTCTCTATCTCGTTCGCTCACGTGTTCGTATAATAACAGTGTCATACAGTTTAGTCTTTTCTCGCTCGATTTTCTGTACTTTGTTTGTTATTAAATTGTTATTTATTCCGCTATGGAAAATCAAATCGCTGAACAAAAACGTCTTTTATCTAAGCGCCAGAATGTCTACGCCAGTGTACAACGTACCTATGACTCTTCGCTAATCTATCTCCAAGTGATGTGTATTCTGTCAGGCCTCGTTTTGAAAAGTTATCGACCCTGGAAACGAACTTCCAAGATTATTAATAAACTTTTCAAGACTTGAACGCAAAACTCATTGCTCCGACGACACCCATAGATACTGGGGGCAAGCTAAAGCAAGCTTTGCAAGTTGCAACTATTTTGTTGGGGGCGCTCAATCTCGTTATCTCTCTGCAGAAAATTAAGCCCACAAAAAGCTAGGGCTGAACCTACGGTCGCCAAAGCTTATATTACGTTGCCTACGATCGAAATCCTATTTTTCTCAGGTGATATTGCTAATTGGACAGAATAATTACTCGCTCTTCAACATCTCTCATCGAGAAACCAATCTCTAAATAATGTCAAAAGTTTCATTATTTAAGAACCTCGCTGTCTGATACTGCTCTCGCCACGATATCGGATTTCAAATCTCAAACGATAGTTACCCGCTTGCTTTCAAAGCTCTTGTATCTCGCTATCAAAACATCGTTTGTTAGCTAGCCTCTATGTTCAGAAGATTTTAGAATCAAAACCTCTAAAATCTGCATCTCAAACAGGCCTTCAAAGTTTCCTAAAGCGTGCATCGTAACTCCGTCGATGTTTTAAAAATGCTTCGAATTTGACCAAATTGGCGATTTCTTGTTGCTCTCTTTGACTGTGTCTAACCTTGACCCCCCAAACTCACACAGTTTTTTAAAAAATAAGCACTCATCGCACGCTACACCGACGTAGAGCTCTGTTATAGAATTCATCGAGGAACAGCCCTCGAACTATGAAGCTGTGTGCAGTTAGTAACAAAACGACCAGACTTGTAAAATCTTCTCCTGTCAAGAGGATTAATTCTCTTCTCGCGGCTAAAGAAGCCACACCTCCCGTCGCCTCGTGGCGTGTTCGCTCTGATATCTCACGCTCTAGTGTTAAGGGCGCAGACCCCTTTTGAAGCTATTCAAGCGTGAAGCTTTAACAGAAAGTGGGTGGGTAAAAAAGGGAGGGAATGGGCTGACCCAATACTCTGCACTGGTTTTCGTTCATTGGTCCAACCTTTGACAAGTGATTGAGGAATAATTTTAGAGGTTTCCTCTTCACTTGTTTGTCGCCGCTTTCCCTATCTCGCTCTGATGTCGACTACCTGCTCGCACGACAATACACAAGGTTGAGGGGGAGGCCTCGGGTGGTGACCGGGGACATTATGTATGAATACCTGGAGAGGCAATGCGACTGAAACCAGGCTATTGTCAAAATTACCCAAAACCCAATAATCAAAAATAATAAACACATATTTTTATAATTACTAAATTATGAGACTATATATGAGATCAGCAACTCCTATACATTGGAAAAATGTTTTTAATCGAAGTTCTACGACCAAAATTAGCTTTTCACATAAAATAGGATAATCTGCTACTTGTGAAATGCGAATCGCTATTTTGGCCGTAGAACTTCGATTAAAACATTTGCGATGTATAGGAGTTGCTGATCTCATATATAATTTTGGAAATTAGTATTTATAAAAAAATATGTTATACGAACACTGAGCGAACGAGATAGAGAATGTTACATGGAATGTAACCCCAGACAGTGCAACAAACGAAAGGTAATGCGCGAAAAAACCATTTACCAAACCAGCGAGAGTGATTGTGAAATGAATACGAGTGTGCACTCGATCGAAAGTATCGATGAGTACCAGAGATGGGCATGGGACCCAGATTCCAAACGAGAATAACAAGAGACAAAAATACACGAGGTGAGAAACACAGTACAAACGCAAATGCCCGGGGAAATGGTTGAAATCTGGCCCGCGATGACCAAAATGTCTTAAATATCCGGCTTGGATGGACCAAATGTGTTGGACCGGGGCCCTGAGTGTGATAGTGACTGTAATTTGTGGAGAGAAATTAATAAATTGCACTGAACTTACCCTGATTGCAGTGGGAACTTGTAAAACAATGGTGTGGCAAGTCATGGGCGGTAAAGGGGGCTATAAGGGGTGTGCCCACCGCAGGAATAGAGAAAAGATTAAAGAAACTCGAGTTTAGAAGAATAAGATAGGAAATAGAAAATGCCTGCACAAGATGTTACGCCAGGACAGCACAGACGAGAACAACTCGAAACAGGCGTAGAAGAGAGCGCAGCGACGAGAACAACAAGGCTTGTAGCACTGGAGCGTTTTACACTTTAAACTTGAAATTTGGTGAATGAGACCTAGGTAGGGGAAGACGACAACTTTATCCTACGAAGGTAGGCAGACAACTGCAGTGCAAGAGAACAGAATACGAGGAAACTAGTTAAAGTAGGGGAAAGGGGGAAAAAACAGGTGAATCAACAAGACTACGAGAATGAATAAGAGATATGAAGCGAATAATATACAAATCTAAATTATACTACGAACTAAGAACATGGGCGCGAACAATTTCTTTATTTTAGTTTTATCGACCCCTTTTAGTACACCCCCTCTTTCTCCTAAAAGCAAGTAACATTTTTGAGGGCCCTGGGGCCATTCGTTAAGGGCTATTTTAGTACCTTGGCTGATAATTTGAAATTGAAGAAACATGTCTGAAGTTTGCAGAATGAAAGAAGGCATTTAAAAAAAACAGGCAAAAATGTAAATTTTTTTGGGGCGGGATATAACCTTACTATTGAACTTATATTTAGATTTTTGGACAAAAGTGACAAAAACAAATCGAGTTCAAAATTAAATTTTGAGAATGGGTTTTCTGGACATAGTTCTAAACACCTTCAGCTATAACTTAATCTATAGCTAAAATAGTTTTCTGAAAATAACAGTTGGTGTACGATTTTTGGGTAAAACGGAAACAAATACAGTTTTTCCAGTTTTGTAACGTTTGCCCAAAAAAAATCGTCCCACTAACTGATATTTTCAGAAACTATTTTAGCTATAGCCATTTTTTTATATGTATTGTAGATTAAAGGTCAAAAATTTGATTAAAAACTTAAAATTTTTAAACCCAAAATTTTTTAAATTTTTATCAGATTTGCGACCTTGACCCATTTTCATAATTTTCCCCAAAAATTACGAAAGTGTATTATGTGGCCACTCTTTTTGTCCCAAATTATTGGGAATATTACGAATAAGGACGAAAATAAGTTTTTGTCATGCCTTGTGTACATTTTTACTCAATGTACTTTGCCCCCCATTTTCACAAATTTCCCTCAATATTAACAAAAGGGGTATCTTGTGATCACTCGTTGTGTACCAAATTATCCTGATATTACCAATTAGGACGAAATAAAGGGATTTTGTCATGCCTTGGGTATATTTCACTCAATGGACTTTGGTCCCATTTTCACAAATTTACTCATATTGACAAAAGTGTATCGTGTGACCACTCGTTTTTTCCCAAATTATTCAAATAATACGAATTACGACAAAATAAGTATTCTTTACGCATTGGGAACATATAGTCATGCACTTTGAAAATAAAGAAGATTTTAATTAAAAAAGTTTTAAAATTTAGTATTTACTCCACATTTCATTGTAACCGAAATTACGGTAACGGAATTACTAGAACACTATTGATTTGAATCAGTGTTAAATGTTGGTAAAAGTAGACTCCCTTGTTTAGAAATCACCCTTGTTTTCTTTAAACCATCATTAAGATTTAAAATTAAACCACACGCAAGCATCACTCATCAAATCACGCCCGCCTCCCCCCGCCCCCACCTCCCTCCGACACAGCACAATCGTATTTGCACAGACAATACGCTTTCCAAGAAAAGGGGGTTTCTACCTGGTGGCGAAAAATGCAACTGTCCGATCATTGATAGGCGGAGGAGCGCGCTATGTGCTTTACCATGAAGAACACATGTCATTCCGTGTTTGTCACTTATAATATGTACAATCACGGGTTTACATTGTCGTTGCTCTCCCAAAATGTTGTTAATTGATGATAATAAAAAGCATGGGGTGCACCAAAATGATAAATCGCTCTCCAATATGCGGGATTCGAGACCTGTCAACCAGAATAATATATTACTATATTCGGACCTGCGCCCCATGCACCCATGAGATACCGAGGATGGCATTTGTATCCATATAACAATTCTATAATTAGAATATCATAATAATCATTGGTATATAAAAGGTTTTTATACCAAATATAGGCTAACAGAGTACGTAAATACTAAATCAAATTCAAACCATCAAGAATGTTCACAACTCATAGAAAACACACACACACACAGTTAGCTTATGGCACTTTTAATTGAGGATATATTTCTTAGTTTTATTGTGATAATTAAATTTATAAAAAGTCATAAATAACAATAATAATATTAATACAAAACAATAACAAAAATAAAATTAATTGTATTAGGGCTTATGCACAAGTCTAAAACTCCTTTTCAACCTTATATAATTAATGTAGGCCTAAATATACCGTTTACCGTCATAATCATTTATTACATAATATTATGTCTACATAATGCATGATAATACGATTTATATTATAGAATAAGAATAATGATATGACCTACAAGATTTAAAGCTGTCTGCAGAATGACGCGTCATGCCATTATTGACATACAAAACAATAATAAAAATAGGCCATCAGCTATTCAATAGGCCTAATTTTAGTAAAATGTATATAAAAACCGGTAGTCAAAGTGTATAGTAGATAATATATATATAGGCATACTCCGATTGCGTTCACATTGTAAAACGAAGTAGAAAAAGTGCAAAAGAAGGTGAGGGCTATTTGCTAGAAAGCTCTTTTTGATTTTTGGTAATCAAAGTAAATTATTGAAATTATTATTATTGTGAAACATTTTTCTTGGCAAAATATTATTTATTTCATCATTCAAAGTTATTTGATACACTTGTTTTTTGTGATTAATAGTTTAACAGTGGGGTTTGTTTTTTTTCGAGCTAATATCATCAAATAACTCAAAATTTGTTGTAATTTAAATGGCTTTAAATTCCCGTTTTTAAAAAACCGATCCCCAAAACTTACGAATTTTACTAATAAAATACGCTGACAATATGACATAATCAACAATGTTTTTCGAAATGATCAGAAATGTAACAAAAATCAAGTTGAAGCCAAATGAATATACGCGCCCGCCGTAACAGCTCGCCTCTATCACCGATCGGTCCGACATGTTGCATTTTAGTGCTGCCATCTATCTTTGCTTGGAAAAAGCGTATACAGTCAAACGAGGGCGGCGATAGGACGAATCAAGCCGCAGTTTAAAAGGAAGAAATTCCCACGACACGACCCTCACATACCAACCGATGTTTTGCGAGAAGCCCTGCCTTTTGTCTTTTTGTATGATCAGCAGAGGAATACGCTGGGGCCCAATTCCCACCCCTGGCAAAAGCGGAATAAATTTGTTAGAGTTGCTGATTTTTATTGCCATATATTAAATTTGTGTTGCTAATTCTTTCAAAAAAATGCTTATATTAATAAGAAAACAGTAGTTTTGAATACCATATAACGGGGTGATCGATTTATTAAAAACGCTCATCCATCAAAGTGACCCATTTAAATAGCATAAGCAAAGCGGCCAATATTCCAGTACATGATTTAAAATCATGAATATATTATTTGATCTAATAGGTGTGTTGACACTCGACTACAAAACCACCAAATTATTAGGCCCATGTTTCTAGGCCTAAATAGGCAATTTGACGCTTATTCTTAGAAAATGGGTCAAAGACCATGTGTGAAAATGTACCCAAGGCATTTAAAAACACTTATTTACATCCTAATTCTTATAATTGGAACAATTTGGGGACAAAACGAGTGGTCACACGATACACTTTCGTATATTGAGTAATCTTTTGAAATGGGGTCAAAGTCCTTGAGTGAAAATGTACCCAAAGAAAAAAAAAACTTTTATCGTCCTAGTTCTTATTATTGGCATAATTTTGAACAAAGCGAGTGGTCACACTATACACCTTCGTTAATATTGAGTAAATTTGTGAAAATGGGGTCAAAAAACATTGAGTAAAAATGTACACAAGGCATGACAAAAAAATTATTTTTATCCTAAAACGTAAAATTTGAATAATTACGGGAGAAAAAGAGTGGCCACATGATACTCTTTCGTAATTTTGAAAAAATTTATGAAAATGGGTTAAGGCGCATAAACTGATCAAATTTACAAATATGGTACAATTTTAAATTTTTTTAAATTAAAGTTTAGACCCTAATCTACAATACATTTTAATATGGCGTTTAAAAAAATTATATTTGAATACGGATTTACTTATTATAGATTTATCAACCCCTTTTAGTATACCCCCTTTTTCTCCTATATGCATGCAACGTTTTTTGAGGGCACCCCGAGACATTTTTTAAAAACATTCTTCTGAATGTTTTTTGACAAAATTTACGGCCCTATCACTTAACCCGTGACTGGTAGGCTAATTTCCCCCCGCACAGTGAGTTTTAAATTTTTGAAAAAAACTCAAAAAGTGCAAAATCTGGTGAGAGAGATATATATATAGTAATTTTTTTTAAATTAAAATTTTGACTTTTATCTACAATATGTATTAATTTTGTAATCTTAAGATCAAATTTAGTTTGATATTTGAATATTTTAATTTTTTTAATGCCATTTTTCACCCCCTTTCACTCCCTTAACCCGGGCGGGTTTTGTCATGGCTCCTCTAGGCAATTTTCTAAGAATATTGTTCTTAGTAATACCATCCAAAATTCACAGCTCTACCACAAAACCCCTAATTGTTAGGCAAATCCGCCTAGCTAGAACAAACAGACAAAAAAAAATACATTGGAGCTAGATTTTTTTTAGGGGTCCAGTGAAATTGAAGTCTTCGCTTCGCTCTGCCAAAAATTATTTTATTACATTCTGATTTTTCCACTGTAAATTTTATATACCTAAGAATGGACCCTTATATTTGGTATTAAATGCAAAACACATTTTTTTTATTTCTATTTTCAAATAATTTATCTCATACATTTCAAAGTATTGACTACCGAACATTCAAATTTTTTGGGTTTAGCGAAGGCGAAGACTTTAAATTTTATTGACCCCAAATATTTGGATCGTTTTTTTTTTTTTTGTATTTTTGTCTTGTTTGTTCGCTCGCCTTATGGCGATCTTGATTAAATTTGGGGGGACCTTTGAAATCGCTGAACTAAGACTTGCTACTTTTTTTTTGGGTACAATCATTTCTTTTGATTATCGTACTTTTAACGATTTTTTTAAATTTTTATGAGTTTTTTGTCGTGATATTTATCACGATGTAAAAATATCATCAGCTGCAGGATAAATACGTTTTAGACATAATACACATTTTTTAAGTTCATACGATTTGGATGTAAAATTTCCCGTTATTTACTTAATCACCTGATAAGATCAGTTACGAGAATAAGACTTGCGTTTTAGGCAAATTGCTGTTCGCACGGCTGTCTGACACCACAGATGTTTGAAATTTTTAACATATCTAACGAAATAAGAATATCAGGCTCTTTAGTAACACATTTCAAAATTTTGTATTGAAATTATTCTTAAAAAATACTTAAAAAAAAACCAAAAGCCCAAAATTTAATATAATCGTTTTTTTTTCGGCTGATCAAGACTAAATTCTGGGGGAAAATATGGCTGTACGGCTGGCCATGTATGCTTTATTGACAACTTCACAAAGTTTCATATACGTCTGATGCTTCTTGGGAGAGCGAACAGCTATTGCTGAGTGTCAAATATGTCCTATTTCTCTGTATTATTTGACTTATGGATGGGAAATTTTCTCAAATTACAAGACGAATGTTTTTCTGCCTAGTCATGACCACAATAATCACATCATATCAAATTTATTGAATTTAAACGTTAATTTTTTATTGGTAATTACATAAAAGCAAAATATTAAAAAGTTTAAAACATTAATTTAATCTTGCAAAATAAGTTTATTGATCAGTCTATGCGAAATCTTTAAAAACAAAACTTAAAATATTTGATTGAACAACAGTCTCTGATTACTCACTAAATTTTACAAATTTCCCCGTCTTTACACTTATTAATAAATTATATTGATTTGTATTTTGGGGAAGTTCACCAGTCACCTACTAAATTACAATTAAAACTTAAAGCGTTATTATAACCTATTAACCACACTTCAATAATCCCCTGTTTTATATTTGTTTCCTTAAATGAACTTATATCCTAAAAAACACTGTGCTTTGAAAAGAAACCCTACTTTTGGCACGAGATGCTCTCCTGTACAATTACTCATTTGTTTACATTAGTACAAGAAAAAATTTTAAACATTTGTCACTTTGCATTGCTTATTCATTGCAAAGGATGTCACAGGAGCACATCCCCCTCCTAACCCCCCCCCCCCACCCCCTCCCATTCCACGCCATACTTTCAGGTAATATTATTTCTACACGTCAGTGAAAAGCATAACCGTGCTAAATTATGATCAAAAAGAGTGGTCACAGCCTGTGGTGGCGTATTATACGGCATATTGGAAAAAATCACGACCTTCAAAATCATTTTGTACAACCCCCGATATAGAATTGTTGTTTTATGTTCATATTATCCTGGGCGAACGATTTAGGTAAAAAGTATCAACATAAACACTTATGTGGTCTGTTCATGGCGATTAGACAATAAACAAAAATACTTATTTTCAAAGGTCATGACCCTGATTGACCCCGGTGACCTTGACTTTTGTTCATGTATAAACTCGTGTTCAGTGTTTTAAAAATTTTTTTCAGAAGAGCCTCACGAGCTATGCTTACTAACATTTTAAACGTATTTTCGAAAAAAAGGGCAAATGTAACAATTTTTTAACACCACTGTTTAAAATTATACACTTTTAAGATTTAAAGAATTAAATTGAATTAATACTTAAACAAAATTTTTTTAATCCACAACTTTTACTTCTATTAGGCTCACCCCTAGTCTATTTGAAAATAATGTCTACCGCATATTTGCATCAGGGCACCCCTAAATGGCACACTTTTCGTACGGACCATCTGGCAAATTACTCAGTGCATTTTTCTGAGTAAATGATCCAAAAATTTAAGCTTATGTATTCACTAACAACGAATGGTTTGTCTAAGCAACCAGGCTAACACGGACTATTGTTTTATCACGATCTGGTAAACGGCCGAGCAGTGAGTTTTGCTTCAAATACTGAGAGTCCATTGGACAATTATTCAAAAAAATTTGCAACCCTAAATCTCAAATATGCCAGAAAAAGATATTGCAAAGTTATTGATTTATTTGACGATAGGTACTTTTAACTTCACAACTTTAAGCTAATAAAGGCTCGTACATCAAGCAGAAGATGATGCAGATATTCTAATTGCAATGACATCAGCCAAGAAAAAGTCGTAACGCGTACCAAAAATACACTTACATGTGACTGATGAGTGTGGCACTGATTTGCTTGTTTCTTGTGTGTTACCACTTTGAACGTCCCTAACTTCAATCTTATATTCAATCAAGTTAAAACAAAGGGAACAACAAATAGAAGACACCGGGGGATTCGGTTCACAGCAGCCACTCTATAAGAGAAAATAAGAGTAAAAGATACCCCTTTATTCATGCAACAGCTGGTCACATACCATACGATACGATACGATACGATACGATACGATACGATACGATACGATACGATACGATATTATACATATGATAGGGTGGCTGTGGTATTCAGGGTGGCTGTGGTATTCATACTAAACTGTCACCCTAAAAATCACTCCTGTGTTTTAATCTGGATTTGTAAGCATTCAAAGGTTTTCAGATAGTGATTTTGCCGCAATAAGGTTATTTAGAGTTCAGTGTGTGCGGTGAGCAAATACATTTAATTTTATTTAATATCTTTAAAGGAATTTAAACATATTTAGATTTGTGTTAACGTCTTCATCAGTGTGTACCTTGACGACAAGCTTTAGGCTTAAATACTCATTTAATAATCATATTTATTTAGTAATTTTTGAGTTCGTTGACATTAAAATCGTTCCCTTATTTTGAAGTATCATTGTGAAGCCAAATTAGTATCATAAAGTTGTTTTATGAAGTAAATATTTAAAAAAGGATTTGACTTTTGATTTTCTGTCAAAAAATAAATTAGATGTTCGCTTGTTATATAAACAAACTTCAAAATATTATTGTTTACTTTTCTGACAGCAGAATCAGGCCTAGGGAAATTGATTTATATTCTTTCGATTATAACATTACAATTTCTTTCATTCATAATGGCTAAACAAGTGGTTAAACGTTGTACCGTATGTAATTTGAAAAAGAACTATAAAAAATTTGTAACATAACGACTTCCCCACCACCTTTTTTAAATATTTATATCCCCCTATTATAAGTTAATTAGTATTCAAGTGTACCTAAATAAAAAGGCAAATACTAAAATTTAAGAATGTCTTTTAATTTGGATTACTCATAACTTCCTTGAGAGCCCCCGAAAATATTTGGGTCTCCCCGGGCCCAAATATGGTCGAAAGAAATTTGAGATTTTTTAAGGTTTAAAAACGGTCAGCCCCCCATTTTCTGACGGCTCTAAAACCCTTTTTTGCACGTACAGGAAGAAAAAAATATAAGTTTTACAAACGCTTAGTCAGCCACAATTGTAAAAGTAGTTTTAGGACTTTTCAAAATTTCACTAAGTTCTTTTAAAAAAATCATCAAAAAAAGAGTGATAAATTTCAACCGACTATAGTGTGGGATTTTTTTTAAGAAAGAGGTCCCCCCCAACTTTGAAATTTTAAAAACCAGAGAGGCTTTTGGGGAAAAGTGCATCTTTAGTGGAATCGGGTGAAAAGGGGGGAGTTTTGGGCAGGCCCAGTCGGTCGGGGAAAGACGGGTTGGAGGGGTCGCAGATCTCCACGGCCCGCGAGAGCCCCGAAAGGGGAAGAGGTGTCGCGAAAGTGTTTTTTAAACCCTTTTCTGCTTTTTTACATGTAAATCGATAGATCCCCAATTTATAGGATAAAGCGTTGACTTAGTCACGGGGATTAAATAAAAATCGTTTCTCGCCTTTGGGCCCAAAGGAAAACGTTTTCCCAAAAGGATTCTTTAAAAGTTAGACCCCAAGTGTTTTCACGATTTTGAATCTCGTGCCATCCCGAGATCTTTTGTCGACCTTTGCAAAACCTTTCCCCCGGTTGGAACCTTTCCCAAGGACCTCACGTCGGGGGGAAGTGCGGACCAAATTTAAACCGACGGGAGCAAATTCCTGCCCCCCGGGGTCTTTTCCCCAACCCCCAAAAAGGGTCTGGACACCCGACTTTAAATAAACACCCTCATCGTCACACTTACCCTCCGTACGACCATAAAACCCTCCCAAATTTGCTCGGGGGGGGGAAACCGAACCTTTTCAAATCGCAAAACTGGAGTACAAAAATTAACCGATGAGTAATCAAAAATAAAAAATTTTGGGCCTAAATTTTTTGGGCCAACTAACAAATTTTTAAATATTTTAGTTTTTAAGGGAACTCCCCCCAGGGGGGTTTATTTTAACCTGAGTCAGTTTCTGATCTAGGCACCCGGGCCTATTGTTTTTCCCTGTAATTTTTTTTTTTTGGGAAAAACCCCAAAATATCAATTATTTTCTTTTAAATTTTTAATGGAATCCTAATACTTGTCTTTTGGTAGATAGAGAAACCCCTCTTCCTGATTCTTAGTTCTTAAAGCTGTAAAATTAAAATTGTTTATTCCGTGCGACCCAATTTGAGCTGAGCCCTTTGGCCCAGGGCAGACTAAACATTTTCCCACGGGTTTGTTATTCTGTTGTTTATTGTTGCCCTTTTTATTTGGCTTAAAATTTAACTTTTAAATCAGCTTGAATTTTTTTTGTTGCTGCCCTTTCCCTTTAACCCCACTTTTACTACCGAAGGTTCCCCCGATTGGAGTTAGACCGAGGCTTTTTAAAATTTAATAGGCGACCCCCGAAAATTTTTAAAAAAAATTTTTTTGAATTTTTTAAATTTTTTTTTTTTTTTTTAATTGGCCCAAAAAATTTTTAAAATTTGGTTTTTTAAAATGAGGAGGGAAGGGTCCGATTCGTCCCCAATTGGGCTCCCAAACAAAAGGGCTCCGAATTGACCAAACGCCCGGGGTTTATGAGTCGGTAGGAACGGGGGTTTCCCCATTTAAATTTCCAAAATTTTAAAATTTGCTTTTTTCATTTTTTTGGGTTTGGATAGGGTTTTTTTGTGCCCTTTGTGTATTTGAAAAAAAGGAGAATTTTTGATCATTGCCACTATGCCCTTCAAATGGGGAAAGGATAATTCTGTTCAGCAAAAGATAGGGGTCTGCAGGGACCCATTTTGGTGGGCCCGGACGAGTCGGGGTTGTCGGGGTTGGGATGGCCCCAGAATTTGGAAACAGGGAAATGGGGGGGACCGAGGTGTTAATTACATTCCCCCCAGAAAAGGGAAAGGGGACGTTTCCGGGGGGGGGGGGTTTTTTTAGTGAAAAGTAGGGGCATTTTGAAAACCAGAAATTAAACAGGGTACGAAGAAAAGGGGGGGCCTTTATTTTTTAAACCCAAGGGTCGTAGAGGGGGGAGGACAGAGGGAAACTACGTTCGGGACATTGAAGTAGGGGGAATCGGACCCGGGGTCATGACCCCCCCAAAAAAACCCCAAAACGAAAAATTATGAAATATTTTATCTCTATGAAACAGGGGCAAGCACAATGAACCAGAGGAAACCCAAAAGTTTGAGCTATAAACGCAGGGGCCCAAAAAACCCAAGGTTTTCCCCCAGAGGAAAAACCCGAAAATTTAAAATTTCCCCTTATGAAGCAAGGACACGTAAAGTTAGACGCCTACGGGGAAAAAGGGGGAAAGGTCGGGCTAAAGATGACCCCCCTGCCCCGGATGGGCCGGGTACTTTGATAAAAGGAAATTTTTTTGGGGAAGAAAGATTAAAAACTTTTGGCCCCGGTTTGTGTAGAACAAAAAGGAGAAGATTAATCAAAGACCCTTTGCAATACTAAAAATGACCCCCTGATGTTAAAAAGAACATGATGTAATAAAAAAGCCATAATTTTAATGAAGAACATGATGTGAATGAAAAAAATTCATTTTTGAAAATACCGAGGAGTCAAATTTGGGGGGGGCCCGAATAATTACCCCCCGATGCGAAATATGAAAATAAATACCCGTAACAATAGTAAAATATTTATTGCGGGGGAGTAATGGGATTTCCACGTGAAAAATTTTTGACTGGCCCCGGCCCGGGGGGGGCCCCCGATATAGTTTCCCCCGGGCAAAGGTTTCGTACCCCACTGGGTAAGGTTTTGGGTTTGGGGTTTAAGAAGGGGACCGGAAAACGGCCCAAAGTTAAAGATAAAAGCCGAAACCAAAGAGGCAAAGTTGGGGCTGGGCAAAAGGCCCGACCCAAAGTTAAAAAATGAAAGCACTGGGGAGTGGCGATGTCCGGGCCCACCCTGACAACAGCTGTGCAATTGCCCCCCGTATTTTGGAGTGGGGGGTTTTCGAAAAAAAGTTGGTTTTTATGAATAAAAGGGTGTTTTCCCGATAAATTGGCGGTTTGGTTTTAAAGAATTTCGGAAGCATTTATTGATATCGAAACCATTTCAGCATTCCCAAATCAGAGGTTAATGAATAATTTTTTAATTGGGCTTCCCCCTGACAAGAGATCCCGACCCGTTTTGGGCCCAAAGGACCCCTTTGGTTTTTCCCAAATGAGTATTTGAAAAAATAACCATGTAAGTAATTTTTGATTTTCCCCGGGCCGGGTGGGGCCTACTCTAAAATACGTTTTGTTTTGGGGTTTACCCCCATGACAGAGTTTCGGGGCCGATTTTGGGCCCCAAAGAGAGCCGTGAGTCAAAATGAGATTGAAATAAAATAAAACCATGTAAGTTAATTTTGGAGTTTGGCCATTTGGGAACTACTCTAAATCGTCTTTGAAATTTGGGGCCCTTAGCATGAAAAGAGTGCGAGCGATTTGGGGCCGAGGAGACCCCCGGGGAGGGGTTTTCACAGGTATAAAATGAATTTTAACCATTTTTTTTTTAAAGTAATTTTGGGAAAGTTTGACCCCGGGTGACCCCTACTCTGAAAAAAAACCCCCGTCGGGGACTTTTAAATTGAAGGTGGGGATCTTTTGGGGGGGGATATTGGTAAGAATGTGAGGCAATTGTATTTAGTGATTCATTTACCCGGGAAAAAAAACCTTGGGATTTCCCATGATATTTACCCTTTGGGTAAAAATGGAAAAAAAAAGTTATTTGGTTTTTTTGAGATTTTTTAAAAAACCCGTTAATAAAATGTTTTACCCTTGTTAAATATTTTTGACATTTTTTTTGGGAAGAAAATGACCTTTTTTACGACCGGGGTTTTGGGAAAGGGAAACCTGGAGTTATTGGGGGTTTTGCCCCAAAGGTCAAAAAAGGCCCCACTACCCCTTTAAAAAACGTAGCTGAAAAAATATTTGATTGCTTGTTAAACCCGGGAACGCAGAAAATTTGGAATACTAATGAATAAATATGAAAAAAGAAATTGTAAAGTTTGCCGAGTAGGAAAACCCTAAAAAAACCCTTACGATTTGTTTTGGTTTTCTTTTAAATTAAAGGGTAAAATTAAGTACGTATAAAACGAAATAAATATATTGGTGTTAGTTTTGGGTTTTAAATTTTGGGGGGTAAGCATTGTTGTTTTTTTTAAAAATAAAGGGCATTGGTTTTTTCCTTTTTCTCAAAACCCCTTTACTCTAACCCTAGACCCGGGTTGAGTCCAGACCCGAGACAAACCAAGATAAAAAATCGAACCTATGGGGGACGCAGCTAGGGGAAAAATTTTTTCCCGGTTTTTGAAAAGTACCCAATGTGTTGATTTGTGGCCTTTTAAAAGGGCCAAAAAAGAAATGGAAAAGTGCCTAAAGGGCTTTGGCAATAGGAATTTGTCCAAAGAAAAATGAAGTATTTGAAAAAGGGGAAAATTAAAATTTGAATTAAACCAAATCTAAAGAACGAAGATTTTTTTCCCCCGAGTTTAAAAAGTTTAATTTAAAATTGCGATGAAATTGCTTTTTGGCCCACCCCAAAGAAACAGCAGAACGTACGTTCAGGGCCGAAGAAAACATGCTAAGGTTAAAAAATGGGAATAATAAATTTCATTAAAATTTTTTCCAATAGTAAAAATTTCTTTTGAAGTAATTTGCAAAACCCGTGTAGAAAGTATGAACTTTTATGAGAATGTATGAGGGATAGAAAGGTTAGCGGGAAAGGGTAAAGGAAAAAAGGTTACTTAATTGGCATGGGTTAAATTTTGGACAGAGATCGTTCAAAAAAACGATGCCCCCCAAATTGGCTCCCATGGTTTGAATTTGTTTTTGTGTTTTTGTGGTCTCGTTTTGAAAGCTGGACTTTATGCTATTTTTTTTTAAAATTTTGTAAAGAAGTTTTGAACTTTTATGAGAATATTTATGAGGGAAAAGGAATTTTAAATTTGCGAGTCCAAGGAAAGTGGACTTAATTGGCAAAAGGTGAATTTGACAGAGTTTTAAATTTCAAAAGTGCAATTGGCTCCCATGGTTGAATTTGGGGGTGTTAGTTTTTTGGGTTGGTCATCTTTTTTGTAGCTGGCCCGTATTATCTATTTTTGTTAAATTTTGTGGAAAAGTATAAAACCTTTTATAAAGAAATAGTTAATGAGGGATAGGAATGTTACCCTGAAGCCCAAGGGGAAAGTGGACTTAATTGGCATTGGGGTGAATTTGCCCAAGATCATTTCAATAAGATCCCAATTGGCCCCCCATTTTTTGATTTGTTGTTATTGTTTTTTTTTATTGGCATCTTTTTTTGTAGCTGGAGGGCCAAATTATCTTTTTTTGGGTAAATTTTTGTGAAGTTTTAACTTTTATGAGGTTTAAGTCATGGGATGGGAAAATTTTAAGGTTGCGAGTCAAGGAAAGTGGATTAATTGGCATAGGTGAATTTTTTGATAGAGATAGTTCAATAAGAGGGCAATTGGCTCCCAGGGTTTTGATTTTTTTTTAAAGTGTTTTTTTTTTGGGTCATCGTTTTTGTGGGCTGGCCGTATTTTTCATTTTGGTAAATTTTTGAAGTATAAAATTTTTAAATGAGGATAGAAATGAGGGATAGGAATTTTGGGTTGCAATTAAAGGGAAAAGGGGATTTAAATTTTGGGCCCCAATAGGTAAATTTGATGGGAATCAGTTCATAAGATGAAATTTGGGCCCCCCCAAATTTTTGTTTTTTTTTAATTGTTATTTCTGTCAGTCGGTCGTTCTTGTACTAGGGCGTATTTTCTAGGGGAAGTATCAGAAATTTTTGTGGTTTGACACAGTAAATAAAAAAAAAAAAAGTGATGAAAGGAATGTAATCCCATTTTTTAAAAAAAAAATGTTGCCCTGTATTTTTTTTAAATAGCAGTTATGGTGATTTGTGTATTTTTTTGGGGGGAGATTGGGGGGAAAAAGGGGGAAACAAGTTGTCTCTTTTGCAAAATAAATCTGATACTGTTTTAGATAAGTTTCCCCCTTGCTATTAAAATACCCTTAAAAAAATATTTTTTTTGGTCCAAATGACAAAAATTTTACCTGATTAATTTTTCCCCTTTTTAGGGTTTTAATTCCTTTAATCAAGTCTTTGTAAAAGAATTTATAATGTTAAATAATCTTTTGTCGAAGGGCAAAAACCCAAAACTTTTTTTTTTGGTACAACATATGGGTTGGGACGTAACATTTTACAAATGTGTCAAGGTTACAAGGTTAGGGAGCGTAGGAGATCTTTTAAAAAAAACCCCACCTATAAAACCCGCGAGAGTTTTTGGGGGGGAAGTTAAACAGGGCGTAAAACCCCACATAAGATAAAATCCCAAACAGGCAAGCTGAGGTCTATTCTGCTCAAAACTAAAAATCATGTTAGGGGTGCATTCACACTAAGAGTATTTGAACTTGTGGGTTTTTTTTTTGGGGAATGTTAAATCTAATCAATTTTAAAAAATAAAATATATACAATCTAAAATTAAAAAATTTTTCCATTGGCCCTACAGTTTTTAAATTTTGGGGTCAAGAAAACATATATATGGGCCCAATAGTAAATTTAAGTGACTCTTTTCCCCCCAAATTTTTGTAACTTAGGGAAAACGGGCCCTTTTCAATATAACTGGGGGGTTAAGTTTTTTTAAAGAAAATTTTTGTGTGCAATTGCCTACAAAAACTTAAAGGGATCTTTGTAACATAACGACTTACCACCCATTTTTTTTCTATATTTTTTATGCCTTTTATAAGTTAATTCAGTATTAAATTTGTACCTAAATAAAGGCCAAATGGGTAAAAACTTTTGGAAGGGGTTTCATTTAATAATTACTCAACCTTCCTTGAGGCCCGAAAATTTTTCGGCTCCCCCGGCCCAAAAGGGTCGAAAAGCAATTGAGATTTAATTGGGGCCTTGAACGGTCAGCCCCAGTCTGACGGCTCAAAAACACTATTTTGTCACGTACGGGAAAAGACATAAACTAAAAGGTTTTACGACGTTTTAGTCGGGCCAAAATTTGTAAAAAAAAGTATGTATAGGACGTTCAGATTTCATTTATAGTTTTTTTAAAAAATCATAAAAAAGGGAGTGATAACATGCAACCGACATAGTGTGGGTATTTTTTTTAAAGTAAGGTCCCACCCTACAGGGAAATTTACCAAACAGAAAGGTTTTGGGGAAAAGGTGACATCATAGGGGCGAATCTGTGAGAGCAGGGAGTTTTTGGGCAGGACAGTCGTGCGGGGAGACGGTGTTGGAGAGTCGCAAATTACCCCCAAACGGTCGCAGAGCCGGGTACCGGGGAAAGGTGCCCCGGGGGCCAATGTTTTGGGGTTGGGAACCTTCTGCATTTTACATTGATCGTAGTTTCGAAATTTTAAATAGGATAAAGGGTTTGGATTTAGTCCGTGGATTCAATTAAACCCGTTCTGGGCCCTTTGGCTATGGAAGGGGCTTTCCAAAAGGATTTTTTAAAAGGGTTGGGACCCCAAGTTTTTTCCCCCGATGGGAATCTCGTGCCATGCAGACGTTTGTGGGCCCCATGAAAAACCTAAACCAGGATGCTTTCCAAAAAACCTTCAGTCGGCAAGTACTGACCAATTAAACGACGGAAGCGAGTCCTGCCCCCCGGTCTTTTCCCAACGCCACGAAGTCTAGGCCATCGACATGTATCATCATCATCATCGTCACACTTACCCCCCGTACGACACATAAAACCCTCCCAACCCGCATCGAAAACCCCGAACCGTTTCAAATCAGCAAACCCTGGATTTACACAAAACCGATGAGTATCAAAAAATTTAATATTTTTCCCAAAATTTTTTTTTGGGGCCCTAAAAATTTTAAATATTTTATTTTTTTAAGGGGAACCCCCAAAAAAAGGGGGAAATCTAACCGGAGTCAGATCTTTTAAACAGGCAGGCTATTGTTTTTTCCTGTAATTTGTTTTTTTTTGGAATAACCCTAATATAAATTATTCTTTTAAATTTTTAAGGAATCCTAATACTTTGTCATTTGGTAAAATGGGAAAAAACCCCTTTTCCCCGTTTCATTATTTTTCTTTAAGCTGTATAAATTAAAAATTGCTATTCCGTGCGAAAACAACTGAGCTGGACCTTGGCCGGGGCGATTAAAAAATTTTCCAAAGGTTTTGTTTTTCGGGTTGGGTTTATTGTGTCTTTTATTTGCTTTGAATTTAACGTTTTAATAAAGTCTTGAATTTTTTTTGTTGTTTAAATTTATTTAAACCCCTTTTTACTCCCCAGTGTCTCCGATTGGATTTAGACCAAAAGGCTTTTTGAAAAAATTAGGCGCCCCCCGAGAATTTTTAAAAAAGGGAATTTTTTTTGTTTTTTTAAATTTTTTTTTGGCACAAAGTTTTAAAATTTGGTTTGAAAAATGAGGGGGGAAGGGTCCGATTCGTCAAAAAACTAAACGCCAAAAAGGGGCGGGGTATGTGAAGATTGCCATGGGTAGGGTAAAAATATGAGCCTTGAGGCATTCGTTCAATACTTGGACAAAGGGGAATGAAAAAGGTTTAAACGTTATAATAGCAGCAAGTCCCTTCTGGGGGCGTTCAAGAGTCTATGATTTGAAGAACCGAACAAAAAGATTTTCGACGAGATGGAAATTGTAGGAATTGTTTTTTTACCCCTCTAAGTTTTTACATAAAAATTTACATGACAAACTTTTTAATCATGATATCGAAAAAGGGACCCTAAAAGTTGAATAATGATGTTGCAAAAGGGTTTTGCTGTATTCCCCAAAAGGGAAATAAAAGTTGGCCCTTTTAAAATTCTTAAAGTTGGAAAGTATAACAGATCGGTTGATTTATTTTGACACGTATAAATTTGATAAAATTTTGCTTGCTGTGAAACAATCTAGATCAGTCTGTTCTAAAAACGGTTTTATTTCTATTGACAATTAAAAAAATGCAAATTTGATCGTGAAAGGGTAGGGGGGGGGGTTATTTTATTTATAATGCTGAAAAGTTCATGTTCAAGTGAATTTAAAAGTGTAAAGTTAAATTTCCAATAGATGTTGAATTGCAGTCATTAAATTATGGTTCCGTTTTTAAACCCCAATGAATTTTCCCGCATTTTAAAAGCTCCCACCGAAAGGGGTTGGGAAAATTTTTCGGGATTTTTTTGATAGTTTAGTAAAAAATTTTAAAAATCGGAAGCTAATGAATTTTTTTTTTCTAGGTGTTTTCAACATTGTTTTGAGAAAGAAGACTCCATAAATAAATTTTAAAAATTTTTACTAGATCACATGGTTGGGACAATTGGGAAAAATCTGTTACTAGGGTTTTTAAAAATAGGTCAAACTACTTTAATTGATTTATGTTTTTGCCCCAATCACAAAGAAAATATTTTTCAGTCAGGGATTAAAAAGTGTAGGATTTAAATGATCATGAATTAATTTATTTTGTTCTAAATTATAAACAAAAAATTTTTTCCTAAATTTGGGAAAAACTAGAAATTTTTAAGAATGTTGATTGAAACAAAAATGAAGATAAACTTAAGGGGGGTCCCCATTGACCAAATTGGTAGGGGGAAAATGGGAGTGATAAAATTTGAAATGTTTTTTAAAGTAGTTTGTAGAACCTCTAAATGACAAAAGCACACCCCTTTGAAATTAAGAGTTAAAAGGGAAGCCAAACCCCTGGGTTTAAAAGCAGAGTTGGGGAAAACCATGCATAAAGGGGACCACTTACGCAAAGGGAAATTTAGAATTTTAGAAAGGGGAAAAAAGTGGGGGGAATACAAGAAAGTTAGGAAAAGAGGTAAATAAACAGATTTTTTTTTCTAAGCGTGAGCAAAAAAATTTTTCTTTTTATAATGATATTTCTTTAAAATTTTATGGGTTTGTTTTTAATTAAAAAAACAGGGGGGGGGGGGGGCAGGGGGTTCCATTTAACTCAAAAAGGCTCCATTTGTGATTTTGTCTGTCTTTCTGTCTTTTACGTCGAAATCAACCGGGAAACCCCCCCGAACAGTTTGCGTGAAATTTTAAACGACATCCGGTACAAGGGTTTTTTGAGGGCCCCGTTTAAAAAAATCAGCTTGGGTCCATGCGGGTTTAAACCTACGATAAATAAAAAAAGTGATTTTAAAAATATCAAGGGATTTTTTTCGTAGCAGTCAAACGGACGAAGTTGACGTGGCCCGCATGGGTTAGTGGGAACCCTTTAGCCTTTCCGCACGGTGCATGGGGGTTTGATTTCCCGTCGGGGCTAACTTTTTTATATTTTTATACCCAAAATATTATTTTTGAGGGGTTTTCAATGGGGAAAAAAAAATTAGGTGATTTTTTTTTTTTAATGTTTTACGGTTTAAAAACCCTTTTGAATAAAGATTCGCATTTTTAATGTTCAATTTTAAAAAATTATTGTGGGGAACAGAGTGAGTTCCTGTAAGGTGACCAGACGGTCTGGTTTTAGAAGTCAAAAAACTTGGCTAAAATCCCCCTCGTTTAACAAACGACTTTTGGGGTTTCCCCAGTAAGTTTACAGGTAACAAAGAGAAAAAAAGAGTGTAGGATAAACCTCATTGGGCAAAGGGAAAGGGGGATCCTACACGTCTTCCGATTTTTGCTGTTTGTTACAAAAAAGGTTTTGTTGAGGCCCCTTTTAGAAAATTTTTTCCCGTGAAATTGGTATAAGTTTAAAAAATTTAAAAAGAAGAGAAGCAGAGGAAACTCCCGCTACAAAAGTAAAAAATGAAGAAGTCATTTTAGCAATTAAAAACATTAAAATTAGAATCTCCGCAACAATTTAAAAAGATTCCTGCATAGTATTTAAGAAATTGGGGCATCAAAAGTCCCGGGTTATTGGGGTATCTAATTTTCCCCTTTCCTTTCTTGGAGGTGGTTTCCCCAAAACAGCTGACTTGGCAAAAGGGAACGCCTATTTTTTAAAGGGGAAAGGGAAAAAGATGATGAAATTCTTAAACGACCTATATCAACTCTTACAATTGTAGGGAAAATTTTTGTAAATTTTTTTCACAAGGGTTATTACATGAAGTGGATGCATTGAGGTTTTTAAATGAAAAAACCCGCATTTGGGTTTTAAAGGAAAGGGAGGTCAACGCAAAATGCCCTTCTAAGGGATTTACAGAATTTTTTCTTTTAAAGGGAAATTTATAAACGTATAATTTGGGAAGGTTTTAGCTGTCTTTGTTGTTTTTAGGAAAGCATTTGTTCAGTACCCTTTTTTTCCTCTTTTAATAAAATTGAAAACCAGGTTATAAAAGTAAGTCTTTTTTTTTATCAAAATTTTTTCGGATTATTTTTAATAAGAAAATGTTTTTTAAATCTTGCCCAAAAAATAGTTCAAAAGTATTCAATATATTTTGGGGTATACCCCAAAGGGTTTAATATTAGGACCCCTGTTATTTATTCCCTTTATAGATGATATTTTCTACTTAAAAGGGAGGGATCAAATTTTATCTTATATGCTGAACTTGGGGGTTTTTTTTAGAAGGTATGGATGTCCAAAAAGATCGTAATAGTCTTTTAAGAAGTTTTAAAAAGGTGGGTGATTGGTTTAAAACTCGGAACTTTATATTTAAATTTTAGCAAAACAAATTTTATGATTTTTCAAAAGGGGAAAAGAAAAGAAACATGAATATTTTTTATTTGATTTTAAAATTTTAATGGTAAATTAATTTCTTTGAGTGTATGAATTTTTAAAAATCTTGGAGTTTTCTTAAAATTTTTATTTAAATTTTAAGGGAAAAATTATGAAAAATGTGTGTAATAAAATATCATCAGCAATTTGGAAATTTTAAAATAGAATTTAAGAGGTTTTTTAACCCAGAAATGTTGAGGTTTCTTGTAGATTCTTTTATTTTCTCTTTATTTATTTTTGCTTAGTGGTTTTTTTTCAGTAAGACCTTTACTGAGTATGGGTTTTAAATCCAGGGAAGGGGAAATTTAACCCTCTGTTTGAAATTTATTTTTTTAACCAAGATTTGGCCCGTCTGATTTTTTTCACGATTGGGGGAAAGGTGAAATAAAATGTGGGTTTGGGGAAATACAAAAAAGTTTTTGGAAAAATATGTTTTTTGGGATTCAAAAACCCAAATATTTTTAAAATTGTTGATTTGTGATAGAAATTTAAATTTAATAAACTCATGGGGAAATTCCTTGATTAAATTCTGAAGCATTTAGAAAAATCATTTATGTAAGAGGGGGTTTTCCTATTGGAATTCAAAATTTTTTACGATATTAGAAAAACCCCTCTACTAACTAGGGGAATTTTACAAAATTTTAAAGTAAAAATTGAAACAATGATAATGAATCAAAGAGAAAAAATTGAAATTTTTCTATTTATTTGTAGGTTATTTCTTGTAAATTTTTGTAATGTTTTTAATTTTTCTTCAAAAAATTTTTATTAATGGGTTTTGCTTTTCTCTTTGTTTTTCATTATTGCTTTGATTAGATATAAACAATGTGTTTTTTAATTATATTTTTCTGGGCCCAGATTGTCTGGGTTTCCCCCCATGGCGGGCTTTCAACTTTAGTTTTGGTGTTTCCGTATCATTGTGTGATCAGTTTGGGCATGAAAAAATTTTAAATAATTTTTATCTTTTATATTTAAATTTTATATATGGGGTCAAGATTTTAACACAAAAAAAAGAAGATTGAACACAAGAATAAAGATTTTGCGTTCGGGGGGTTACTTCCCCGAAAGTTTGATTATACTCCCCTGATTTGTGTTCCTGATTTTTGGCAAACCCCCTATTCGTTTTAGTTTGGGATCGTCTAATAAATCAGTTTTTTTTTTTTTCCCCCTTTTCTTTCTTAATGTTTTTTCTTTTCTGATTTCTTTCTTTCTTTTTTCCCTTTTCCCTTTTCGTTTTTCTTTTCTTTTCTTTTTTTTCCCCTTTTTTTTTTTTCTTTTTTTTTTTTTCCTTTTTTTCCTTTTTTTTCCCCCTTTTCTTTAATTCCCACCCTTTTTTATATTTGATTCATTCTTAAAAGAAAATATCATTTAATTTGTTACCCAAAAATTTTGTGTTTTAAAAACCCTTGTTGTTGTAAAGCTGCTATTTCAAATATTTACGAAAAAGTAGTTTATTGTTGTTTCTGCATCTATGTAAATTAGATTTATTTAGTTGTCCCCCTTTTTAAACGTTTTTTATAACTGAAAAAGATAGACTTTAAAAAAATAAAAAATAAAAAAATAAAAAATTTTTGGGAAATTTAAATGAGTTGCGGTTGGGGAATTTTTTTTTTATTTTTAAAACCCCCTACTGATGTCTTTGCAATACTACCCCGATGGTCAGATGGTTTTTCGAATGGGGGGGGTAAAAGAGGGTCGATAATATGTTCGGTTCAGTGTTTGGGATCGCGGAAAAACCTTTTTAAGCCCCAGCAAAAAAATTTGACTAACATTTTTCGTACTTGAAAAAATTAAATACTTAATTTCATTTAAAAATTTAAACCCGGTTTTTTAATAACCCATGCTTTTCGGCGTCACACTTCCTTTTAGAGTTTTTTTGTCCCTTAAAAAAAAATTTATTTCGGTTTTTTAAATTTAAGTTTTCCCCTTTCTTAACTTCCCTTTTTAAGGGGGAAAAATTATAAGTTATAAAAATTTGTTATCATTTTGGGAAAAGAAAATTAAAAATTAAAAAATTCTTTTATTGCAAAGGGGCTCCCCAACCGATAAATTTTGGGAAAATCAAAGGAAATGTTTAAAAAAAAAAAACCCTTTGGGCTTTCAAAATATCGGTTAAGAGCCCCCTTGCAATAAAAGAATTTTTTTCATAATTTTCATTTCCAAAGATTTACGAATTTTATTACTTATAATATTCAACCAAAAAATAATAATAAATTATAACCAGATTTACCAAAAAATGTGTTAAAAGTTGGGGGAACTAAAACTAAATTTTCTAAAAATAATAATAAAGTTTGTACAATCTAATGTAATTTTAACTGATGGGTAAAAATTTTGGAAATTTTTTAAAAAATTTACAATACCATGTCAAAACTCCCCCAAAAAAAAAACTGTATTTTTTCACGTTTGTCATTTTTGCTTTTGCTAATTGGGTTCTGAAAGGGGCAATAACTTTTATTGATGGGAAAATATACGCTTTTTCAGTTCAGTTTTTTCACCAAACTTGCCGTGATAGAACACGGTAAAGTTTCGAAGAGAAGTGTGTGATTTTAAAAACCCTGGGAGGGGGGGTTAAGTCAGGGTTGGGGGGCGTGATCTGAAGGCAATTCGCTATATTTACCAGGGCACACGAAATTTTGCATTATTTCAATTCATTTAATTCATTCTATAATTTTGGGACAAAATATTTATTTTTTATCCAAGTTTAAAATTCCCCAAAGAAAATCAAATTTTAATTTGCTCAATTAAATGAAAATTTGCTTCTTTAAGGGTGATACCCGCAAAGTAACAAGGGAAAAATTTCGTTATTTTTCACAATCAGTAAAAAAAAATAAAATTTTTGGGATTTTCCAAATTTGAAATCCGGGAAATCAACCCAAACTTTTCAAAAATCTCACTTTACTAATGTTTTAGCTTTACTTAATTTTTTTCCCCTATTTTTAGTAGCCCAGAGCTATAGGGCTATGTAGCATATTGAAACGATTTCCAAAAGACAATAAATTTCGAATTTATTTTGCCCAAAATTAGCATTTTGTATAATATAAAGATTATAATTTCAAAGAAACAGGTTAAAAATCAAATTTTAAAAAAAAAGAAAAAAAAAAATTTCCTACCTTGTTCCCCAAAGTAAAAAAAAATTTTTTTCGTTCCTAAAAGTTGTGTCTGAAACAAATCCACGTCTAGACCCAAAAAAAACAGATTTCTATACCCTCTCTATTTTTCTCTGACAATGGCGACCCAAAATGCAAAGGGAATTTTCTACGACATGACCAAGGCTTCTCACACGATTGATCACAAAATCCTCCAAGCCAAACTCAATTACTTATAACTTTTGGCTTCCGTGGGGCACTCCTGACATACAGTAGTCAATCCGTAACTAAAACCCTCTCCAAACCTCAGTTTATTGTATCTGGAGTTCCCCAGGGATCAATATTGGGACCAATCCATAACCGATCTCCTGTTTGTCAATGACCGGTCCGGCTAGACCCACAATCGATGATAGTTGGCAGTCCATCGCTCGATTTGCACATGTTGTTAATTTTATTTTTATCGTGGGAATTAAATCTGTTATAGGGTGAATATGCCCCTCTTTAGTTGAATTAGGTATGTTGCTATTAGGACAATTATTGTGAAGGAATTTCCTAGGGCGGTTTTAAGAAGACTCAATCCCTTGCATTCGCATCAACGACTAAAGAAAACCTCGGAAATAACCTCCATTCAGGATTACCGTTCACGAAAGGATTTGAATCCGGAACCTTCCGAATCAGAATCGTGAACTTTACGCTCGAGGCAACACACAAAAGGGGGTTGTTGTTTAACCATTTCATGGCCTTTCTATCACTTACAAATTAAACTAGGAAACGCTCAGCTGGACGCGTTGATAAGCGAGCACGTGCTATAGATAGACCCACATTGCACATTTTTTTAAATTTTAAAATTTGCAACGTTCGCTGTCCACGGGGCAATGTTTCCAATATTATTTATTATTGCCAAGGTAATTGGGTAAACCCGTGGGTAAACCTTTACTTAGTGGATAAAATCCACCGCCATCTAGAGGACCTTGATATCATTTCCTTGGGAAAACTATTTTAACTCTTTGGTAACAAATAATACACTGCTTCCTCGAAAGTATTTTGATTGGCGGTGCATAGTGGCCAGAAACCTCGTGCGACTATTAGTTGTCATGGTAACGTTACTTTTGTAAAAATGGAATTTCCATCTACACTACTTATCGGATCAAAATAAAATTAACATATTCGTGACCGGACGGACATTCTAAATGATTTGGCTACCTCAGATTTTGTCGCCGTTTAGTTTAAAAAAAAAAACTTTCGATTAACATTTATGTAACTTTGTAACTTTTTGAACGATTTTGCCACAAAACTAATGGCATTCAATCCAGAACGAAGCTTGCGGATGGTTCAAATTTCAACTCGATCCGAAACTCCGTTCGAACGTGATGGCGAGACATACAAAAAAAACAAAAAAAAACAGTGACTATTTTTTTCCGGCAGTCAAATGGAAACGCTCGCTTCAATCACTTTATAACATTGTAAATAAATTAAGCAGAAAATGTATGTAGTAAACTGCAACGTAAGACACGTTATACAGGTAAAAAAAAACGTCAATTTAGCAGCCATCTTGTTTTCAGGTTAAAGGGGTAAGATGGACCCGACGGAAAGGAACGAGCTGATGGTCGAGTACGGTATGTTGTACCTGCCCGAGGTGGAGGGGGCGGAGGGACACAGCGACATTCAGGACTTCTTTGCCGGTGAGAGGGGCGTGGCTTAGATGCGAGGTGGTGGGAAGGGGACTGGCTTAGCTGTGAGGTGGGTAGAGGGGCGTGGCTTAGATGCGAGGTGGGGTTAAGGGGAGTTGCTTACCTGTGATATTAGGAGGAAAGGTGAAACTTTGAATTAAGACTCAGTGTTAGACCCGGTTTTTAATCGTGGCATAAATCCTTGGTTTAATAACCATTAATTAAAACAACCAGATATTTTAAACAGTGATTGGCCATGTTGTGTTTTTCAGTCCACATTTAATCCATGGGTAATGAATCGTTGATAAGTGAATTGACTATCCATTGCTATAGAAAAAATGCAACAATAGAAAGATACGCTATGCTCTACAAGGCGGTTAATGAAATCATGAAAGTGGAAACCTAACCTAGAAGCAGGCCTACTGTCAAATACGTGTTGGAACTTTAGTCATCGGCCAAGTTTATTTAAATGAGGCTGCGTTCTATAATTCATTTTCACGAATCACGCTAGTGTACTAGCCTAGTGGACTCACTTAGCGGAAGTGAAGTCACTAGCAGGCGACCAAAGCTTCGATTTGGCTAGCAGGCTAGCAGACAGCAGACAGCAGGTGAAAGTGTACATTACGAAGCCTACTTCGCCTGCTAGCAAAATGGCGGCCAGTAATTTCGCAGCCACAAACCTACAACAAGAAGCTACTTATGGAGTTAAAGTGTTATTGTAAGCGCCAGTGTTCTTATTAGTATAGTTCTAATTTTGTATATTTCCGCTTCATGTCTATTCATCATTCTGTCTTGTTGTTTCACCCTGTGTTTCCCGTCTTTCCCCTACTTAACAAGTTTTCGTTATCTGTTCTTGCCCTGACATTGCGTCAGTCAGTCTGTTGTCTGCCTACCTTCGTAGGACTCAGTTGGTCTCTCGCCTGCTCAGGGAGCAGCTCAAACCTGTCAGTCTCTACCATTAAATCTCCGATCAGTGCAACAGTGCAAACAGTGAACAGTTCTTCAGTCAGTCAGTTCTCCATAACTTCAAGTTTAAAGTTTAAAACGCTCCTGTGGTACAAGCCTTCTTGTTCTCCGTTGCTGCGCTGTCTGCTACGCCTGCCTTCGAGTTTCTCTTCTGTGCTGTCAGGCTCAACATCTTGTGCAGGCATTTACTTTTCCTCTCTTCTCCTTCTCAAACTCGAGTTTCTTTAATCTTTTTTCTATCTCCTGCGGTGGGCACTCCCCACTTTAGCCCACTGCGCCGCCCACTTACTGGCCACGTTTTTCTCAAGCCCACACTACAATCTGGGTAAGTTTTGCTTTGATTTATTTCTTTCTACAATTTACAGTTCACTATTCTACCTCAGGCCTCGGCCATAACAGTTATAAATTGATGATATTACTATAATAAAATTGATTATAACAGAAAATAAAAATACTTATATCCAGTAATGAATTCTTTTCTATGATTTCAGGTGAAAGGTTAGGGTTCGTTTATTGTTTATGTTTATTTTTAGGGTTGTTGATGATGTTGTTGTTGAATCTCCACCACCTCGATGGGCTTTTCTATCTATTTAAGAAGCTGTGAGTAGCCATAGTAGGTAGGCTCCAAAAGTGTATGCCCAAAGGTTTAAGTAGGAAGCAGTTAGCAGGCTAGTGGCTAGTCGGTGCTAGCAGGGCAAAAAAGCATTGGAACGCAACCTCAATACGTAAAATAAATGCCTAGGCCTACACTTTTAGATTGATTTCCTAGTTCAAGCCTTCTTAGATTTTGTATAATATGGGGCCATGGACCTACGCTAGGCCCAACCAAGGAGGTATGAATAATGTAAGGAGACAGCATGAGCTATCTATGGCTGTACAAATGAACGTGGCCGTTTTGAACGTCTGAAACAGTCTGATTGCAGTATTTGCTGCTTCTCGTTGGTGCTGACCAATATGGCGGATACAACAACAGAGTTTTTCGCAGTATTTACAGCTTCGCGTTTGTGCTGACCAATATGGCGACTACCATCGACGGCCGCCATGATAAAATGGCGGCACTGAAACAGCTGATATTATGCTTAATACATTGATACAAACTCTTGTATTAATATGAGAATGAATAATAAAGAGGTGAAATGTAATTTTTGTTGATGTGCTCCGTTTTTGTTTGTATTGGAATGTTCATTGTTGGTTGACTCATGTAAACTACCTCATCTAAATCACCATGCAAAAATGCAGTTTTCACATCAAAATGATCAATTTTTAAATTTAGATTTGCAGCATGTGCAAAAAGCATCCTCAATGTAGATCTTCTTACAACAGGGGAAAAAGTTTCGTGGAAATCAATCCCATAGGACTGTGAGTAACCCTTGGCTACAAGCCTGGCACGAAATTGCGCAGAGCCATCCAAGCCACGTTTTTGTTTAAAAACCCACTTATTTCCCACAACTTTGGCTCCTGCTGGTAATGTAACTAAATCCCATACATTATTATCTTTAAAGGACTGCATTTCCTCCTCCATAGCTTTTTGCCAAAATAACTTTTCTGGTCTGGAAAAAGCATCGCTTACCGAAGTTGGATCATTAGCATTCACAGAGCTATTCTGAACTACAAGTGACATAACAAAATCAGGAAACTGCTTGGGAACCCTATCTCTTACTGGATACCTCCTTTCCTGAGCCTCGTCTACTTCTAGATCCTCTACTTGAATTTCACTTGTCTCGGAACTTGAGACATCATTAGTCGGAACAAAATCACTCTCTGACTCATGATTAGAAACACTGCTTTCCCCATTGTCACTAGGTAAACTAACCCTATCTATCTCATCTGGTCTGTCCTGATGCTGCGCCTCCCTCTGACCTGGACTAAAAGATGAAAAATTAAACATGTTACAATTTTCCGCTTTTCCTGACGCAACTGCATCATTTTTCTGAGTCTTTCGGTTAAAGTTTTCAAGAAAAACAACATCCCTTGCCTTAATGATTTTTGAACTTTTCTCTGGATCTACCAGTCGATACCCTTTAGTTCTCTCACTGTAACCCACGAAAATCAACTCTTTTGCCTTAGCATCCCATTTAGTTCTTTTGTGATCTGGGACATGAACAAAAGCAGGGCACCCAAAAACCCTCAAATGCTTTAGAGAAGATTTCTTGCCTCCCCATAACTCTTGTGGTGTCTTACCTTGTAGGCCTAATGCTCTGTGTGGCACACGATTCTTTATGTACACCGCACAATTGCATGCCTCTGCCCAATACTCCTTGGACAACCCTGAGTCATACAACATGCACCGAGCCATTTTACATATGGAACGGTTCGAACGTTCCGCCACAATGTTTTGTTCAGGTGTATATGGGTTTTATAGTGGGTTTTGTTAACTAATCCCGTGGCAATTTTGTGATAGAGTATTGAGAGTGGTCTCATTGTTTCTTTGTGAAGTACAGGTTCAGAAAAATGATGGTGGGGATCTGGGACACGCGACTGGAAGGGGTGAGGGGTGGGGGTTAAAATGTTCAAATTTTGTAAAAATAATCAAATATTTTTCTCATTTTTTCTACAATTCTAAATTGTTTTAATTATTTGTAGCTTTTTAAACACAATATTTAACTTATATATTTCAATAAATCATTAAATTGACCGCCATATTGGATTCAAAATGGCGGAAATAATTATTTCTTAAAATTCCGCACATAGTCGTGTGGGATATCAGATTAAAGGTATTTAACGTCTCAATATGGATAAGAGAACTGTTTCATGGTCATGGTTATCACTAAAAGTACCAATATCGACATTGATTTGACTTGTAGACCAGTGTTCTACCGATTTCTTCATAATATACATTAATTTTATGTTGCCATTGCCAATATTTTAGTTATTTTTTTACTGCAGAGTACAAATGTATGACCTGGCATTATGATAGAGTAAAATGACATCCAACAAAATTTAAGTTCAATATATTTTTCCAATATATTTCAATACATTTTGATTTAGCACAAGAAATCGTACTATATTCAACAGTTCTTCAGGCACGCAAGGGATGTCACACATTACTGGCTCATACGATTTATCATCATCTATAGTCCATCCAAAATCTGTTACTGGTGGTATAAGAGGGTTTGCAACATGCGATTGCCCATGCCACCAAATCAATGCTTGATAATGAGCTCTTCTGATAGCTGGGCGTAGTGCAGCTTGAGTCGGTGGCATACTTATGCCTTATACTTGCTTTTAAGTAAAAAATACAAACAACCAACATAAACACCATCGTTTATCACGTAGAGTATTTATTTTGGGCACTCGCAAGTACACAGAGCATATGTATTCTTCAAGGACTCGATACGTTTCTTCTCCAATAATTGTTTTTGTTCCACCTAGTGATGCAAGGGCTTCCAGGACATTGTCATCAGCATCTACAAACCTGTTCCAGAAACTGGTCTTAGATTTACCAGAAAATGAAAATGTCAGCTCCAGAAAGAAAATTCATACCGAGATAAGCAACAACTCGTTTTTGTCCCAATGCTTCAGAAATTTTTCGTAATGAAATTAGGCGTTGTTTAAATTCTGTTAAAACCAGATAAGAATCTTTTTTGAGTTGTAAATGTCGATGTGTAGCCAACACTAGAACGTCAGTGTCAGGAGTGATAAAAGTCAAGAACTAAGCCCCTCTTTCGGTTGCATGAAGTGCATGGAGAATGATTGTCGTGTCGGCCTCTTCTTGAGATTAGCTTTTGTCGACATGAAGTTTAGTGGCTTTTGCAATGTTGCGGTAAGAAACAATACATTTTCATTCAAGTCTGTAGCCATTTTTTTATACTTTTCTCAACGATTCTGTAATCGAATCTTTATTTTTGAAATGGGACATAAGTTTGTTTAGAGGGACCGATTTTATTAATGTGTGAGGTTCTATTTTGTACTGAATGGGGGGCTTTCCCAGCTGCCGTTTTGTTTTTTGTGATTTTTTTAAGCGATTTCTCAACATACGTATCAAATACAACATGAACCTCTGAGAAACTCCCATACTTTGAAAATACTTTCTTACAAAACTGATCTGCCAAATCTGAAATTGTCCTGGTGTCCTTTGCAAGCTTTATTGCGTGTATTTCTGCCATTCCAACTCCCAACTGATATTTCAGAGATGGGATTATCATTTGGATTTGGAGATTCTGTATCGACAGCTTGCAGTTCTTTGGATGCGTGGTCTTCCAAATGATGCGTTAGCTTCCTTTTGATTGAACGTGGTTCATGGTCCATTCATTTCCAAACATACTGCATGGAACAGCAGATAGCTCGTATTTACCAATTTATTCTTTAAGATTTATTTTTGGCAGAGAATGACATAGAACAACAAGACGATTGAAAAGCTTCCTGTCTTCTTTTAATTGAACAACACCCTGTTTGGTTTTTACTTTTACTTTCTTTGACAAAGTCTTACACAGTCTCAACTTGTTTTGTGGAACTGTAGGCCTATCCCAGAAATTAACAGTCATCAATGATACGTTCACGAACAAATTTCTGATAGTGCGCTAGACCAAGGTCAGGCACTTCATGCAACCGAAAGAGGCCTCAGTCCTTGACTATCTTCACTCTTGACACTGACGTTCTAGTGTTGGCTAAACACATCGATATTCACAACTCCAGAAACATTCTTATCTGGTTTTAACAGAGGTTAAACCACGTCGAATTTCAATACGACAAAATTCTGAAGCAATGGGACAAAAAAGAGTTGCTGCTTTACTTGAAATGCATTCTCTTTCTGGAGCTGACATTACTGATTCATTTTCTGGCAAATCTAAGATTAGTTTTCTGAACAGGTTTGTAGATGCTGATGACAATGTCCTGGAAGCCCTTGCATCACTAGGTAGAACAAAAACAATTATTGGAGAAGAAACGTATCGAGTCCTTGAAGAATACATATGCTCTGTGTACTTGCGAGTGCCCAAAATAAATACTCTACGTGATAAACGATGGTGTTTATGTTGGTTGTTTGTATTTTTTACTTAAAAGCAAGTATAAGGCATAAGTATGCCACCGACTCAAGCTGCACTACGCCCAGCTATCAGAAGAGCTCATTATCAAGCATTGATTTGGTGGCATGGGCAATCGCATGTTGCAAACCCTCTTATACCACCAGTAACAGATTTTGGATGGACTATAGATGATGATAAATCGTATGAGCCAGTAATGTGTGACATCCCTTGCGTGCCTGAAGAACTGTTGAATATAGTACAATGTTCTTGTGCTAAATCAAAATGTATTGAAATATATTGGAAAAATATATTGAACTTAAATTTTGTTGGATGTCATTTTACTCTATCATAATGCCAGGTCATACATTTGTACTCTGCAGTAAAAAAATAACTAAAATATTGGCAATGGCAACATAAAATTAATGTATATTATGAAGAAATCGGTAGAACACTGGTCTACAAGTCAAATCAATGTCGATATTGGTACTTTAGTGATAACCATGACCATGAAACAGTTCTCTTTTACATATAGAGACGTAAAATAACTTTAATCTGAAATCCCACAACCGACTATGTGCGGAATTCTAAGAAATAATTATTTCCGCCATTTTGAATCCAAAATGGAAGTCAATATAATGAATTAATTGAAATATAAAAGTTAAATATAAAGTTAAAAAGCTACAAATAATTAAAACAATTAGAATTGTAGAAAAAATGAGAAAAATATTTGATTATATTTACAAATTTTGGATATTTTAACCCCCACCCCTCACCCCTCCAGTCGCGTGTCCCAGATCCCCACCATCACTTTTCTGAATCAGTACTTCACAAGGAAAAAAATGATACCACTCTCAATACTCTAAACACAAAATTGCACACGGGACCCATAATATCATGATAAGAGAAACCCACTATTACTAGTCTGATGCTCAATGCCATGCTGCTTTAGTAAGGTTTGAAACTTCTGATTTATAAACTCACGACCATTGTCCGATCGAATAACTTTAATTTTAGAACAAGTTTTATTTTCTGCCCAAGTTTTAAACTCACAGAACTTATCAAAAGTTTCATCCTTTGACCTTAAAAAATAGCAAAACATTCTTCTTGAGAAATCATCAACAAGAACATACATATACTTAGCACCCCCAATTGACATTTCTTCCATCGGTCCACAAAGATCCATATGGACTAGGCCTAGAACTCTATCTGCACGATTTGCGCAACCTTTAGGAAATGGAAACCTGTGATGCTTACCTAGCACACACGGAACACATGCATTAGGATTACTATCCCCTGATTCACCACATTCTATGTCAATTCCTTGATCTTTGACAATTAATTTTAATGCAGAATCAGCATGAACATGACCTAACATTCTATGCCACAAGACTTCTGGTTTCTTTTGTTCTCCAGCAATGCATGCAATGTCTGCTGGCAAAGGTTTAGTGAAGTTGAGTTTAAAGACCCCGTTTGACTCTGACCCTGTATATTCGGCATTGCCCTGTATTTTACAGTTACCAGAGTAGATCTTGCAACCCTCATTGTTAAAAGCAACAGTAAACCCTTTCTTAATTCCGACAGTAAATTTGTCGCTAAGCCTGCACATAAGTTACATCCTTTATTGGTTTCACATTATTATCTGGAAACTTTTATAGTACATTTCCTTTACCTGCACTGTTCAAACTGGAAAATTTTCGCACATTTCACCTCACTGTCGCACAGACTTGCCTCTTGAAGATCTCGCAGCCACTCCCTCCTGGGAGTCATATGGGATTATGCCCCGGAATCAATGATCCAGTCATCCTTGGTAAAGGACGACACACCCAAGGCACATAGCATTGTTGACTCTGACTTGCCTCCCATCTTGAACTGACGAGTTGTCTCCTCCTTCTGTGGACATTCCGACTTGTAATGACCAAACTTCCAACACAAGCATTTGACGTTTTTCTTGTCCGTCTTCTTGCTCTGATTTGAAGAAAAACCCTGCTGTCTATCCTGAATTGGCTGCTTGTTGCTGTAGCTCTTCGTCTTCTTCACGTACAGGGCAGATTCCTCTTCCGACCCCTCCAGCTTCAGATATTTATCAAGACTGCCGTTCAAAAAGTTTCTCAATTTAATCGTATCTGTGGTAAAGTCCTTGTCTGAAATTGTTGACTCAATACCCATACGATAAGGTAGGCACACCTTAGGTAGGCCCCTGAGCATGATGAGAGCCACCAGGCCATCATCAGCAGGCTTCCCCATGCTGATTAATTTGTTGCTTAGCTCCAACACTGAAGTCACATACTCTTGCACATTACCATTGTGCTTGGATAGTTTGGAATCCAGCAGAGCGTCCCACAAATTCATCCACCGTGTTTTAGTTTTACCTTCAAACAGGCTTTCAAGAGCTGTCCATGCTTCCTTTGCAGTAGTAGTGTTCTGGACGTAGGGAAACAGTGATTTGTCTACATTTAAACAAATTAGGCTCCAGGCATCTGTATCCTTCTCTTCATCAGCAGCCCCTCCATCACCAGTAGCATAGGCCCACAGCTTCTTTCTTTTTAGTATAAGCTGCATACTGAATTTCCATTTCATATAATCATCCTTGTCTCTAAGTTTGTCCACCAAAGTGGTCAAACTAGGGCTCCCTGAAGTCATTTTCAGAATGAAACTCGTTTAAACACGTCGTTTACAAGTTCAAACTTCGAAATGAGTCCTTCCGCAACAAGTATTACACGAGCTTCGTGATACATAACCTCACTTAACCTCTTTCACTGTTCACGTTTCCACATGTCTCCTTTAAACACTTCTTCTCACCGAAATATATATTTTACATTGTACCTCTATTGTTCTGGGCCAATAACCTGTTGAGTTTTAGTATGATGGAAGAAGGATTACTCCGTAAAATATTGATACTTCAGAGAACTACATTGCTTTATTGTAATAACAGAAAGATGGCGGTACAGAAGAACACAATCAGGAAAAGGATGTGCACTCACTGCCTTATAAACATAATATATAGAGGCCTAGTAGTGGCGCCAGATTACAAATTACAACACTAACCGACCCACCAAGGACCGATTAATATATTGGAGATTTTAAACAATGATTTGGCTAAATTGGTGATTGAAAAACAACTATGCCTGCTTAAACGCTGGTTTACACTAACCAGACCTTAAATACTGTTTAAAAGTGATTAAAAAACCGGCCCTAACACTTCAGAGACTTTGAAGCTCTCTTGGTTACAAAGTAATATATTATGTGTGAATAAATAGCCTTGCCTTTGCTTACGTTACTGATTGGCCCAGAGGATCCACCAGGGATGTGTTGCGTTCATGAGTGTTGGTGTAGCTTTGGGGAAAACATGGATGTTAGTTATGACTGTTGTTGTTGTTGTTGTTGTTTTAATAGGAACGAGCGTCTTCCTCACAGGAGGAACGGGGTTCATGGGTCAGGTGCTCTTGGAGAAGTTACTGAGATCCTGTCCTGACCTGGAGAGGGTCTATGTCCTGGCTCGGCCAAAGAAGGGGAAGGAGATGCAGCAACGACTTGACGAGCTGTACGAAGGACCGGTGAGTGAGCGAGCCCACCATTCCTCTCTCTCTCTATTTGTCTCTCATATAAGATGCAACTAAGAATAACTAGGGAAAAATGGGGGTAGTCCGTTCTCCGGATGCCAGATCACCTGGTCTCTGGGTCAAGAAAGATGACACCTTTCAAGGAGTTATACTCTTAGGGGCAAAGTTCTGGATGGTAGGTGGAGACGAGTCAGGCGGTGGTCCGCAACGTTAGCCTCTCAGCGAGTCAGACGGTCAAAGTAAAGAGTAACTTCTCTGTTTTGATGACCATGGATGCTTGAGAAGCTTACCAGGGATCCTCCGAGGCTTCGAGTACAATGACCCTCAAGAAAAAAGGTCAAAGGGTTTCATAACTGTATCTTAAAAGAGTGCCTCAGGGACAGGTCATGGGTCCGTCACTGTACAAACATTGTATCTCTCTCCAGCTGTTCGGCCCACTGCTACTGAAACACCCTAAGGCGCTGACCAAGGTGTACCTCAGGGACAGGTTTAGGGTCCATCACTGTATCTTAAAGGAGTGCTTCAGGGATATGTGTTGGGTTGAAATACCCCAAGGCTCTAACCAAGGTGTTTTTCGGGGATCGGTCTTGGGTCCATCACTGTACTTAAATCCTCTCTTCCTCCAGCTGTTCGGCCAACTGAGGCTGAAACACCCCAAGGCGCTCAACAAGGTAGTGCTGGTGGAGGGTGACGTGGGCCACGCGGACCTCGGTCTGTCCAATGAGGACCGAGAGACGCTCAGGCGCCAGGTGAACGTCGTGTTCCACGTGGCGGCCACCGTGAGGTTCGACGAGGTGATCAGGACGGCCGTGGACATCAACGTGGTCGGGACAGCCACGCTGCTCGACCTCGCCAGACAGATGCCCAAACTTAAGGTGGGTACCACTCTAAACCATACTGTACAACGCCACTACCACCACGCTGCTAAAGTATCCTGTTTGTGTTCTTGCTCCAGGCCTATGTCCACGTATCGACCGCCTACTCCAACTGTCCGCTCAAGAGCATAGACGAAGTATTCTACACACCGACCACAGACAGAGAAAAACTTGTGAAACTCTGCGAGAGCTTGGACGATCAGCAGCTGGAGATTATCAAACCATCGTGAGTTTTGCTGTCAGAGTCTGTTAAATGTAAACTCAGTAAATATTAGATCTGTAGAAAGTGATATAGAGATGAAATTACGAATAAACACTCGTTCTCAACGCAACTTGAAAACTCTTTCGCTACAGGCCATGCATAGACGCAAAGATGGTCGATTCCCGTTGCTTCTGTCATACAGTCACGACGACGCCGATTCTCCAACCAGCGCCTTCTTGTTTTATTCTAGCCTCCTGGGCAAGTGGCCTAACACGTACGTCTTCACTAAGGCTGTGGCCGAGGATGTTATTAGGAAGGAGAGTCAGGGTCTCCCCATCGTCATCATCCGACCTTCCATAGGTAACCATAGAGATTTATACATTAGCTAGAGTTTGAACTACGGTCCTTTTACAAAGCTATTATTTGCTATAGACCACTTGCTTAATTGAACTATATCTGACGTCACAATCAGGTGGCAGTGGAGCTGTAAATTGTCAGAGTAGAGATAAGTGCGCCTTAAAAGACATGGGATAATGATACGAAATATATGCTTTCTTCATAGGCCACGCCTAGGCCTACTCTCACCAAGGATTTCTTTGGAATGGTAGAGCTCTGTCATTGATGACTCCAACATGGTGCCAAATCTGATAGGGAAACCCTAAGTGTCTTAAAACTGTGTTTTCGAGATGTGCAAAAATCGATCTCTCTGTTCAAAAGTACCTGCTGACAAATTAATCACCTCAGTTCAGTTCAGTTTTATTTCAGTTTTTTAGGGCATGGTGGGGGCGTGGGTGGAGAGTCGAAGGCAAACTTCTCGGGGTGAATTAATTGTAACCTTTATAGTGATGGGAGTAGAGGAAGCAGATAGAGTACTTTTAGGTAATGCCTGAAGTGCGATGTTTAATGTCTCCTACAGTGGTGAGCACAGCTCGCGAACCAATCAGAGGGTGGATCAACAACTTGTACGGGGTTACAGGAGTGACGACAGGGGCATCTATCGGACTGATCAAGACGCTACACTGCGACCAGAATATCTTGGCCGATATTGTTCCTGTTGACATGACCATCAACTGTGCCATAGCAGCAGCCTGGGACGTGGGGAAACACAGGTGAGAACTTTGTTGGGTCCATGGTGATTGAATCAGAGGACCACTTTACTTTCGTTAAGAATATTTATTTGACATCACTCTGTATAATGTAGGCTTTACTACTGGACTGGCTTACATCGCTGAATTTAAATAAACATGCCAATGAAACACAAGTAATGCATATTATCAAACGAAGTTATTTAATTAGAAGAGTGAGCGAAGCGAATGAGGATTTTATAACGCCACTCGATCGTGCCTTCTCGTGATTAATGTGTCTGTCTGTAAAATGTCGGTAAAATGTTTGTTTGTTCGGTCTCATACGGCCGAACGGCTGAACAGATTGCGCTGAAATTTTAAACAGACATCCGTAACAGGTGTACTTAGAACTGCTAAAAAAATTAGCACTATCCGTTGCGATTTAAACCTATAAGAAATAATAAACTGAAAAATAGGCTAATCATGTTTAGGAATTCATTCAATGACAATGGTTTTGCTTTGGAAAAATCACTGCCTTCTAGATGCTACTCGGTTGCAAGTGAGGCAGAGGTAAAAATATATGTAATGCAGTTTGCAGTGATCAAGGTGCAAATAAAATAAAATAAATAAATAAATTTTATCTAGAGTCTACCCACTCAGTTATATAACTGATTTTCAGTGGGGGACTTTAAATCAAAGCGACCAAGCCAACCCTGCAGGCCCCGACGCAATCGACGAGTGAGCGATAACCAACCAAAGATCGATATTTTTAATAGGAAATATAGCAATCAGTGGTATGGACAGTGCGAACACCCGCGAATCAACGCCAGAATCAACAAGGCCGATTCAGAACAACTCTGAAATTAATTATAAACATCAGCTCGTAAGCATGGAAGATTTTAACTCCCCTTAACTGGAGGCGAGCTCTGGCAGTCGTTTAGGGGACCTTTCCTTCTTACCTTGACCACCACTCCAACGACGACGAATCGACACAAACGATGATGACCATGATATGATAACCCTCCTTTCCTCAACCTACCTGTGGCTGGTTCTGTACAGCATTGAACTTTCCTCCCACATCATCTAGGCTAGAGTGACGCATAAGGACCTAACGGTTAGCCTTAGATAGGGGGAGGAAGGGGAATGTTACCGAGTACTCAACACATGGCTCACTCACTCGTCTAACAACTACTTTGGCGTTTCCCTAGTTAGAAATAAAATTTCTTCCAACAGCTGGTCTCCATGAAGGGAGTGTAACATCAATTGTAAAATAAAATAAATGTCTTCATATCTAAACAAAACATTAGAGTCAAAAAAGCTATAGACATATGTTGATCCAAAGAACAAAGTAATGAAAGATTGTGTGCTGACAATCCCCAGCATACGTCCCCCTGTTGATTGAAAGCAATTGAAACATGATATAGGTTCAGGTGAATTCTCAATGGGAAGGATCACTAGTTTCGTGATGGGTCTCTTCAATACACTGCCGGATGTCTGGATTGCGGCGAAGCGGACGAGATGGAAAGGCTCTGTGATAACTCCAAGGTTCCACTGGAGAGGTGGAAGGTGATCTTCCTTCATAAGAACAACCATACCGAGATGCAGATTGGATTCTGGTGATAGCCATTTTCCTCTCTGCTGGAGTGAGTTGAAGTAGTCGGTTGACCCTCTCTGACATAGCTGTTGGTACAGTTTCTGAACTCGCTACCATCTGGATAAACTGGACTTGGAAAGGTCAGATAGACAGGGTTCGGGATAACTTATCAGAGGAGCACCAATGTGAAAGTGTCCTGGACATAAGTAACCGGGATCTGATATGTCATTTGACAAGATAGTGATAGGACGAGAATTATTAAGGCACGCCTCAACCTGAGTTAGTACGGTAGTGAATTCCTCCATGGTAAGATTAGCGTTTCCTGCAACGCATTTCAAGTGGTATTTCATTGACTTGACACTAGCCTCCCGTAAGCCACCAAAGTGTGGTGCACGTGGAGGAATGATGTGGCATTGAAGTTGTTCTTCAGAGGCGCAGTCGGCCGTCTTATTCCGATGCAGCTAGAATGGAACAAGTCTCGAAGTTCCTTCAATTCATTGTTTGCTCCCACTAACTTAGTACTATTGTACGAGAACAAATGAAGGCATTAACCTCGTCTAGCAGTGAAGCGTCTAAGTGCAGCAATAATCGCATCAGATGTAAGTCCTGTGACTAGCTCAAGATGAATCGCCTTAGTGGCTAGACAAACGAATACAGCTACATAGTATTTTATCGTTGTCTTGCTTCTAACTACTCCTTGCTTGATATGGAATGGACCAGCAAAGTCTGTACCAGTGTTGAGGAAAGGTCTAGATGGCTGGACTCGTGCTGATGGAAGCTGGCCCATCAGCTGCTGTGTAGTTGTCACCTTTAGTTTGAAGCATGGCAAACATTTATGTATGATAGGTTTGACCGTTTGCTTGGCTCTCGGAATCCAGTAATGTTGCCTGAGAGAAGCAATGAGGATCTGTGGTCCTGCATGTGACAGTCTCAAATGTTCGGCTATGATTATTAATCCCGTGAAGTCATGATTTTGAGGTAGGATGATTTGATGCTTATTATCATAAGCCAACTGAGAATTTCTCAATCTTCCTCCTTCCCGAAGAATCTGCTGGTCATCAAGAAATACATGCAAATCTCGAAGACAACTTTGAGATGAAACTTGTTTATTGGACAAAAGGACTCGAGTCTCTTGCTGGCTGTATGCAGATGCTTGAACCCATTTGATGCGTGTTGTAAAAGCTGTTTGTAGTTCTGCAGTTCCTAAAGGTTGTTTTGTGTTGTGAATAAAACGAAGGCAGTATCTTCTGTTATCGTTACATCTGCTGGCCAATCCGATGACTGTTGATGTAACTAACCACTGTGGTCCGTGCCACCACAAGTCTAGTTCAGCTAAGTCACATGCTTTTATTCCTCGTGACATGTGGTCTGCTGGATTGTCACTAGATGAAACGTGGTTCCAATTCTTGATTGCTGTGTGATGTTGGATCTTTGCAAACCTGTTGGCTACAAAATGTGTATTCCATAGTGTTGCTTGTGATGCGATCCATGATGAGACAATATAAGAGTCGGTCCACAAGAAGACGTTGTCAATTTCCAGGTATAAAATTTGAAGTGTTTTCTGAAACTAGATTGGCTAGTAATTTTGCTCCTCAGAGTTCTAAGCGTGGCAATGATACCTTCTTCCACCTTTGACTTGGAACATAACAGATTGGTTGCACTTTGACCTTGTTTATTTTATGATCTAATGCACAAAGAGCAGCCATATGCCTTTTCAGACGCATCCGGAAAACCGTGCAATTGTATGATTGTTTGAGTTCCTTTGACAATTACATATTTGTCAACTTAAATGCTGTTCACATGTGATTATTGAGTATGAAGAACTTGCCACTCAATGGAGAGTTCTGACGGCAATTCATAATCCCACTGTAAGTTATGTGACCATAGTTTCTGTAGGAACATCTTATTTGAGATAACTATGGGACTCACAAGTCCTAGTGGATCAAATTTGGATGCTACTTATGACAGCACACCTCTTTTAGTAATCTTGTTTCAGATTTACATGATAAACTATTGGCAACAAGAAATTTATCGGTTGTTGGGTTCCACAATAGACCACATGTTTTTTTACTCTCTACTCTGTTGACTTCGAAAGGTAGCTGCATCTCCCTGTCTTCTGGTGGTACAGCTTCTAGTAAGGCTGGATGGTTAGAGCACCATTTATTTAGAGGAAATGTTCCACAATTAAGGAGTGCAATTAGTTTCTCTTATAGTTGCCAATGCAATGTCCAGATTGTTGGAACCGCTGAATGCAACGTCAACATAAAGATCTCTTTGTAAGATTTTCGCCGTCCGAGGTTATTTGTCAAATTCTTCTTCCGCTAGTTTATTCCAAGATCTGGTTGCGAGAAACGGAGTTGATGCAGTACCATATGTTATTGTTGACTGTTCATAGGTTTTTAGTTGCTGGTCAAGTGACTTTCTCCATAGAAGTCGTTGGAGGCCGGCATCTTCAGGATGAATATTAACTTGGCGTAACATCTTGGTAATATCGGCTGTAAAAACTATATCGCAGAACGATACAGGTCCTGTTGAACTGTTAGCACTATTGCAGTTGACAGTTGACATTGCATTCTGTGTCTTGCAACATGACAGGAGCCTTGGGCATCCCTGGTGACATGACTGGCCGATAATTCGCCACGCTCGTTACTATTAGTTGGCTGTACTTGTTGGCAAGATTGGCTTACTTGACAGTCTTTTATGTATGTAATAATGTATGGTGTCTACACTTCCAAACTTTGCAATTAACTGATATCGGGCACTCTTTAACTGAATGCCCAGTTCGAAGGCAGTTGACACAAAGTTTGTTGTCCAGTACACATTCTCTCCGCTGCTGTATTTCTGCTACAATGAATGTTTCACATAAAAGCAGTGGATGAATTGTGACAAAAACAAAACTTCTTGATCTTAGCTGACATAAAACTTCCTAGATTGTTGATCAGCCTTGTATTGTTTGGGCTTAAAATCACCTTGTCGACTGTCCTGAGGTTTGAAGTTGTTACTTGAAGGACCACTTTTCTTTTGTAAAGAATATTTATTTGACATAACTCTGTATAATTTAGGCTATTCCACAGGACTGGCTCACATCGCTGAATTTAAATAGATACCAATGAAACACAAGTAATGCATATTATGACACGAAGTTATTTAATTAGAAATAAAATTCCTTTCAACAGCCGTTCTCCATGAAGTTGGTGTAACAACAATTGAATAGAAAATGAATATCTTCATATCCAAACAAAACAGTAGAGTTAAAGAAGTTCGACATGTGTTGATTCAAAGAACGTAGTAATGAAATATGTGTGCTCACAATCCTCAACAGAACTAGTGTTCTAGGTTCTGGATAAAAATATAACTGACGGGGTAAGCAGCACCGTCGCATTTGCAAGGTGCCCACCGCTTACAAAACATTAGCCAGATCTGCTTTAAACACCATTGGTTACATAAAGCATTCCACTTTATAAGTGTTTTCGAAATAAAAAATACTTAGGCCTAGGTTAACACGAACGCGTTTTCCAGTCGCGTTGATGGATGAGCGTTTTAAGTTGTGTGTTTCTATAACGTTTTCGGTTTCTTGTCATCCATGTCCATGATGTCACAAAAAAATTGTAAGTTTCTCGAAATAATCGTTCTTTAAGAACAGCAAAATATCGAAATGACTTCGCCGCCCCAACACTTATCCGCGGCTGCCACTCATAGTCATTTGCCTCGCATTGTTGAAGGCAACATGGTTTTTGCTTGCTCTTGACTTTACAAAATAATACGTTCACAATAAGAACTGGAATCCATAACAAAAGGCTCTAGACAGTTAAAACGATGTTTTCTGCATACTGAGTGTCCGGCCATCGATGGAAAATGCTCCATGCTGTACAACAGATAGAATGAAGTCTACTTAGTTGTAGATTTACGATGTGTAGCAGCTGAAAGTGACAAAATTAACATACGGTCCTCGGTTTGTAAGTGTTCTGATCTCATATATAATCAGCATTGTAACTAGAAGCCATGAAATGCACTATTAGGAGTTTGCATTTAAATTCAAGGTCGGGGTGAAAGTATTTCTTGTACGATGTACGGACCAAGTTTCAGTAACCAAGTGGGATCTAAAACATATCTTCGATCGCTCAATAATAGGTTGGGACAACCTTGTCTATACCAAAATATGTAATCCACTATCAAATCTGCCACTAACTTTGCTGTACCTGACGGAAAAGCTTTATCCTCTGCCCATTTAGACAGGTAATCAGTGGCCTAACAATGAATGTGGCCGTCAAAATTATGTGTTTCCCGAAAGGCGGTCAATAAAAAAAAAATTAAAAAATTAAAAAAAACAACATTTTTACGAGTTTCGGAATTCATTCGAATTTAGTCCATATCCAATCAATCAAAAACAAACACGTAAAATTAAGCAAATAAATGCAGACATAACAATGAACTATAGGTAAATATTGTTTGAAATTTGGTAAGAGATTACTGATTTAAATTAAATATTGAACTTATTAAAGTGAAAATTATTAAAATAAACCAAATTTAATAAGGAAAATAAAGAAAAAATAAAAAAGAAGGAAAAAAGAGACAAAGGAAAGGAGAGAAAAAGGTTTACAAAACGATATCGTTCGAATGGATATGAAGTTTGCGAAAAGTCAGGAGCAGCAGATCAAGGAATATTCAAACTTTTTCCTAATGCTTTGTTCATATTCCTAAAGGACAAACCGTGAAAACCTCATTGGCTCCGACAACATCCCTATCTACAACTACGTCTCTTCCACCCAGCGCCCGATCACCTGGGGAGAATACATGAGCTACAGCGAGATGGGACTAAACTTCGTTACCATGCACGTAATGTGGGTCTACTGTCTCACTCTCAACAAGAACTTTCTCGTCAACAATATGTACAAGTTGTTCCTACATACGATACCGGCTCTGTTACTGGATGGACTCTCACTTCTGGTGGGCGCCAAGCCAAGGTGTGTATGTATGTGTAGTATCAGCAATCTCGGATCATGATACACAAACAATAAAGATATACCCCAACCCTACTAAGCTTAGTGAGAATGAGGAGAACAAGGCTTCTAATTATTATGAGTTTAGGATTTTGAATGCTAGAAGTGTTGTTAAACTTTATGATAGGCTATCAAGAGAAAGGTGGGTGAAAATGTATCATGCAAATACAGTAAATGACAAGTATGAAGCCTTTATACGTACTGTGTCTACACATGCGCAGGTTTGCTTCCCAAAGAAGCGAGCTAAGGCACAAAAAGGGCACTCAAAAAAGATTATTACAAAGTGGATCACTCCACAAGTGGCCGCACTACGAAATAAAGTGCGCGCGCATGCGACCAAACTTAAATTTATTCCCAGCATTGAACTTAGAGAAAGACTCCGAGCACATAAAAGAGTGTATAGGGACCTAATTAAGAAAACAAAAGCGCAGTCAGTGGTAAACCTGTTGAAGAACTCGAATAGTAAAATTAAAAGTATATGGAACGTGGTTAATAGTGAAAGAAGTGAGAAAAACCCTCAAAACTCCGTAATAAAAGTTGAATTAAACCACGATGGCCACATAATAAACGATCCAGAAAAGGTCGTTGGTACCTTTATTTAAATATTTCGCAGAAGCAGCTCAGGGGTTGTTAGATTCAGAAGGCATTTGTGGGGACTTATTTACGCCAATTCCAGATTCTGGATGTAGCTTTCTCTTAGAAAGAGTAACTACTGGCGAGGTTCTTAAGCTTATAAATCGTTTAAAAAACAAACACTCGCAAGGCCCTGACGGACTATCAAGTAACTTAATTAAACAACTTGCTCGGCCTCTAGCAAAACCATTAGCTCATCTTATTAATGAATCATTTGATGCTTGAATCTTCCCAAATAATCTGAAAGTAGCCAAAGTCACTCCTATTTATAAAGGAGGGGGACGATCGGTAATAAGCAATTATAGGCCAATATCAAATCTAAATGTTTTCTCAAAGGTATTTGAAATGGCTATGAATGACAGAATCCCTAAGTTCATGGAGATAAACAGCTTATTTGTTAAAAAACAACATGGTTTTAGGAAGGGTCGGTCTACGGAAACAGCAATTGGTTCTCTAATAGACCAAGTTTTAGAAGAGTTAGACAAAAGTAATCACGTGCTTACAATATTTATGGATCTAAGCAAGTCATTTACCTGCGTTAATGGGGATATTCTTGGCAGCAAATTGTACTCTTATGGCATTCGAGGGCTTGCTCTACAGTGGGTTAACTCATACTTAAAAGGGAGGAATCAGTATGTTAGTGCCACATGCAAAGAAAAAAAAAGAGTTTCGATCAAATAATGTGGAATTAAGTCAAGGAGATCCACAAGGATCTATTTTAGGGCCAGGTTTCTTCAATGTCCAAATAAATGACCTACCAAAGTCAGCTTTGGCTGGAAATATCTTGCTGTATGCGGATGATTCTACAGCAGTGTTAGCGCAAAAGATATTAGGGAACTGGAAGTAGATGGATTCGTTGTTTTTAATTAGATTGCGCAATGGTTGAGACCTAATAACCTGATACTTAATGTAAGTCAAACAAAGTTCATGATCTTAAAAACCAGGGGAGCAAAAGAACAAGACTTCCATCTTAGAACATTGGAAGGTAGAGATGTAGACCAAGTAAATGTCATGGGTTTCTTGGGGGTATATATAGACGATCGTCTAACCTGGAATGAGCATGTTGATCACGTAGCTTAAAAAATCAGCAGTAGTCTTTATGTACTGCGTAAGCTAAAAATATACCGAAGCTCGGAAATAATGCTATCCGTTTATCACTCTTTAATAGCATCACACTTTAATTATGGTATTTTTGTATAAGATGATAGAATAGATAGATATATTTATTCTTCTAAAACATACATAACTTAAGTACAGGAGTTAATTTACTTTATAAAATAATCATACAATTAAAATGGTAGATCATCAAATAGTAAAGAAGAGCTCGCAGCTAGACTGTGTGAGCATAATACAGAAAACTGTTATATAAATTACATTATGGTCAACTGGACGGAATTTATGTGAGTTGTATATATAGTTACTGTACATAATAATTAAACAGATTAGTCTAGTTAAGTAGTGATTAAATATAATTAAAATAATGAGTTTATATAAGTAAAAAATAATTAAAGTGCCCCTATCCTATTGTTCGTAAGTACGTTACATACTATTTGAAAAGGCATCTGATAAATAGGTCTCTAGGTCCAGTCTATTGTTGTAAGCTATGATTCTATAAGTGCTAAGGTGATAGTCTAAAAGGAAACATGCAAAGGTGTTTGTATTTAAAAAAGCATCGCGATCTGTCACTGAGAAGAGTGAGTCATTGAATTTTTAGAAACGTGAAATATGAACACTAGTATTTACTTTAGAACATCTTTTAATCTGAACATTAGACTGATAGATGAGGAATTGTGATATCACAGCCACAACAGGCGGAAGCAGTATATATAAGTGCCCACATTCACTCTCTATGAAAAAGGCCAACTTTGCCGTGCCAAATTGTTTTAAAAACTGCCAAGTAATCTGAGCAACTGAAACATAGAATGTTAAACTGAGCTGGAATTTTAAATATTATGAATAATGATTCGCTGTCTGTATGATAGCTGGATTTTCGTAACTTACATGTCACGATTTCAGTAATTGTAAATTTTAATGCCGATAAAAATATGAATAAATGAATAATGAGCAGATCCTAGTACGATTGTATGCAAAGTCGTTAGAAATGGCGGAATTAGCAACTTTAAAACCCGTATGCACAGAGATAGTTGCGTTAGCAGACTTGCGTCCACAAATGCGTCGGTAAAGAGGCGGCTCCTCCACCAAACATAAACGAGCAGTTCAATTTATTTCAAATAAGTTGCATTTTACACAGAAATAGGCATTATAAAATTATTTGTTAAAGTTAGAAAAACACATCATTCATTCAACACAACCTTAGAGTGTATATGACTTTGCTTCGTTGTTAGGACTGCTAACACTTTCCTATTTCAAGAACTGATTGACCTAAGTCCACATCAGAAGTTAAAAAACTTCTGCCTGAAACGGTAATCGAACCCTTCACCTTCTGCATTGGCAGCGAAGCCCTCCATTATGAGACCAACGAGCCACACATAATAATACTTATAACATTTCTTTGCTGTCCCCCAGGTTATGGAAAACGTACAGGAAGGTTCACAAGTTCTCCGAGGTTATCGAGTACTTCTGCACTCAGCAGTGGAAGTTCAAGAACCAGAACGTGCAGCGACTGTGGCAGAATCTGAGCAGCCGTGATCAACATTTGTTTCACTTCAACGTGGCCGAGATCGACTGGCCGGACACAGTCGGTGTCTCACTCCTCGGTATCCGCGTCTACATGCTCAAAGACCCTCTGGATACGGTGCCCGAGGCGATGAGGAAGTACAACAGGTAGCGAACCTTTCTTAGACCAAAGCTCTTCGCAAAGACCAGTTACTACGGGTTAAGCTGAGCTGCTGTAAGCTGGGTCTTCTCAAGTGATGTAAACAATTGGCCATCATGTATCCGATGTGATGTTTTAAAATCATATAATCTGGAGCGCTCCGAATACGCTCTGTAACATTATCCCTAGCAGAAAGCGCTATGTTTTTTTTTTTTTTTTTACAGATTGGACATTGTGGATTATTAACCATGTTGTCTTCTTTTGTAAACCAGATTTTTAACTAAATAGGAAAGACAATACATTTTTTAGATTGGACATTGTGGATTATTAACCATGTTGTCCTCCTTTGTAAATCAGATTTTCAACTGAATAGGAAAGACAATACATAAATAACCACTATAACCTCTGTGCTTAGAATGTATTTACAACTCCACGATAAAAGACTGTAAGCGCATAATAGAGTAGGAGAACTGTGGAAAAAATAGCCCTGACCTTGAACAAATTGCAACAGAAATGGTTCTTTTTGCACTGGGTTCAGAAAAAAATACTGTTCAACATACTCAAAATCGCGGAAAATCTTAGGTGTCGACAATGATCAATTTGCATATTAAGATAAATAATTGATATCAATTTAAAACATTTTTTTCACCTATTTTGCTCAAAGTTAGCGTGAGAGTAGATAATTGAGGTGAAATATCACTACTTCTGTGTTTTAAATTTATTATTTTGATTAATTACATAGGTTAATTACGATGACAAATGATAAATATCAATGGAGATCAATTGTAATATTCCTATCAACTAACGAACAATATATCGCACAGAATATATAAACATCCGATACAAGTTACTTTTCAAGTAAACTGGCATTCATGTAACTTTTTGTATTGATTAGTTTTGAATTAATTAATTAGTTATCAATTAAATTAAAAAATTGAAAACTAACAGATTGCTTTCAATTTTTCGGTAACAGCAACAACTTGAGATTGAGTTCTGTTTTCGTGTAGGGCTACATATTGTATTCACATTCAGAAGATACAAACTTGTTAATTAAATTCCTAGATAATATGTATCCTTTTGACGTCGATGGAAGTTCTGATCTTCACAGTATTTTCAGTGGTATAACAGCTGCAAATAATGTCAATGCTGACACAGCCGAGAATGTTAGCCATAAAATCTTGGATGAAATGACTGATACTGACGTACTAACGTACACCTTTAGACGGAAAAATCAAGTGACTACTTTATCTTCTAAAACGATTAAAGTAGGAAAGCCCATGTTTATTTAAACTACAATCCATGTATTTACGTAATTCCTAATCCATGGATTGTTTGTAGATTTATTCTATTACACTTTCAAATACACACCCATTGGCTTGCTCATAAAACTCGAAATATGCACACATGTTTTTTTAATTTTACTATTTTACTAAAATGCTTAATAATTAACCTATGGGTTCTGAATTTTAACTTTTCAAAGTAGTATTTAAACCAATCCATTGGGCTACTAAAAACATTAATTTAGGATATGTATATTTATTGCTCCATGTTCTTTGGATCTCCACCCAATGGATAGGCGTATTATATCAACAAGGGGTGATAATTTTAACCATCCATTAGACATCAAAAACTATATCCACTGGACCATTGAAATCTTTGACCCTGGATGCTCATAAACGTGGGTTTGAATTAAATTAAATTATTCTTGGGATATGCTCATTTATTACTCTATGTCTTGTCAATTTTGACTATCCAAAATAGTATTTAAAACAATCCACTGGGCTACTTAAATTATTAACTCGAGATATGTATATTTATCTCTCCATGTACTTTGGATCACCACCCAATAGATAGCGTATTATATCAATCAAGGGTTGATAATTTTAAACATCCATTAGACCATTACACATCAAAAACTATATCCACTGGACCATTGAAATCATTGACCCTGGGTGCTCATAAACGTGAGTTTCAATTAAATTAAATTAAATTATCCTTGGGATATACTCATTTATTAATCTATGTCTTGTCAGTTTTGATCCAAAATAGTATTTAAAACAATCCACTGGGCTACGTAAATTATTAACTCGAGATATGTATATTTATCTCTCCATGTACTTTGGATCACCACCCAATGGATAGGCGTATTATATCAATCAAGGGTTGATAATTTTAAACATCCATTAGACCATTACACATCAAAAACTATATCCACTGGACCATTGAAATCATTGACCCTGGGTGCTCATAACGTGAGTTTCAATTAAATTAAATTAAATTATCCTTGGGATATACTCATTTATTAATCTATGTCTTGTCAGTTTTGACTATCCAAATAGTATTTAAAACAATCCACTGGGCTACGTAAATTATTAACTCGAGATATGTATATTTATCTCTCCATGTACTTTGGATCACCACCCAATGGATAGGCGTATTATATCAATCAAGGGTTGATAACTTTAACCATCCATTACACATCAAAAGCTTTATCCGCTGGACCATTGAAATCATTGACCCTGGGTGCTCATAAACGTGGGTTTGAATTAAATTAAATTATCCTTGGCATATACTCATTTATTAATCAATGTCTTGTCAATTTTGACTATCCAAAATAGTATTTAAAACAATCCACTGGTCTACTTAAATTATTAACTCGAAATATGTATATTTATTGCTCCATGTTCTTTGGATCTCCACCCAATGGATAGGCGTATTATATCAACAAGGGGTGATAATTTTAACCATCCATTAGACATCAAAAACTATATCCACTGGACCATTGAAATCATTGACCCTGGATGCTCATAAACGTGGGTTTGAATTAAATTAAATTATTCTTGGGATGTACTTATTTATTAATCTATGTCTTGTCAATTTTGACTATCCAAAATAGTATTTAAAACAATCCACTGGGCTACTTAAATTATTAACTCGAGATATGTATATTTATCTCTCCATGTACTTTGGATCACCACCCAATAGATAGGCGTATTATATCAATCAAGGGTTGATAATTTTAACAAACAAAAGCTATATCCGCTGAAGCGTTGAAATCATTGACACTGAGTGCTCATAAACCCTCGAGAACTGGTTTGCATTAAATCTGTGAAAAAACTAAAATGTTTAATAACAATCAAGGTGACGATGGTCCTCTAAGGCTGGTTTGCATTAGATCTGGATAAATATGGTTTAATATCAATCAAGGTGTATCAATGGTAATCGTCTCGAATAGCCTTAATGCATTTATATGAGACATTAAGCAATATTCAATCAATCAATCAATCAATCAATCAATGGTAACAGCTCTCTCCTAAGGCTGGTTTGCATTAGATCTGGAAAAATATGGTTTAATATCAATCAAGGTGTAACAAATGGTAACAGATCTCTCCTCTGAAGCTGGTTTGCATTAGATCTGGACAAACATTGTTTAATATCAATCAACTCCAAGTCAGTGAAGGGAGAATATATATTTTGTTATGTGCTCTTGATGTTGATAAGTAGATATTTCACTAGTCATTTTATTTGTCATAATATGACAATTTGTCATAAAAGCCATTTTAATATTATTAAAATGCCTAGGATTAGATTAGGATAATATCATCAAGTACAAAGCAATGCATCTTTTTAAAAATTTAAGATTGCGTTCTTGCTTGTTCTAACTTACATTTTTTGGGTTTCTAAAAAAAATATCATTATCACATTTTTCATTTTTAAGTTCAATTATTAATTAACTTTTTAATTGCAGAATGAGAATACATAATTATGTATTTAGGCTATATACGTCGTATAAAGTATTTAATTTATTATTCAATATACTATACATTTATTCGCTAAGTCTGGAAAACAGCATAGGTAACTTTTTCTTTGAGTATATCTTCAATTCATGACTTAGTGCTATAAACGCAATGAAATAATTAATTGCATTTAAAGTTGCAATTTTGTTGTTTTTCACAAGGATAATAATGTGCACTTAATCGTTTCGTAGCAAGATTTGCAAGATTTATTGAAAATTTAGTTATAAAATTAAATAAAAATAACATGTTTTATTAATTTCATTAATTAATGGATTCCATAATTCACAGGTCATAATTTAAATAAATAGTTACACGTTCATTGATCTTTACTGTGTAGTTTATTGGTAAAATTGTCTGGAAACACGCGTTATATTTGGATGAGCGTAGCGAGCAAAGCGAGTGAAGCGAAGACTTCAATTTCACCGACCCCCCAATAAATTTAGCTCGGTGTTTTTTTTGTTTGTTTGTTTTGTTTTTTTGTTTTGTTTTTCCGTCTGTTTGTTCGCTCTCTACCGGGCAAACGGCATATGCGATCTTGATGAAAATTTGACAGGACCTTCGAAATCTCTGAACTTAGACTTGGCACGTTTTTGGGTACAATCGAAGAAATATTTCTCATGAATATCGTACTTTTACGATTTTTTTCGATTTTTAGTGCGATATTTTCGTGACATTTGGGCCGATTCTGACCAAACGGGTGGGGCTACAACGTTCATATTTCACATGGACATTAAGGTAATGGTAATGTATTGCTTTCTGAAAGAAAAAGTTGAAAAAGTTAGCCAGAATCTATAGAAATAAAGCTTTTAATATAAGTTTTTTGATTTTTAGTGCGATATTTTCGTGACATTTGGGCCAATTCTGACCAAACGGGTGGGGCTACAACGTTCATATTATACATGGACATTAAGGTTATGGTGATGTAGTACCTTTTGAAAGAAAAAGTTGAAAAAGTTAGCCTAAATCAATAGAAATAAAGCTTTTAATATAAGTTGTTTACTGGAAATAATATCAATTGACAGGTAACAATAGAAACTTGACAACCACCTACATTGCGTAGGCAACAAAACAAAGCACTTGCAAAAGTAAAGACATCCCACGCAAACTAAAAACTTTAAAAAGCTCATCCATCAACGCGGCGGGACTTTAGCGTTTTCCTAGTAATATTTGAATTATTGTCTATCGTTTAACTTTATATGCAAATTTGATCAATTTCGACACCTTAGATTTTCCGCGATTTTGAGTATGTTAAATGGGATTTTTTTCTGAGTCCAATGCAAAAAGAACCATTTCGGTTGCAATTTGTTCAAGGTCAACATTTATTTCTACTACTCTATAAGCCTAGACCTTACCCAATTTAGCCGTCTTGTATAGCCTGGTGACTAGGCCCTAATCTGAATTTAATATCAAGTTTAAGTTTGATTAAAATAAACCCTTATATTAGGTTTATGCACGGGGCAAATATGGCTTGGCCTCTTGTTTTTCTTACCTACCACATCAATCTGCTTAAAGGACTACCAATAGATGCTATTGCTATACCAGTATATGGATAGTTTGTTTCGGGCCCAAATATGCATTAAGCAAATATCTCAAAATATGGAAACTATTTACATCATAATGTTACCTGCTAACATAAACATTGATACAAAACAAGTATCAATGTTTACATAAGTGGTATTTATGTATATATATAGATATATTGCATTCAAATGTGCAACGGACTTCTGAAATTGACGTTCAGTAGTCTGCTCTTTGTATACAATATCGCTGTAAGGTCATTTGGATAATGTGCTCGCACGCTCAGTAGACATTATCAAGTGGGCCTTGACTTTGTAGTTTTGTTGTTTATCTCCCATCTCCGCTCTAGGATATGAGATGGTGCTTATTCATTGTGGAAGTACAAGCGAAGACCTACCTCACAGCAGCTCTTAGGTATCTAGTCGACCCTGGTTACTACATACTATAGGGCAATGGCCAAACTAATTTCCAATAGAGCGCAGAACGATCGACTTTTTGTCACTACCATGTCTAAGTTCCACTGGAACCCAAGTAAAGAGTCCTGTGACCAAACCCCGATCATGCGAACCTGGCGGAGCAACCGGGGGAACTAGCTTGACATTGCCCTATTGCTTCCTAGAGAAAGATGGGGGAAATTGATCGAAGGAGACATAGAAGGACGTAAAAAAAGGAGACACCAAATCGAGGAACCAGGTGATGGATGCGAAGATGAAGCTGAATATGAATATGAAAAAGGATGAAGATGAAGATGAAGAAACGCTGAGTCGACCCTAGTATTGATGTGAAGAACACAACTCAACCCGATATTGTTGGAAATGATTTTTTTATAATGATTACCTAATGTTTATATGTTCCTTATTTCCAGATTGGCAATGGCTCACAAGGCTGTGAAACTATCAGCTGTTCTCCTCATGGCTTTCCTCGTCTACAAAATCTTGTCTCTCTTCATTTGAACACACCTCTTCTGACATCAATCTACATATGGCAAGAGTGTGATACATATATTATAGACTACCTTTCAAGAAGTACCGTATGCATTAATGAGATTTACAATTAATGTAGTTGAGCTTTTCAGACTTTTTCCTAAAAAGTGATGGAAGTGGTAATAAATTTATCCACTACCCAGTCTGGATCATCGAAAAGATTTTTTGTAATTATTCGTACTGGACCTCGACATTGGTTTATCGATAAATACGTGATATTGAGAGCTATCGGATATATTTGTGAATTTAATATTATTTGTAATCATTTGTTTTCTCATTTTTGATGCGTATTTAAAAGTTTAATATTCAATGTTGATGACTAGCTATTTGTGAGTTCGACTTACTTCTGAACGGAAGGTCGTTTAAAAGGGAACGCTGAGCTTGGCCCAACTCAAATGCGCGCACTCAGGTGTTGATGATGATTTTTTTCTAAACTAGGAAAACGCTAAAGTCCCGCCGCGTTGATGGATGAGCGTTTTTTTTGTAAGTTTTTTTTTTGCGTTTTGTGCGTTTGTTTGCACTTTTCCTTTGCAAGTGCTTTTTGAATGCATTGTGGAGGTGATTGTTGTCAAGTTTCTATTGTTATTTGTTAATTGGTATTATAAACTTCAAAAAACTCATATTAAAACCTTTATTTCTGTAGATTCTGACTAATTTTTTCAACTTTTTCTTTCAAAAGGTACTACATCACCATAACCTTAATGTCCATGTGAAATCTGAACGTTGTAGCCCTACCCGTTTGGTCAGAATCGGCCCAAATGTGACGAAAATATCGTACTAAAAATTGAAAAACTAATATTAAAACCTTTATTTCTATGGATTCTAGCTAACTTTTTCAACTTTTTCTTTCAAAAGGTACTACATCACCATAATCTTAATGTCCATGTGAAATATGAACGTTCTAGCCCCACCCGTTTGGTCAGAATCGGCCCAAATGTCACGAAAATATCGCACTAAAAATCGAAAAAATCGTAAAAGTACGATATTCATGAGAAATATTTCTTCGATTGTACCCAAAAACAATACACCTCTAAGTTCAGAGAAAACGAAGGTCCGGTCAAATTTTCATCAAGATCGCATATGCCGTTTGCCAGAATCGAGCAAACAACAGACGAAAAAAAAAAAAAAAAAAAAAAAAAAAAAAAACACCCGAGCTAAATTTTTTGGGGGGTCAGTGAAATTGAAGTCTTCGCTTCCGCTCGCTACGCTCGCTACGCTCATCCAACAACTTGCGCTTCACTAAAAAAAAATCATTCCAAAAATTCATTTTTTTGTGTGGAAAGGTGGGTCTTAAAATGATGGATTATTTTTGTGAAAGTAGCTGGATTTGTCGACGAAGTGAAATTTGTAAAAAAAAAAGTAGGTTCAAGCTCAAACGACCAGCCATCACATGACTCTGGTTTACAAAGGACTTGAGTTTGACCAAAAAACTAATTTATATAATCGATTAAGTTTATTCAATTCAATTCATTTAAATTCACTTTATTTTTTCAAATATTATAGTACAATACATTTTAAATCATATTATATTTGTATTCCCCTCTAAGAGTGAACCTTGAAGTGGAGCGTACCATGCGAAGCAAAAAGTTGTAGTTTATATCTTAGAAATTTGTAACAAATATTTATGTGTAGGTTAGAATTGAACGTGAATGGAAATAAAATATAATATTAATTTCATGTTGATAATTTAAATAGGATAATATTAATATTATCCAATGTAGTTTCTTGGAGAATTTGAATAATAATAATAAAAATAATAAGATTAACAAGATTAAAAAGTTTTACCAGGAAAATAATTTATTTGTGTCTCCTAAGCTTTGCCAGAAGATTCAGTTGAACAAAACTTTATTTGTGCGGTTTCACAATTATGTTATGTTAATAACACAATTGTTTAAGCAAAATATTGTTGCTAATACAAAATGCTGACAATAATTAAGATTATAAATCAAACACAACAATAAAAATAATACCTGGGCCTAGAACATTTCATTAATGATAATGCATTTTGAAATAGCATGAAACAAGTTATTGACACATAACAAATAATTAACACTTGAAAAAAGAACAATCCCTTATACATGGATATTTTAGTTAAACAAATTCTTGAAAAACATCTGATCAAGCTGGATGATTTGCTCATAATAATTCAATTCAATTCAATTCAATCCGATCCGATCCGATCCGATCCGATCCGATCCGATCCGATCCGATCCGATCCGATCCGATCCGATCCGATCCGATCCGATCCGATCCGATCCGATCCGATCCGATCCGATCCGATCCGATCCGATCCGATCCGATCCAATCCAATCCACATCAATTCAAATTCAAATTCTTGTCCTCTCTTAACTGTTGGAATATACTTGAATCGACCAAAGGGAAAGTTGGAAAACAAGACAGAACTCTGTTTAGAATAAAAATATTCATTGATAAACAAATTTAAGAAAAGAGGTTTAAATACATATACAGTAAATAAGTAATAATGATTTTAAAAAGACGCGTTTTGACCATAATGGTTAGTAATAACCATTCAATGCAACTATACTGTCGTTAATGAAATAAAATCTAAAACTATTAAAACATGCATAAAATAGAATTCAAAACAATAATAAAATAAATAAATTATAATATGTTTATGTATAAATATATATATATAGATATTTAATTATAAAGTATTTATTGATAACGATGATTTTTAATGATTATCAAATTAATTGGTCTGCTACAAGTTTTGTGGCAGATCTTGGAGAACATTTTCTTCTTTTGTCTTTACTGCGATTTTTCTTTGAGTTTCGAATCGTCTGCAAAAATAAGCACAAACGTGAAATAAAAAATCATTGTGTTGCAAACGATTCCAGTGTGAGTGAGTAAGAGTTTTGTTGACAACAATCTAGGCCAGTGGTTACCTCGGCTAGGCTAGTGGTAACCTCGGCTAGGCTAGTGGTAACCTCGGCTAGGCTAGTGGTAACCTCGGCTAGGCTAGTGGTAACCTCGGCTAGGCTAGTGGTAACCTCGGCTAGGCTAGTGGTAACCTCGGCTAGGCTAGTGGTAACCTCGGCTGATCATCAAAGCCTAATTCGTAGCATTTTCCTGGTTAACTTTTAGTAAATACGTTATTTACTCCTCAAAGGAAGGGGGCAAACAGCCCCCTGACCCTCCCTCTCCCCCCAACCTTGACATTGGAGGCTGGCTCTGTCCAGCTCAGCCTTCTCCAAACATCACATACTTAACTGAAGTTCATTGTTGTGTCTGCACTTATGTAATTAGATCAACTTATTTGTCCTACATTGTAAATCAGTGTTTTAACTGAAAAGGATAGACGTTAAATTATAAATAAACTAGCTGACCCGTCGCGCGTTGCTGCGACGTTGTTGTGTTGTTGTTGTGTTGTGTGTTATGCCAGAACCCTTCGTGGGAGTGTACTTCTCCATAAAAAAAAAAAAATACGTATATGTGTCAACTTTCATGGTGATCGGATGAAAAAACGAATGTATCCTCTTTGCAAGCACCGATCACCACGTGGATGATAGCATAGAAACCTTCCCCGTGAAAAAATACATACATGTTCTAAGTTTCATGGAGATCGGATGAATGGTGTAGTCTATATATTATATGAAAACGAATGTATCCTCTTTTCTGGAACCGATCACCACGTGGAGGAGTTACAACAAAATGGATAGCATAGAAACCTTCCCCGTGAAAAAATACATATATGTGCCAAGTTTCATGGAGATCGGATGAATTGTGAAGTCTATTAGGGATGTGCGGTTCCAGGTTTTGGTTTCGGTTCCGGGTAGTATAGTACCCGATTTTTCGGTTCCGGTTCGGTTCCGGTTCCATCAAAATATGAATAAACACATTAATTTATGGATTAATGACATTAACCACTTGACAACTTAATAGGCCTATGAAAAACATACGAATATCTATAAAATTGACAAATAATAATAGTCTAAAATGATAAAACCAAAATATTTACGTAACAGGACTAAAATATCTATAAAAGTCCAGCGCCGTTGCCAGCATGTGTGTTAGCCCATAAGCGTAATGAGTGCGAGAGAGATAGCTCCGGCGGACTTATTGCGCGTTCGATCGTCGAGGCGGCCCGGCTGACTGTTCAAGAAGTTGTGTTAGACGGAGAGCTCGCAACATAAAGTCTCCCCTCATAAGGTACATTTGTTTTGTTTGACCATTGGAATAGGACCGCAAATACGAGTCATTTTCAAAAATGCGCGTCTTACTCGTCAACGTTGGGGCGTTTGGCCCACAGAGGGGCCCAAAAAAGGCCAAAAAAGACCGAGTCTCCCATCATAAGGTACATGGCAGGTCTCAACGCCAAATCCACCGCAAAAGTAAGTATATGAACAAACCTCATAGTAAGACGGGCTGCGTTGGGGCTTTGACCCGCCAGACGGGCCCCAAAGTGGGCCCCAAAAGGTCAAATCTCCCCTCATAAGGTACATGGCTGGAACCAACGGCATTTTATAGTTAAAGGTACCAGAAAAAAGAATATTACTCGTAAGATGGGCTGCGTTGGGGCGTTTGCCCGCCAGACGCCCCCAAACGCCCCCAAAATGAGTTTTCAAAAAAGTGAAAAAATAACTATGATATTGTTCCAATACTTACTCAAATAGGCCAGTTTTCATCGTATTTGTACGATAACACGCACACATAAGATATTTTAGCATACTTAGCGGCATTGTGCCTTGCAGCCCCCCCCCCCCCCCCCCCCCCACAAAACAATGGGCCAAAAGGTCCAATTTTCCCTTATAGATAGTGCATAGCTGAAACCAACGGCATTTTATAGTTTAATGTACCAGAAAAAAGAATATCACTCGTATGACGGACGTGTATTTTTTGTAATAGCCCAAATAATAAGGCTCTTTAAAATGTTATTGATATTTATCCTCAGTTTCAATCTGACTTCTCGTCACTAGGGCAAAGCAACACCATAGCAGAAGACGTGTACGCAAACCTGGAGAAGTTCGTATCACAGACGTATGGCAAGAAGAACATGACATTGAACGAAGCTAGACACTTTCCTCAAGATTTACCGTCCTACGGGTACTCGTCCAATAGAAAAGCTCAAGGGAATGGACGCAAGCTCATTACCACCCTACACAACAGTCAAAGGAAAAGATCAAGAGGACAAACTACATTGCCAGCATATGGACTCATGCGACAAATCAACACCCACCACTTTTCTCTCCAGAAGATAACGGCTGGTTGTTAGATGATGAGAAATACAAACCAAGATGGTTCCTTGGTGATCAGACTCCGTCGTCTTTTGACGAGATTATACAATGTGACCTGCAAGAAGAGGGCATCGATGAAGATGATGACATAGAAGATATTTCGGAATCGTACAGTGATATTGAGTGTGATGATTGATTGTGGGTTTTGATGTTGCTTTTCTTGCTTGTTGATGTTGATGTTGATGTTTGATGTTGCTTGGTTTTGATGCTGTCTATGCCAAAACTATTTATATGTTGTAATGTTCAATTTGTTGTAGGTTATAAACGTTATTTGAATCTTTAAGAACATATTATTATAGATTAGGTCAGAGGCGTACTAACGTAAATAGGCGTAGTATATGTTGTTATCTTGTATCATTATAAAATTGTTTGATTGTATTAAACACTGTGATTTAAAAGGCTGAATCCGCATAGGATCGTAATTTACGCACATCGTCTTTTGATGAGATTGCGTTAGATTGTGATTGTGATTTGATATTTAAACAAATGGCTTCAATGAGGACGATTACAGTGATAATGAATGTGATTAAGGTTTTGATGTCTACATTTAATTAATAATTAATACTAATACTACTACTACTACTACTACTACTACTACTACTACTACTACTACTACTACTACTACTACTACTACTACTACTACTACTACTACTACTACTACTACTACTACTACTACTACTACTACCAGTGTTGTGCCGTTATCTAGATAATTTTATCTAGATAATCATCTAGATAACATTGTGTTATCTATTATCTTATCTAGATAATAAGATTTCAAAGTATCTATTATCTTATCTCAGATAATATTTCTGGTTATCTATTATCTGAATCTTCACATTAGATAACAGATACAAAAAATCAGAATTACTATTAATAGCTAAATGCTAACACGACGTCTAAAATAGTGTTTGTTTTTTATCATGATTTTCAATGGAAAGATTTAGATTGGCCAAAACCTAAATCGCAATTCTTCAATCTGTTAGTTTTTTCACATATGCTTTTTGTAAGCAAAGAATGACCATTGTTTTCAATTGGGACTTAATGAATACTAGGCCGCTTCGCGAACACTTTTTTTAGTCGCATTGGTAGATGAACTTTTTGTAAGTTTTTAGTATGCGTGGGATAACAATAGAATGCAAAATATCTCGAGGCCAAAAGACTTGCTTCTGTAAGCATTGTAGGTGATTATTGTCAAGTTTCTATATACATTTGATATTACTTGTTAATTATACACCTATAAAAGGCTTTTATTAAAACCTTTATTTCTATGAATTTTGGCAAATTTTTCAATTTTTTATTTCAAATGGCAGTACATCACTATAATCTTAAGGTACATGTAAAATATGAACGTTGTAGCCCCATCCGTTTGGTCAGAATCGTCCCAAACATCACGAAAATATCGTATTAAAAATCTGGGGAAAATCGTAGAAGTACAATTTCTATGTGAAATGTTTCTTTAAATGTCCCTAACATCATAATATATATAATTGTAAGGATTTCAAACGTCCCCATAAAGTTTCATCAAGATCGGAGTAGCTGCTTTGCCCGGTCTCGAGCCAAATATCACGAAAATATCGCATTAAAAATCGAAAAAAATCGTAAAAGAACAATAATTCATGAGAAATATTTCTTCGATTGTTCCCAAAAACGTGGCAAGCCTAAGTTCAGAGATTTCAAAGGTTCCCTCCAATTTTCATCAAGATCGCATATATGCCGTTTGCCCGGTAGAGAGCGAACAAACAGACAGAAAAACAAACAAAAAAACACCCGAGCTAATTTTTTGGGGGGTCAGTGAAATTATTGCTCTTCGCTTCGCTTATCCAAAAAGTTTGTCTTCCCCTTTGCAATGTCTTCGTTTAACTTGACCAGGGAAAAGGTTATTTTTTATTTGAACTTTTAAAATAACTTATACGAACGTAAGCTTAGATTGTATTATTCTAGATTAACTTGAACTTTTCAAAATTCCGCCTACAAGCTAACAAACATGAACTTTCTGAAAGTTCAATATCGTTAATATTTTAATAGCAAACTTAGCTTTAAAAAGGCCCATTTAAAAAATAATATCCCAAACATTTCAGTCAAACTATCCTTCCCTGTTACCATTGATTAAAGATGGCATGACCTAGACTAGAACCCTGAAACGTATTACGGAAAAAAATTGAATTGGGTCTTAAGCCGATTTTTTTTTTGTAAAAGTATCTATTATCTATTATCTAGATACATTGCCAGTATATGTATCTTTATCTAGATACAATTCATGTCCATTATCTATTATCTGTATCTAGATACTTTTTTAGGAAGAGTATCTTATCTTTATCTAGATAATATTTTTGGTTATCTGGCACAACACTGACTACTACTACTACTACTACTACTACTACTACTACTACTACTACTACTACCACTACTACTACTACTACTACTACTACTACTACTACTACTACTACTACTACTACTACTACTACTACTACTGTCATAGTTTTGAGAACATGTTCTGAAGTTTGTAGCCTGTTGTGCGAAAAATAAACAAAAAAATCCGAGCTCGGCTGATAATCTTCTAATAGTCAACCTTGTACAGTATACGTGTTCTTAAACCATATGTAAGTACTAGCGTTTTGGTTACGGTGTATTATGCACTGGCAGAATCTTTAATACGATACGGAATATTGTCATGGGGACATGCTACGGCTTCTTACATAAAAAAGGTGGAAAATTTACAAAGGTCAATTTGGAGGGTAATTTTTGGAGAAAGAACTAGTGAGTTTTTAACAGCTTCAAAACTGCATTTTTATGTTTTTATGGTCACTAATTACTTCTCATCAGAGTACAAAGCTGTATCTCATCATGACCATAAAACAAGAAATAAGTTACGATTATTGATACCTAGTGACATTTATAACAGGTACGGAGAACAACAGAAAAGCTACCTAGTGCCGTCCTTGTTCAATAAATTGCCAGAAGACCTAAAGCAACTAATAAAATGGTGTGAAATAAAAAAACAAATAAGGAAATGGTTATTAGAAAATGAGATATAGAACCTAATGTGTATTTTGTATGTGTAGATTTGAATTACTAATATTTGATTTGTGTGTTTATACTTTGTTGATGAAATGTAATAATTTTTTGTTTTGTTTCAATACGAAGAGTCAAGACTTACAAAATGTTGTAAAAATGTAATAACAAATTACCCCACAGACAAGCTACTGCGTAGCTTTGTGGGGTTTGTCAATTCTGTATTTGTAATTTTTGATCAATAAAAGTTTTCTAAAAAAAAAAAAAAAAAAAACTACTACTACTACTACTACTACTACTACTACTACTACTACTACTACTACTACTACCACTACCACTACCACTACCACTACACTACCACTACCACTACCACTACCACTACCACTACCACTACCACTACCACTACCACTACCACTACCACTACCACTACCACTACCACTACCACTACCACTACCACTACCACAACTATCTACTACTACTACTGCCGGAAAAAATAGTCATTGTTTTTTTTTGTTTTTTTTTGTTTGTATGTCTCGCCATAACGTTCGAACGAAGGTTCGGATCGAGTTGATATTTGGACCATCCGCAAGCTTCGATCTGGATTGAATGCCATTAGTTTTGTGGCAAAATCGTTCAAAACCTTACAAAGTTACATTTAAGTTAATCAATTTTTTTTCAAACTAAACGGCGACAAAATCTGAGGTGGCCAAATCATTTAGAATGTCCGTCCGGTCACGAATATGTTAATTTTATTTTGATCTGAAAAGTAGTGTAGATGGAAATTACATTTTAACAAAAGTAACGTTACCATGGCAACGAAAATTCGCACGAGACCATAACGTTCGAACGGAGGTTCGGATCGAGTTGAAATTTGGACCATCCGCAAGCTTCGATCTGCATTGAATGTCATTAGTTTTGTGGCAAAATTGTTCAAAAAGTTACAAAGTTACATTTAAGCTAATCGAAAGTTCTTTTGTTAAACTAAACGGCGACAAAATCTGAGGTGGCCCAATCATTTAGAATGTCCGTCCGGTCACGAATATGTTAATTTTATTCTGATCCGAAAATAGGTGTAGATGGAAATTACATTTTAACAAAAGTAACGTATCCATGGCAACGAAAAGTCGCACGAGGCCATAGCGTTCGAACGGAGGTTCGGATCGAATTGAAATTTGGACCATCCGCAAGCTTCGATCTGCATTGAATGCCATTAGTTTTGTGGCAAAATCGTTCAAAAAGTTACATTTAAGTTAATCAAAAGGTTTTATTTTTAAACTAAACGGCGACAAAATCTGAGGGGGCCCAAAATCATTTAGAATATCCGTCCGGTAAACGAATATGTTAATTTTATTCTGATCCGAAAAGTAGTGTAGATGGAAATTACATTTAAACAAAAGTAACGTTACCATGCAACGAAAAGTCGCACGAGGCATAACGTTCGAACGGAGGTTCGGATCGAGTTGAAATTTGGACCATCCCCCAAGCTTCGATCTGCATTGAATGCCTTTAAATTTTTGTCAAAATCGTTCGAAAAGTTACAAAGTTACATGTTAATCGAAAGTTTTTTTTTTTCAAACTAAACGGCGACAAAACCTGAGGTGGCCAAATCTTTTAGAATATCCGTCCGGTCACGAATATGTTAATTTTATTCTGATCCGAAAAGTAGTGTAGATGGAAATTACATTTTAATAAAAGTAACGTTATCATGAAAACGAAAAATCGCACGAGGTTTCTGGCCACTATGCACTGCCACCTAGAAGTAATTTAAAATACAATCGAGGAAGCAGTGTATTATTTGTTACCAAAGAGTTAAAATAGTTTTCCCAAGGAAATAATGTCAAGGTCCTCTAGATGGCAGTGGATTTTATCCACAAAGTAAAGGTTTACCCACTGGTTTTTACCCAAATACCTTAGCAATAATAAATTATATTGGAAACATGGCCCCGTGGACAGCGATCGTCGCAAATTTTAAAATTTAAAAAATGGGCAATGTGGGTCTAGCTATAGCACGTGCTCGCTTATCAAAGCGTCCAACTGAGCGTTTCCTAGTACCGAAAAATTTATATTTTGGATTTTTATTTCTGGTGAACTCACAGAATTAAGAACATCTACTTTCACTCTGAATCACCTTTTTACCTCCAATTTTCAACAAAAAATTTCGTTTTTTGCCGTTGTTAATAAAGTATTATCACATTGCGCGATCAGAGCACATTTCAAGCGTTCAACAAACTGTCCCCCGCACGAGTTTGGGATTACTACAAATTAACCGTTTGGAGTCATATTAAGTGTTCATTACTGACTAAAGTATGCGCTATTTGAGAAATGTGATACATACATTAGTAGAGCTACCAAGAGACCCCGACCAAACCTCTGCGTTCTGCGTCAGAGCCTGGTTTGCTCGAGCTCATCCAACCGTGTTTGTCTTGGCACACAATGTGCCAGATAAATCCACTCATTGTCACTACTGCATAACAACTATTTTCATGCTAGATGTACTTTTCTTCACATCGCTCCTGCATGAATATAATTACTTCTTTTGGCTTTACACCTTGTTATTAAGTTGTGGTTGTTTGCAGTGGCTACACCTAACTTGTTCATTTTGTTTGCATTATTTTACATTAAAATAAATATCTGTGGTACATAACTTGATTCACTTCAGTGCAGTACAACCTCTCTCCTTCATATTCATTGTAGCCATCCACCTTGAAGAATCAGGAACCAAGTGATGACCAAGATAACCATTAAGCATGACTGTCCGTCGCTGGAGTGATCGAGGGAGGGGGGGGCGCCCATCAATGTAACTTTATGGAAAACAATATTTGTTTTTTGTGCGTACAAGTAATGTAATTGTGGTGGAATTGTACTTTCGTCTGGTTAACACTCACTGTTGTATGTGTACTGGTTTGAGTTAGTTATCTGAAATGCAGCCCAGGTAAGCAAATTCTTAGAAGACATAAAACAAATTTTAAAATTGCTCTCATTCACCGTTCTGACGACACCCTCTTTCATAATTTACATTCACCATTATTTTGTAAAGTAACATACCCCTGTGCAAATCATAGCCGTTGATAGGCCTTAATATTTCCTAGTACAATGTTTTGTCAACCGTGGTTTTCGTAACTGTACTGATGGGAGATCTTTAACCATTAGCGCCATTTCTTGACAATTTTTTTTAAAAGCAAAATATTTAGTTGAAATTTCGGGGGCGACCTTTTGGCGACCACTTGGAAAACCACTTGGTGATCAAAAACAAGCCTGGGTAAAAATTTTGGTTCCCTTTTGGAACCATTTGGGCAAAAAAAAATTTTTTACATGGGCGATTTCTAGATCAGGGGCTAAATTCCCCTCTCGGCCGTTCCCACCGTGTACTGGAAATCTTTGCGGCAAACCCTTTAAACCCTTTACCCAAACATAGAGGCGGATTTCAGAGGAAGGAAAAACGGGCGCGTTTTCAAAACCTTACGGCAGCATTCGGGCACTGTAAACCCCAGGGAAAATATGGGGGGGGGGGAAAAATGTAGAGGAGACGAAGGGGCTTCCCATTACAACGAGATCGGTCTTTTTACAGAAAAGAAAGGGTTTTATGTTCGCTGCAAAAGAATAGTCGTTTGGAGTGCAGAAAAAGGACTGCCCAGGGAAGGTGTTTTTCGCCAGCACTTTACAACGTATCACCAAAAGGGGCCGCCCACCCCTGATAATACGGCAGTACATTTTGCTGACGATTTAGCGTTGGCAGCCCAGGCTCTAGTTTCACGGGGGTCGAGGGAAAAATGTCAAGTGCCCTGGGGAACCCCCCAGTACTAGACTCGAACCAGTTGAACCAAACCGAGTAAGACCAGGTGTGTGTTTTTCACCCGAAAAACCCCGAGGGAGGAGAGAATTGGATATAGTTTTTGGGGAGGTAAAAAAAATCCAACATGCCCGACACCTAAATATTGGGTGCAACTGGATCGCACGCTAAATTTAAGCAAAAATGACAAAAACGAAGGGAAAGGTCAGCGCCCGAAACAAAAATTTCGAAAATGACAAGCAAAACCCGGGAGCCAAAACCCTCAGCTCGGACTCGCGCCCCACTGTGCGTGTCGGGCCCCCGAGTAAGCGCCCCAGTGTGGCGCTTCTGTGCATGCGAAGCGAGTCGACGTCGCAATTAATGAAACTGTGCGGATTGTGACGGGCTGCCTAAAACCAACCCCGGTACATAAGTTGTACCCGCTTATCGGGATAGCACCCCCTCATATCCGCCGGGTCACCGTAGCAGACGTGGAAAGGACGAAGCAGGAGACAGATACCCTCGCCACCTCGACACCAAAAGGCGGCGAGACGACTTCGTTCCAGAAAGAGCTTTTTTGACCAGAACTCACGTTCTCAGAAGTTCACCGGAGGCAAATCGTGTTGCCCACTGGAACAGCGAACTGCTTGCACCCAACATTGCACCAAGGGAAGAGATCGCTCCAGGTGGCAACAGTCCCTTCGCGGTTTGGCGGACATTAAACCGATTAAGAACTGGAGTGCCGAGATGCGGGACCAACATGCATAAGTGGGGCCTTTTACCAGCTGACCAAGAGCCCATGTGTGAGTGCGGACAGGTACAGGATCCGAGTCACCTCCTGATTTGCCCCCGCCTCGACGAACCATGTACCCTTCGCGATATCTTGGAAGCAAATGCGAAAGGAATGGCTGTTGCAAATTTTTGGAAATATTGTGTTTAACCGGACACGGAAAGTAAGTAACAGCTCGTGTTAAAACAATATTTCATTGTTGACATTTTCTTTATGAATGTTATCATAAAACCATAAATCGTTATAAATGTATACACAAATATGTAAATATTGTTTCTTATTGTACTAATTATTGTTTATTAGCATTTTTTTATTATATTAGAAACAAATTTCATTCCTAAAAGGCTTCTATAAGTAAGATAATAAGCAAAAAGGATTTTTTTTTCAATGACCACACGGTGATTGGTTGTACGGTTATGACGTATGCCCTGTTTTACCCGCCATTATTACGTGCAAAACTTTAAGCTCACTTTTATGACTGAATTTTTTTTATAAATAACAAAAATTTGATATTCATGTAATCAGAAACTGGCCCTGAATACAGTAGAATAATAAAAAAAAGTTGTGAGTTCCCTATTGTTTGTAATTTATTTTTAAGAGTTGATTTATTTTTCATTATTTGTGGCCAAGTAGGGTTGAAAAGGTATCACCATAAATCTATTTTACGATCTCACAATCGCTACCCGGCACGTCCACCAAATGCACCACTACCAGCCAGGTTAACTTAATTCAGACCACCTACCTGGCACCTCCACCAAAATTACGAAATTTTGCATTTTTTGTGTAAATTTAGATATTTCGATATGAAATCAAATATCGGTAACGAAAATATTTCCAATCATCGATATAATATCGAAATATCGATTTTCTTGCTCAGCCCAGGTATATGTATTAATACCGTACATACAGAGCATACTTATAATAAAATACCTTCATTGCCATGTCACTAGCTAATACTCGTCTTTAATGACGTTGTCTATCATATTAATACAAAGGCCTACTGCCAAAAGCTAATGATACAGTAAAAGTTTAAAATTATTACATTGTTATTATTAGGTGACTTGGATAAAAATAAATAAATAAAAAGAACATTAATTTCCAAATTTCAAATATTGTACTATTAACAATAAACTGATTAAACATTACGGTAGGTCACTTGATGTGATAAAGTCATGTACAGTCAGGGTCATATATAAATCAAGAGGTCTGAAAGATACTCTTTCACCGACATCTCGTGGTCAACTCTTGGTGTCATTATTTATATCGCCCTGTGAACTGCATTGTCGACATAAATAAGAAAACATGGCTGATAATGTCAAAGGAAAATTCTCTATTGACCAGAGAAACTATCAAGCCTAGAAGAAATATAACATGGAACGTAAAGAGAGCATTATATATCGATACCTTGGCCTAGGCATAGCATTAAGACTATGCCTTTCTTCTTATATTTGCTTAGTTTCTAGCTTATTTCAAATATTCTATCTTAGCTGTCAAGTCTTATTTGCAAACCACCAAGTTTGTTTTATGCTTTTGTTTTGAAAAATTGTATTTTCTGCTGACTGCCTTCTAGATATTGACTATTTTGTTGACCAAGAGTCTTTCAAAGCCTCCTAAATAATATTAATAACATCAAAATAGTCTAGGGAAACTTCCATCGATCGATATGCAGTTCACAGGGCGATATAAATAATGGCACAAGAGTTTGACCACGAGATGTCGGTGAAAGAGGTATCTTTCAGACCTCTGATTTATATATGACCCTGACTGTACACTGTAGTAAGCTTATTGTAATAACAATTTTTTCAGCGCATTTTTGAATAGGCTATTCGCATGAATTTAAGATTTAAGTTTAACATATTATTTATCTCTAGAGAATAAAACGTCCTGAATTCAAATATCGCGTTTATGTTATGTTAAAAAAATGTTTTGACATAGATATTGTGACTTGAAGCGTAGAATTTTGGAACAAACTGTGAAACGCGCTGTCATTGGTCATTCCATTATGACGTATTTAGGCCCTACACGGGCGATGATGCATGGCCCAGATCTTGTCAAAACAGCGCTACCACTGCAGCTGTTGTATTGTTGCCGAGAGATAATCCAAAGCACTTGGCATTCTAAAAATACTATTTTTGCGTTATACTACACTGTATTAGGAAGACCGTGGCTCGTATAGGGCCTCATTACGTTACACTTTTGGCGCGGAATTTAAATTTCATTTTTGAAACGACATTATTAATTATTTTTTATAAAATATATCAAGTGCTTCAAATTTTGTGTTGAAACTGTTTATATAATGTAGAATCATATGAGTTACTCGAAAAAAAATAAAACAATCTCATGCAAATAGCCAATTGTAACCATATTTTCTGATTGGATGAGCGAAGCGAAGACTTCAATTTCACTGACCCCCAAAAAATTTAGCTCAGGTGTTTTTTTTTTGTCTGTTTGTTCGCTCTTTACCGGGCAAACGGCATACCCGATCTTGATGAAAATTGGAGGGGACCTTCGAAATCTCTGAACTTTGAGCTGTATTGTCTTTGGGTACAATCGAAGAAATATTTCTCATGAATATCGTACTTTTACGATTTTTTCGATTTTTTGTGCGATATTTTCGTGACATTTGGGCCAATTCTGACCAAACGGGTGGGGCTACAACGTTCATATTATACATGGACATTAAGGTTATGGTGATGTACTACATTTTGAAAAAAAAGGAAAAAAAGTTTGCCAGAATCCATAGAAATAAAGCTTCTGAAGAGAGATCAGGTAAATGTTTTAATTAATTTGAATATTTGGTAATTGTCATTATTGTGTGTTTTAATTGTTGTGTGGAAAAGCTGTTTTAGCTACAGCCTATTGTATATTGAGGTATATCTTGGATTTCTTTTGGAATAAGGTTGTAGAGAATTTTATTTATATTGTATCTAATCAGAGTTTTTCTGGCCAAGGTTTGTAGAACATTGGCTTAGATGGAGATGTCGGAGACTCTCGACTCTTAATTCTAGATCCGATCGCGTTTCTTGTATACATCTAAAGCTTAATCACCATCACATTGCACCATGCTGCATGCATCATATCAATGATAAATTATTATTAATTAACAATATTTATCACCAATGATTTCTGCGTTCCCTGGTTCTGTAGATGTATGTGTGTGAGGTTAATGAAGCTACTACGTGAATTTGGTGTCTGTATAAATAAAGCTATCACGGGATGTGATCGCTAGAGATTCTTGAACGTTTATCATGAATCTGTTGCACAGAATCGTCTGTAATCCTTTCTCGTTACTGAATAGGTATTTGCACTTTTTCACATGTCTCAAGTGCCTGTTAGTAGGCCTACCAGTCTGCCAGTCTATTGTGGTCTGAAGCAAGTCTGGTATTTAAATTGTGAATCTCGATCAATAACATTTGATATTTGAATAATCCCGCACATTATGCCTTTCACGTGTTTGTAGTGCGCAAATGTAAAAGTTAAATGTATGTGAATATACTAGGAAGCTTCGCAAACGCTTTTTTCAATCGCGTTGATGGATGAACTTTTTTTGTAAGTTTTTAGTTTGCGTGGGATCCTTTACTTTGCAAGTGCTTTTTGAACGCATTGTAGGTGAGTGTTGTCAAGTTTCTATTGTTACTTGTTAATTGTTATTATGTACCTCAAAAAACTAATATTAAAACCTTTATTTCTTTGGATTCTGACTAACTTTTCCAACTTTTTCTTTCACAAGGTACTACATCACCATAACCTTAATGTCCATGTTAAATATGAACGTTGTAGCCCCAACTGTCTGGTCAAAATCAGCCCAAATGTCACGAAAATATCTCATTAAAAATCGGAAAAAAATCGTAAAAGTACGATATTCATGAGAAATATTTCTTCGATCGTACCCAAAAACGTGGCAGGTCTAAGTTTAGAGATTTCGAAGGTGCCCTCCAATTTTCATCAAGATCGCATATGCCGTTTGCCCGGTAGAGAGCGAACAAACAGACTAAAATACAAAACAAAAACAAAAACAAACAATCAAAAAAACATTGGAGCTAAATTTTTTGAGGGGTCAGTGAAATTAAAGTCTTCGCTTCGCTCATCAAAAAATTTGAATACTAAGTAATACTTACCGGTACCACTAAAAGTCAGTTTGTTTGTGCAAGAAGGTTGGAAGTTTTTTGTATCTAATGGCTCTCGTCTACACATCAACTGACGGCCAATCGTTTTTCAACAATTCTGAAACTTTCTCGCCAATCATGTATGCGGCAGCCATTGTGTGTTCCGTGACCTCTAGAGGTATGATGGACGCGTCCGCCACCCTCAGCCTCTCGACCCCGATCACCCTGAGCTGGGGGTCGACCACGGCGTCTGGGTCCGAGGCTGCGGCCATCTTGCAGGTCCCCACCTGGTGATGCATGCCGGTACTAAGATACTTGCACGCGCACTCCCAGTAAGCGTCGGTATTGAAGGTGAAGCCTCGACACCCGGGGAGGGTCACGTTGTGCAGTGTCGAGCCGAACCTCTCAAGTGCCACCGTACTGGCGAGTTCTACGGCCTTCTTTATCCCTTCGACGAGGACTTTTACATCTTGGGGGTCGGAAAACACATTTGGATTAAAGAGTGGAGGATAAAGTGGGTTCTTATTAGATAATCGAACAGTACCACGGCTTTTAGGATGCAATAAGATCGGCACGATGGTCCACACATCTGTGTTGTCGAGTGATCTGTAAACATTGTCATAAAATTCGGAAGTTACTCCGACACCTTTTGTGAGTAAAGGACCACCGTTGTCAGAATTCAAACTCCCTACGGCAAACAAGAGTTCTACATCAGGGCGGCCGTTGGTTGCGTATTTCGTCTCGACGAAAGCAAGACTTTCAGACGCGGCTGCCAGCACCAGAGGTCCTGTGCCTTTAACAGCGTACTCGACTATCGATTTCAAGATTGGCAATCGACTCGGCACCAGCCCGACTGTCTTGTTGATGCGAAATGTTAAGCCTAGGAAGCCCACGTGGTCCTGCAGGTTCTGGCCGACCTTGAGGTCCTGGATGACGGGAATCTCCAGCTCCCCCAAGTGATCCCTGGGGCCGATGCCAGAGAGCATCAGGAGCTGAGGGGAGTTGAGGGCGCCGGCCGACAACACTACCTCCTTCTTGGCCTTCACCGTGTGGACCACACCTTCCCTCAGGAACTCCACCGCCGTTGCTTGCCTACTACCAGGATCAATAACTATTTTCGTAACGAGCGAGTTTAAAGACACATCCAAGTTTTCCCTGTCTTTAATCGGCTTCAGAAAAGCTTTAGATGCGCTGCAACGTGCCCCGTTCCGCATCGTCAGGTGGAAGTGAGAAAACCCCAGTTGTTCATGCCTGTTGTTATAGTCTTGTATCATCGTGTAATTCAGCTCATGCCCCGCGTCCAGAAACGCCTGGCCCAGCTCCGTGTGGAACGTCGACTGTTCCACGTGCAGGTACCCCTCAGCCCTGAGGAAGAAGGGCAGCACGTCGTCGTAGCTCCAGCCGGTCGGCCACTGGTCGTAGTCGTGGCTGGATCCGCGCGTGTAGATCATGTGGTTGATGGAGGTGGTGCCGCCGAGCGCCCTGCCTCGTGGCCACACGCACCTCCGGCCCTTCATCGCCCAGCACGCGCGCTCCTGAGGCTCGGTCGTGTAGCCCCAGTTGTAGTCGCCCAGCGCGGCGAACACAGAGTAGGCGGGGATGTCCGTCAGGAAGGTCTCGTCTTTGCCGGCCTCGAGTAGGAGAATCTGAAATACGATTGGAACCAAATCGTAGTGCACCTCAGAGGCATTTCGGGAAAAGTAATTACAATATTTTCTTTAAGTGATGGCAAATGCATATATAAATAAATATCTACAATTTTACATATTACGTCTATATAATCTTGTTCAGACATTCATTATTTATATTTTCGCGGCAAACTATCGAAAAGTTACTTTGAGCGCCCTCTATTAGTATTACTAGTGACTTTGCCTATTTAGTATACTATTATTCACCACTAGACTTCGCTCTCTGCTCTTTTTTTACGCCACCACCCTGACGAGTTCGTGATTGAGATCGCGAGCAGATGAATTCACTGTGGCTTGGACATTCGAACGAGATAGTTAATTTTCTGACTTAACTATAGTTCGGGGCGTATGGCCTTCTGCTGTTCGTCCCAAGAGGATTGGCTTGCCATGCATTCTCTTGAATATTGTTGAATTTGTTAACGGGTGTGTATGTGTTTTTTCAATATATTCTACATTCTGTTTTGTTGGTGAAAATCAAGCTACGCATTATTTATCAACCTGAAACATTCCCAGTCGGGTCATATTTCCCCTCAATCCATCCAATGGTTCAGGTTCAGCCCATCGCTCTCCAAGCTGAATCAGGCTTCACGTAAGCATAACACGCGTCTATGCACCAACGCCACGTACTGTGTTTTAATTATTAAACGAGGGAGCGGAGCGACTGAGTGTCTCCATTCAACTCAAACGGCTCTCATTCTGTGATTCTGTCTGTCTGTACGTCGAAAATCAGCCGAACCGCTGAACAGATTGGGCTGAAATTTTAAACAGACATCCGGTACGAAATTATTGAGAACTGCTAACAAAATCAACTAGATCCATTGCGATTTAATCCTACAATAAATAAAAATGTGATTTTTAAAATATCGATAGCATTTGTTTAGTAGCAGCTATTGGGACCACATCTACGTGGCTTGCATGGCCTATTGGTAAGCATTTAGCCTACCACACGGAGGGTTGAGGTTCGATACCCGTTAGCTCGAACTTTTTTTATATTTTTACACCCACATATTATTTTTGAGTTGTGTTAAATGGGAAATAAAACTAAGGTGATTTTGTTTGTATCTTGGAAATTTGTTAATGTTTCACGCTAATACGTTTTGAACACGATTCGCATTTCAAATGTTCAATTTAAATATCTAGTGAAACGCCAAAGTCGTTGTTAAACGAGTGAGTGAGCCATGTGTTGAGTACCCGGTATCATTCCTCATACTGGGCTAGATCCTTAGGTATAGGGGAGGAAAGGGAATGTTCCCGGGTACTCAACACTTGGCTCACTCACTCACTCGTTTAACAACGACTTTGGCGTTTCCCTAGTAATAACGTTAAAGCATACTACACTCTGGATGCTTATTCCCACTACTTTCTCATCAGCTATTCACTAACCAGTCACAATATACACTATTGGCACGCCCATTACTAAAGGATAGTGGCTCCAACGAAAGAATGCAGGTAGCTCGAAATTGTTTTCCCAACATAACAACTTTGTCAACTCTATTCACGGAAGGTCAGCGTGGATCTAGCACACAGTGGAACTTTGTGATCTAGCACAGATAATTTTTGCTCTGTGTTGGTAAAATATATTTCTCATTCATACACAAAGGTGACATTCCATTTACCGCGCATTCATTCTACCCCCACCACTACCAAGCACCTGCATTCTTTCGTTGGAGCAAGTTAAGTATATCTTCTATACCTACCTTCCAGTGCGGGTTGTCGGATAGACGGTTGGCCACGACCGATCCCGCCGCTCCAGCGCCGATAATAACGAAGTCGTATTCCTGCTGTATTTCGTCACCGGGAACATCTCTGACGTTCCTCTCGACAAAGCTTAGGTAGGAGCAGATCACGTGTTCCATGAAGCCCAGTGCGACGGCCATAGCTTCAGGGCTCGGCGTAGCACCAAGATAAGCCAGTGCAGCACAGGCTAGGCACAGTCCGGCAGCCACCGTGCTCGCCGACATGGTGGCCAGCTAGAAGCTGGAACAGAAAACATTTAGGACTCTTGATTGGTGGAGGTGCCTGTAGTGTATTGTGTGTGTGTGTAAGTTGGCAGCACTGACTGACCAAAGTGAAGTAGTGAATAAAGATGGATGCTAGAAGCTAAACCTTGTCAAGTGAGTTCATTACATTGGCGACGAAAAAAAAAGCGTGATTCAATTCGATGTTATACACGAAACAGTGATTGAATTCGGTAGTGTACAACAGTGTTTCAATACGAGCGAGCGTGCAACGTAAGCTACAATGGATTCAGAGAACTCCAGCATCAAACCTTTCGTGCCCGGCGTGGATCACACCAGCACCTCACAGCGATGGGACCGCTGGCTCAGGGCGTTTTGACTTGTACGTCTTGTCGAAGGGCATAACTTCAGGACTAAGACAAAGGGCTCTACTACTACACGTAGCGGGGGCGGCTGTACAAGACATCTGGTTTGCACTTCCGTCGGCGAGCCGAGAAGTAGCCACGGGTGAGTGTGAATATGCTAAATGCAAGTCTGTGTTGGACGAACAGTTCAAACCTCAACCTGCTTCGCCCCCAGCGCCAAGTGTTCCGCGCAATGGCGCAGGGCGAGGAAACGGTGGCCCAGTTTATTACGCGTCTGAGAGGCCAGAGCTGTTACTGTGACTTTGGGGATAAAGAGGAAGATAATATCCTAGACCAACTGAGGGAGAAATGCCGATTACCAGAGGTACGTAAAGATTTCATTAAAGAGGGAGACAGGTTAACTGTTGATAGGGCTCAAGAGATCGCAAGAGCAATTGAAGCCTGCACACAACGTGCTAGTTTGGGCGAGGCTGAAAACGTTGCACGGGTGACGTCATCGCCCGGCCAGTCAAGCAACCGGCGTTCCGGTCGGCCTGGCTCGAGGCTAGCATGCTATCGATGCGGTAATACCAACCATCTCGCGCGCGACGCGAAATGTCCCGCGAGAGGGAAGAAATGTATGAAGTGCGGTATTGAGGGGCACTTTGCAAAAACATGTAAAAACCAAGGGTGACAAACATGTAAATAGACAAGATAAAAATGATTCTTCACGGAAAATGGGGTCCAAAGTCCATAATTTAAATGAAGGAGAAGAAGAAGAAGCCCAAGGTTACACCTTTGCTGTCAGGGGGGAGATCGGGCATAAAGATTGCTTCATAAAAGCTGAGGTGGGAGGTGTTTCAATTAAGCTGATGATTGATTCGGGGGCTTCCTGTAATGTCCTAGATAGGAAGACATGGGAGACTTGCAAGCAGAATAAAATCAAGGGGAAATGTACAGTTACTACAAAAAACATTTATCCTTATGGGAGTACCCAAACCCTTAAAGTATTAGGCAAATTCACCACAGAAGTGAAAATTGGAGGGGAAAAGGGCCAAGAAACAATATTTTACGTGGTAGATGGTGACGGAGTACCGCTCTTGGGGAGCAGTTCTGCCAGAGACCTGGGCGTTTTAAAAACCGGGTTTCCTCTGAATGCAATAAGTTCCAGGCCCACCCAAGAAGAGAATTCTACACTGCAAGAGAATTCTACACTGCAAGAGAATTCTACACTGCAAGAGACTACTACACTGCAAGAAAGACTACGCTGCAAAAGGTTAAAGAAGAATTCCCAACTGTCTTCACCGGCGTAGGTAAGCTTAAAGATTTTAAGTTGAAACTTTGCATTAAGACAGATGTCACACCAGTGGCATTGCCAGTCAGGAAGACGCCTCACCAGCTAAAGACGAAAGTAAGTGAGAAAATAGAAGAACTCCTAGCTAATGACCTTATAGAGGAGGTGCGTGAACCAGCAGAGTGGGTTTCACCGGTGGTGTTGACTCAGACCAATTCAGGTAAGCTGCGACTATGTGTCGACATGAGGTTGCCAAACGCTGCAATTGTACGGGAGCGACACATGATACCAACCATTGAAGAGATAACGCCGGAACTACGAGGAAGCACTGTGTTCAGTAAGTTGGACCTTCGCTCTGCGTTCCACCAGATTGAGCTCGACGAGGGGTCACGAGGGATAACAACCTTTATATCCAGCGCAGGGGTGTACAGGTACAAAAGGCTATTTTTTGGGATCAACTGCGCGCCGAAATATTTCAGCGCATAATAGAAGACGTTGTAGCCGAGTGCGAAGGAGTAGGGCGTCTTTATAGATGACTTCATCGTTCACGGGAAAACCCAAGCACAGCACGACCACAGACTGGGGATTGTGATGCAGACATTCGCAGAGAAGGGGCTCACACTTAATCCAGACAAGTGTGAGATCAGCAAACCTAAAGTGGACTTCATAGGGCACCTGATTTCCAGTCAGGGGATCAAGCCGTTACATAGCAAAGTACTGGCGGTCCGGGACTTTAGGGAACCAAAAACTAAAGAGGAATTGAAAAGTTTCCTTGGTATGGCAGGGTACTGCTCCAGGTTCCTTCCCAACTATTCTACGGCTACAGAGCCGCTGAGGCGACTTTTGAGACAAAACGTTAGCTTCAAGTGGGGGCAGGAGCAGACGGATGCGTTCAACAATATTAAGGAAATGTTATCAGACGAGAGAACTTTGGGATTCTATACACCGGGAGCACCGACGACGATCATCGCAGATGCTAGCCCGTATGGGCTCGGGCCGTCTTAGTTCAAGAACAGGAAGATGGGCCAAGGATAATAGAGTTCGCAAGGGAGGTCACTCACAGATGCCGAGAAAAAGTTCAGTCAGGTCGAACGCGAGGCACTTGGACTGGTATGGGGGTGCGAAAGATTCCACCACTACGTGTACGGGGGCGAGTTTACATTGATTACCGACCATAAACCACTCCAATTCATTTTCGGGACCAAGTCCAAGCCATGCGCGAGAGTAGAGCGATGGGTGCTTAGACTCCAGTGCTATAACTACAAGGTAGAATACCAGCCAGGGAGAAGCAATATTGCTGATCCACTGTCGAGACTATCAGTTAACTCGAGGAATACCGAAACAACAGAAGATCCAGATCATCATGTTCGATGGGTAGCAAGTCAAGCTGTTCCCAAAGCTATGAGCCTGGAAGAAATCGAAAAAGAATCCAGACAAGACCAGGAAACATCTCTATTAAGGAGGAGCATCGAAACCGACACATGGCCGGATGAGCTGAAGAATTCAAACTCATCAAAAGTGAACTATGCGTGTACCAATCCACGGTTATCCGGGGAACCCGCATATTCATACCTACAAACCTAAGAGACAGGGTGCTCGAACTAGCACACCAGGGGCATCCCGGCATAGTCTTGATGAAACAGAAATTGCGTTCAAAAGTCTGGTGGCCAGCATTAGATAAGGCAGTGGAAACGTTCTGCAGACACTGCCATGGGTGCCAGGTGGTCAGCTCACCCAGCCGGCCAGAACCTGTGATTAGAACCAGATTACCAGACAGACCGTGGCAAGACTTGGCGATAGACTACTTGGGACCGCTCCCGAATGGACAATACGTGTTCGTTGTCATCGACTACTATTCAAGATTCCACGAGGCCGTGCTATCACCTAGCGTCACAACCGCTAAAACTATCGACCTGTTAGAAGAAATCTTCGCACGATTCGGACTACCGGAATCGATCAAATTGGACAATGCGGCATACTTCACTAGCAACGACTTCCATGATTATTGTATCACCAACAACATCGAGTTGAGATACTCGACGCCAGAGTGGCCGCAGGGGAATGGCGAAGTGGAGCGACAGAATCGGTCCATAATGAAGAGACTTCGCATAGCAGCAGCAGCTGATCAAGACATCAAGACTGCCTTGAGAGAATATCTCTTTCTCTATCGAACAACACCCCATTCTACAACGGGCTGCACTCCGGCTTCATTGATGTTTGGACGAGAGCTTCGTGATAAAGTTCCAAGTATACAATCATGTACCTATCCAGATGAAAAATTCCGAGATCGGGACAGGGAAATGAAGGAGTTAGGGAAAACATACATCGATCAAAGACGAGGGGCAGTAAGCAGCAACATATCTGTAGGAGACTACGTGTTGGCGCGTCAAGAGAAACGCAACAAGTTTACCACACCGTATAACACAGTACCGTTCGAGGTTACCGAGAGGGATGGCAACGCCGTGACGATCTGTTCGCCAGCCGGTGCTCAGTACCGTCGGAACGTGAGCCACGTACGGAAGTACTACTCCCCACAACCTGCAAGCCCTACACTCAATCCAATCCCTTCGACACATATCACAAATCCCGAGAACCATGTTCCCGACCAACCAGCAAATACCTCACTGGAGAACAATCATCACCCTCCTCCTATAGTCACAATTAATCAAAACATAGATGTTCCATTGTCTCCACAGTCTCCTAGACCTGTAGCAGGAGACAGATCAACCCCGCTCCGACCAGGGAACCGTGGGAGCGAAGAGGCCAGGCCGAGCCGCCAACGCAGACCCCCGGTTTGGATGAGTGACTATCAACTGTAGAAGATTAATGATCATGTGAGGTGTCCTTATCATTTCATTGACAATTCCGATTATTAGTAGTTTAATAACAAAATAGTTCGTCCACATCAGTAGTTTACCAACGTGGAAGTTTATTATGTTTGTGTTAATGAACGTAGTATGTAGTTCAATCATAACCATAATTAGTGATTACATAAGAAGAAGTGAAGATCAAAGACATTATAAATCATTATCCATTCAATATAATTTTGGAGGTACCTAGTTTGTAGTTTCAAATCACTTTAAGAAAAAGGGAATGATGTAGTGTATTGTGTGTGTGTAAGTTGGCAGCACTGACTGACCAAAGTGAAGTAGTGAATAAAGATGGATGCTAGAAGCTAAACCTTGTCAAGTGAGTTCATTACAGTGCCGGGTTCGAGTACATAAACTGCCCCCTTCTTGCCCACAAAAAACATTTTGTATCATCCATGCTGAAGAACTATGTAAACAAATAACGCGCCTAATGAATTATCACGAAACTATTATTTTGATATACTTGGCTAATCTATAAATATATATATAGTAAGTATAAGTAAGTAAAAGGTACAGCTATTGGTACAAGAATGGCACCAACTTATGCCAACCTGTTCATGGGCAAACTAGAGGAAGACTATCTGACAACTCAAGAACACACACCCATCTGTTGGCTCAGGTTCATCGATGACATCTACGTAGTTTGGACCCATGGGGAAAAGTTATTTAACACTTTTCTAAACGGCCTCAACAACACCTATGCCGTCAAGTTCACGTGGCAAATCTCTCGCCATCACGTCACATATCTCGACGTCGATGTGTAAGTAGAAAATGGTTCATTCCGCACGGACGTACATTTTAAGCCCACAAATCACCTCCAGTATCTACACTACGAGAGCTGTCACCCGCTCTACACCAAACGCGCTTTACCCAACTCCCTTGCGACGCGGGGAAAATGCATATGCAGCACCGAGGAGGATCAAACCAAGTACTGCGACCGTATTACGCGGGCCTTCATCGACAGAGGATACCCTGAAAAAGACGTCAGAAGACGAGTTGAGAACCCCAAGTCGAAAGGAAGCAGTCTGGTGCTAGACAACGCTTTACCCCTCGTTACGCAATGGCACCCAGGACTTCACGTTCTCAATAACATCCTTAAGCGTGGACACCACATCTTGTCTGGCTCAACTAGGACACAAGATCTAATGCACACAGTGCCCCGCGTAGCTTACAGACGCCCCCACAATCTAAAGGACCTTCTTGTTCAACGAGACCCTATGATTGGCACAAGTGGCGACGATAGGGAACCTGACGGGTCCTTTCCGTGTAAAAGACCTCGATGCAAAACTTGCCCTATCCACCCAGCCACTACGTCATTCACAGCTGAAGCCACAAATAAAACCTACCCAATTAGAGCGCGGCCATTACAACTGTGCCTCCACTGACGTCATCTATCAGCTCAAGTGTAACCTGTGTCCAGCTGAATACATTGGCCTAACGAGTAACCTTCTTAGCAATAGAATAGCTGGCTATAGGTGTGACACAGACACCCACAAGAAGCCGAAACCTTGCCCACTCACGCAGGAACCCATGACCTCCGGTTCGACGATTGCTACACTATACGAGTAGTTCGATCGTTCCCGGGCGCAACTGACAGAGTTAAGGTCCATGGAGCTCGCTCATCAATGGATAACTAAATCTCGCAACAAACCTTACTTAAACCTACGCTAAACTCACACAATCACACATTCATACATACTCACATACACTCACACACTCACTCACTCTCATTCTCTCACACACTCACTCACTCATACTGACACACTCACTCACTCACTCACTCACTCACTCACTTACTCACTGTCTCACTCACTCACTCACTCGCTCACTCACTCACTCACTCAACGCACTCACTCACTCACTGACGCACTCACTCACTCACTCACTCACTCACTCACAAACACAAACACAAACACAAACACAAACTCACACTCACACTCACACTCACACTCACACTCACACTCACACTCACACTCACACTCACACTCACGCACACAGTCATGTGCACGTATTGGAGACTATCTAGCCACCCTCCACCCCCAATTCTTCTTTTTCTACCCCCCCCCTCCCCACAACCCTACTCTAACCTCTCCTGGTCAACAGCTTTGTAGAACCGTCTCGTGACTATTTAGTGATTAGTTTGGGTATATATTTTTATCTGTGTTCTACTATGGCAGCCACCTCTACATCTCAGGTAAGCAGTTGACTCCTATCTCTATCCACATTGATTATACTTAGCCTGTTGGCATCAACCTATTTTTATTATATACATATATATATATATGTTATGACGAAGGTTTTCGTAGACCGATTCTGATGTAGTATCGGGTTTTGGGGGTTTTCGTCCACGTGTAGTGTTTGTTAGGTGGTGGTACATACCTTTTAAAACAACGTTTCGCTGGAATATCCTCCAGCATCTTCAGGTTATGACAGGACCGGGCTTGCCTCTCTGCTTCCTCGTCGCTGGGCGGGCTCGGACTGTATCGTTCTCTCTGTGGGTGCGCGCGCAGTCAGTTTGCACGGACTGGTTTGGCTGTGTTGCGTCATTGTTGTCATCTTGTTTCTTCTTCCTGCTTCTTGTGATGGGCCCGGAAAATATATTTTCAACCGACCCCGGTGACGCAACGTTTTCCCCGTGTTGAGGTATGTTTGTTTGTCTTATTGGATTGTCATTGCCACGTGTTTCTTGTTTGGGCAGAACTGGTATCCAAGATGACGGAAGACTACGACTATCATTTTGTTTGTTTAAGCTCTCAGGTCTCTTTTCGATCTCAATCGCTTCTCTAATTATTCTTGGTTGAAGATATTCAATGCTCGCCAACACTTTAGAGCTGTCAAAATCTATCGCGTGTCCAAGTTGTTTGACGTGTTGTGATAAGGCTGAGTTGTTATCTCCTTTCGAGACGGCTAATCGGTGTTCGGCTAAACGTGATGATATTCTCCGACCGGTCTGGCCTACATATGTCAATTCACATTCTCCACAAGATATCTCGTAAACTCCGTGACTTTCAAAAGGAATGCTATCTTTGACTTTTCTTATCATCGAGTTTATTTTTCGGTCTGTGTTGAAAACTGTTCTGATGTTTTCTTTTCTCAATAATCTGCAGATGTGTAAAAAAAAAATAAACCACAACCAACAAAAAGAAATTAAAAGAATCCTGGCCAACAGATTAAATATTTTAAGAAATTTAGGAAGATACAATTTAAGGCTTAGAGTTTATAACTTCCAGCCCCGTTTGCTTGTATTTTCTGGCACTTAGTCCAAAAATGGAGAACAAGGACTAGGTGCCAGAAAACAACAAACAGCTGGAGGTCATAAATCTAGCACTTAAAGTGATATCTTCCTAAATCATTTAATATTTTTTAGTTGGCATGCTTTCATTTTCTTTTGGGTGGTTTGGTTAAGCTATTGTTTTATTTCAGTTTAGAATTAAATCTCTGAAAAAGGAACTCCATCTGATCTCCGAATACGTTGAGTAGCACATTAAACTCAGGAGTGCGTACAACCGAAAAAAACATTTTATTTCTAAAGAAAAGTTAGCGTCATGTGCAGCCGAAAGTATTTTTCAAGCCCACATATAATAAAATAAATGATAAAAACAAGGATCTTGGGCAAACCGCCGTAAAATAAGATGAACAGGCGACTGCCAAAAGAGAGTAACGTACGTCCGCACCCCATGACGAGGAAGCAAGGGCAAGCCCTCGCTGCTAACAGGATTGCGGAGTATATTCCAGCGAAACGTTGTTTACAAGGTATGTCAGCAGCCTAAAACACTACACGTGGACGAAACCCAAACCGATACTATATTTATATATATTATATAATATAATAATACTTTGACGAATACTTTCGTGGCTGGACATTATGTTAACTTATTTTTTTTTGAAATATAGTGTTTTTTCGGGGGTTTACGCCACTCCTTGTGTTTAATTGCTACTCACTTTCAGAACTCAGATTGAGTTCCTTTTTCAGGAGATTAAATTACAAACTGAAATTAAAAACAATAGCAAACCAAACACCCACAAAAGAAATTAACAAAAGCAGGCCAACAAAAATAAATAGAAAGAATTTAGGAAGATAACACATTTAAGTGCTTAGAGTTTATTTACTATCCGGCCCCGTTTGCTTGTTTTTCTGGCACCTAGTCCACAACAAATAGAGACAAGGACTAGGTGCCAGAAAAACAAGCAAACAGGGCCGGATGGTTCATAAAATCTAGGCACTTAAAATGTGTTATCTTCCTAAATTCTTTCTATTTATTTTTGTTGGCCCGCTTTTGTTTTTTTCTTTTTGTTGGTGTGTTTGGTTTAGCTATTGTTTTTAATTTCAGTTTGTAATTTAATCTCTTGAAAAAGGAACTCCAATCTGAGTTCCGAAACGTTGAGTAGCAATTAAACTCAAGGAGTGGCGTAAACCGAAAAACACTTTTATTTCAAAAAAAAATAAGTTAACATAATGTCCAGCCACGAAAGTATTCGTCAACACACACATATATATATATATATATGATAAAAACAAGGATCTTGGGTAAAACCGCGTCGAAAATAAGATGAACCAGGGCAGAACCTGGGCGTCCACCGACGTTTCGTCTGTACTACGTCAGACATTTTCAAGGTTGACTGTGACTCTACGGAGGTTGGAGTCACAGTGGTTGGCAAGCACGCAGCGCCCGCCTTATATAGCCTCGGCTGAAGGTGCGGGGCGGCGAGGTTATATAGAAAATAGGTGCGGGGCGGCGATGTCATATCGAAAAAATATACGGATGGTGGCAATTGAGAAACAAAATAGCACAGCTTACTGTAGTGAAACCTTTTTAGTCCGGCTTCTTGTCATAGGGCCTGATTGGTTGTCTTTTGAAATGTTATTCGTGCTTAGAATTATGGAATCTGAAATTTGCACCACCTCTGAGGGATTTGGCTGAATAGGTCTACGGACTACATTTCGAGGCATGAGTGCAGGTTTCCAAGCAAGAGGGAGGCTCTGGCTATCATCTCTTTTGTTCATGTTATTCGGCCGTTTCTCAATTTCTACAGATTCACGGATAATACGTGGCGATCAAACGTACATAGGCCAAACAGGCAGACGCATAGCAGTGAGGATAAATGAACACTCTAATGCTGTGAAAGCAGGTGACAAGAAATCAGCCCTGGCTCAACATGCTAAAGCTTACTCGCATGTGATAGATTTTGACAAAACAAAAACTATTTGTCCTGTACAACAGCTCAAGCCACGTATTATCCGTGAATTTGTAGAAATTGAGAAACGGCCGAATAACATGAACAAAAGAGATGATAGCCAGAGCCTCCCTCTTGCTTGGAAACCTGCACTCATGCCTCGAAATGTAGTCCGTAGACCTATTCAGCCAAATCCCTCAGAGGTGGTGCAAATTTCAGATTCCATAATTCTAAGCACGAATAACATTTCAAAAGACAACCAATCAGGCCCTATGACAAGAAGCCGGACTAAAAAGGTTTCACTACAGTAAGCTGTGCTATTTTGTTTCTCAATTGCCACCATCCGTATATTTTTTCGATATGACATCGCCGCCCCGCACCTATTTTCTATATAACCTCGCTGCCCCGCACCTTCAGCCGAGGCTATATAAGGCGGGCGCTGCGTGCTTGCCAACCACTGTGACTCCAACCTACGTAGAGTCACAGTCAACCTTGAAAATGTCTGACGTAGTACAGACGAAACGTCGGTGGACGCCCAGGTTCTGCCCTGGTTCATCTCATTTTCGACGCGGTTTTACCCAAGATCATTGTTGTAGGTTTTCGCGGCCCATCATAGGATAAAAACAAGGATCTTGGGTAAAACCGCGCCGAAAATAAGATGAACCAGGGCAGAACCTGGGCGTCCACCGACGTTTCGTCTGTACTACGTCAGACATTTTCAAGGTTGACTGTGACTCTACGGAGGTTAGAGTCACAGTGGTTGGCAAGCACGCAGCGTCCATCTTATATATAGCCTCGGCTGAAGGTGCGAGGCGGCGAGGTTATATAGAAAATAGGTGAGGGGCGGCGAGGTTTTCTATACAACCTCGCCGCCTCGCACCTTCAGCCGAGGCTATATAAGGCGGGCGCTGCGTGCTTGCCAACCACTGTGACTCCAACCTCCGTAGAGTCACAGTCAACCTTGAAAATGTCTGACGTAGTACAGACGAAACGTCGGTGGACGCCCAGGTTCTGCCCTGGTTCATCTTATTTTCGACGCGGTTTTACCCAAGATCCAGGTTTTCGTGTCATATATATATAGAATTTCTGAGGTTTTCGTGGTTATTTGTATGTGTTACCATCTTTAAATAATTAAATTTACTTCTTTTGGTTTACCACGTATATTGTTTATTTATATATTATTTATTGTCTTTGACAAAGATTGGTGAAATCCAATCGAAACGTCAGATTAAATAAACAATATACGTGGTAAACCGAAAGAAGTAAATTTAATTATTTAAAGATGCCAACAGGCTAAGTATAATTAATGTGGATAGAGATAGGAGTCAACAGCTCAGTCAAGAAGTTCGATGAAGTGCTCTGAATTCCGAACGTAATTTGCAAAATACCTTCAACCATATGCAGAAGAAGTAGCCTCTTACGTTTGGAATTCAGAGCACTTCATCGAACTTCTTCAAAACTATAAAGCTCAGCAGGAACACATTTTGGTAAGCTTTGATGTTGTATCTTTGTTAACAAAGGTGCCTATTTTTGAAACCTTAGAGATTATCAAGACCCAAATAAAGCCCCCACAGTATATATTAGATCTCATAGAGCATTGTATCTCAAACACATACTTTCGGTATGAAGGTAATATGGATAAACAAGTCAAGGGAGCGCCAATGGGATCACCTCTTTCTCCAGTTATTGCAAACATATTCATGGATTTTTTGGAAACTAAAGCTCTTGAGAATGCTCCATAGAAGCCGATTGTTTGGCTAAGATATATTGATGATATATTTGCCATCTGGGTATATAGTAGAGCAGAGCTTGATAATTTTCTAACTTATTTGAACAGTTTACATGACGATATTAAGTTCACAATGGAAGTTGAACAAGATAACCGCCTTCCATTTTTGGATGAGTTGGTAATGGAAACACCTGACAAAATTTTTGCCCATACCGTATATCGTAAACCGACACATACTAATAGATATTTAAATGCTTCATCACACCACCATCCTGCTCAACTATTCTCAGTTGTTACCATTCTCGCTACACGTTCAAAGAGGCTATCTGACCAACACCATATAACAGAAGAAATGAAAGGACTTCAGGAAGCTCTTCTTTCGAATGGTTATTCCGACAAATCTATTTCCAAAGCGTTTAACAGAATTCCTAAGAAGAAGGACTTAAATCCTCCAGAAGTAGAGAAATACCGAAGCATGGAATATTTACCGTGTGTACAAGGCACCACAGATAAAATAAGCAGACCCCTAAAGAAAAACAACATTGGAACCATCTTTAAAGCTGAACTTAAGATCTCATCAATGCTTAGAAATGTGAAAGATGTGATTCCTCATGAAGCTCATTAATTATACGAAATTCCGTGCGGGTGTTGTGAGAAAACATATATCGGAAGGACGAACCGTAAAATCTCAGCAAGTCTGGACGAGCATAGAACTGCAATAAAAAACAGGCAAACTACATCTGCTCTTTTCCAGCACTATTTTGAGAATGAACACTGGATAGATTTCGCGAACGCAAAGACTGTTGCCAGAGTGGACCATGAAGTATCTCGTTTTGTTAGAGAAGCCGTCGAAATGGAGAAACGACCGCATAAATTAAACATAAGAGATGATGCAAAAAGACTGGCACCCACCTGGAAACTGGCGCTACGTGATAGCCATGTGGTGCCGATAATACCCCCAGTTGCCACGGAAAATATAGTTCCTCCAGCTAGAGTGGATAGGAGAAAAAAGAAGCCACCTGAAGCTCCACCTACCAAACAAAGATCTGAAATGTAATGCTGACCAGTTGCGTTGACTTGTTTTGTCTTTTATATTATTTGTTATTGTCTTGATTGTTTACTTAATGTTTTTTAATTCTGTATGTCGTAACCTTGAGAATGGGCAGGGAGAACTGTCCGAAACGTTGGTAATAAAACTTATTTAACTCGGAAACTCGAAAGAATTTCATTATGTCACATAATATCCGAGAAAATCTACGTAAAAACATTTTATATATATATATATATATATATATATATATATATATATATATATATATATGTTGTAATTGTCTTCCGGGACATTCCGCCGCTTGTTTGAGTTTGCTGCTACAGACCTTTGTCTGTCGCCTGGCACTCGACGTTTCGCCAGAATCACATCTGGCATGATCACGAGTCACTCTCTGTACGTCTTCTGGCGAAACGTCGAGTGCCAGGCGACAGACAAAGGTCTGTAGCAGCAAACTCAAACAAGCGGCGGAATGTCCCGGAAGACAATTACAACATACAATACGTCCGCGAAAACTTAAGAACAAACATATATATATGTTGTAATTGTCTTCCGGGACATTCCGCCGCTTGTTTGAGTTTGCTGCTACAGACCTTTGTCTGTCGCCTGGCACTCGACGTTTCGCCAGAATCACATCTGGCATGATCACGAGTCACTCACTGTACGTCTTCCTTCTTCAAGAACACGCACTCGACTGACAGTCTCCAACAAACATATATATATATATAATATATATATATATATAATCCAACAAACATATATATATATATATATATATATATATATATATATATATATACATATATATATACATATATATAGTTAGATTGGAGAAGGGTTGACAGGTTGGGAAAGCAAAGAGAACATAAATCCCAGCCTGAAGGGCTGGGAGCGACAAAACTTTTCACCTGCTGATGACAACTGCAGCTAATTTAAAGTTGTTACCTTAATCCACGACGCGTTTCGTCCTTCTGGGACTCATCAGGCAGATAATGGCCACTAAAAATCAGCTAACTACATGCAAACAAAACTCACAACACATAACCAAACCTGTGGTAGGGCCACGCAAGAAGCAAATTCTGCATGCATGTTGTCATCATCAGCAAGGTTACTTCAAACACCATTCATACTGAGCCACACCGTCAGCACAACCAGTAAGGGGGCTTTCCTTCCAACTCTAGTGCTCGGGGGACAAAACATCCATGACTCACCCTGGATTCGAACCAGGACCCTTCGCAACAAGAGAAAAGCTGCCCCTTATGTTGCTTGGCCAGGGTGCCTCTTCATTCATACTTAGAGAAAGGGTTAGAGATAGGAAGGTGGAAAGTCACACAACAGCACAACCAGTGAGGGGGCTTCCCTCCTAGACTCTGGTGCTTGGGCGACAAAACAACCATGTCTTAACCTGGATTTGAACCAAGACCCGTGGCAACGAGAGAGGCTGCCCTACTTAATATAAATATAAATAATAAATAAAATATAAATATAATATATATATATATATATATAGACAACACCATTCATCCGATATCCATGAAACTTGGCACATATATGTATTTTTCACGGAAAAGGTGTCTATGCTATCCATTTTGTTGTAACTCCTCCACGTGGTGATCGGTGCCTGCAAAGAGGACTCGCCAATGAATTGACTTCGACACCGTTGGACATATCACCATGAAAGTTGACACATATTCTTTTTTTATGGAGAAGTTTTCTATGTTATCCACTTATGTTTGTTTTGTTGTTTTTGTTTTGTTTTGGGTTTTGTTGAGTACACTCCCGCGAATGGTTCTGGCATAACATATAACAACACAACAACAACAACGTTGCAGCAACGCGCGACGGGTCAGCTAGTGTATTATATTTACTCATTAATAAACCATAAGCCATACATTGTAACAAACCAAAATCGTTAATATTTAATACAATTCAGAAATTACAAAATCCATCCCGATCGGGATTCGCTTGTATTAACAATTCCACCTACGGGAGTATTTCCCGACTATCCAAATCGAGAAATATACCCTCGCTCATACCTGCGTAAGGTAATGACACTCAGTTTAACAGCAACCGTTTTTTCGATGCTATATTGTTCCATCCATTCAGTTCTATAATTCTGAAGTTAAATAGTTGCCGTCTAGGTGGTTTAGTTGTCTAAAGCGCCTGCATGTACTGTGGGAAACTCGGGTTCGAACCCCGATCGGGATGGATTTTTTAACTTCTGAATCGTATTAAATATTAACAACACTTACAGGATTTTTTTCCGACTATCCAAATCGAGAAATATAACCCAAAATCGGTTTAAAAGTGTTCAAATTCCAGAACTGAAGGGTTGGCACTCCCATGCCACCAGATTGGTAAAGTTGTGTCGTGTGCCCCCCCTCCCCCAAAAAAAGAAAATATCCGCTAGGGAGCGTATGACGGTAGTCCGTTTAACACAAATTTAGAGATTTAGAAAATTTTCTGAAAGTATCATTAAAATACCGAAAAAGGCTGGAATCGAAACTCATTTTTGTCCGAAACAGAATGAAGAAACAAAAAAGCCGTATGACAATTAATTCGAAATCTTACAAAATATATAAAATATTTCTCAGCATTGTCATTGTTAACAAATTTTCTGTAAGTTCGTTACACCCATCTTTATTTTGTCTCACCATAACCTGAGCCCGGCGTTTTAGGGTTCAAAGAAACTGAGATGTCGCCTGTTCTATTATGAAAGGTTGTAAACCCGTCCGAATTTGACGGGAAGGATAGCCTCTCCGTAAAAACAAAGTATAATCACATCCGATGCAAGTTGGTTGCAACCTCCTGACAGTGTTGGGTCAGTTCTTTTTTAAAATGAACTTTTTAAAAGTTCAGTTCACAGCTCAAATAATGAACTTTTAAAAAGTTCAAGTTCTTTTAAAACCTAAAATTTTGAAAAGTTCAAGTTCGTCTAAAATATGAACTAAGTTCTTTTAAAAGTTCTTTTGTAAAAAAAACTCTACTTTTTTAAGGGCTGGCGTCAAATGACCAAACTACTCGCGAGTTTGAGTCTTCCATGTGGCTCGTTAGTCTAGTTGTTAGCGTATCTGCTTCCAATGCAGAAGGGCCAGTGTTCGATTCCCGCTAAAGTCAGAAGTTTTTTAACTTCTGATTCATGTCTTAGGAGTTTGTAAACGGTGACTTTGGAGCCGTCCTAGCAACGAAGCACATAATAAATTCAGAGTTGTTCTGAATCGGCCTTCTTGATTTCTGGCGTTGATTTCGCGTGTGTTTGCACTGTCCATACCACTGATTGCTATATTTCCTATTACAAATATCGATCTTTGGTTGGTTATCTTTCACTTGTCGATTGCGTCGGGGCCTACTGGGTTGGCTTGGTCGCTTTGATTTAAAGTCCTCCACTGAAAATCAGTTATATAACTTAAAAGGGTAGACTCTAAGTACAATTTATTTTATTTATTTATTTATTTATTTATTTATTTAAAGTGTTATGCTGTCTTTGATCGTGTTGATGATTTGTACTACATTCTCGTCGACCATGCAGCTTGTAAAATTATGGCAGATACTTAGCATTTTAGCACATTTTATTTAGGCTTCCAAGATTTTTCTCCGATTTAGTTGGTGTGCATTGTTTTAACTTCGTGAATCGTACGTGACCTTATCATAAACAGCTGAACGTGCGTCAACGTAGGCCTACGATGGAACAACGATTTGTTATTGTTTTAAAGCGTCGACGGCGGCGAGTCGACGGCTGCTCGACGCACGGAAAGAACTTTCAAATGAACTTTCTAAAACTGAAAAGTTCGTTCTCAAAAAGAACTTTTAAAAGTTCAAGTTCATTCATTAAAAAAAAGAGTAAGTTCACTGAAAAGTTCACAAAAAAAGAACGCGTTCACGAGAACGCGTTCTTTTTAAAAGTTCCTTCCCCAACACTGCCTCCTGAGTATCGAAAACCACTTGTATGTAGGCCTGGGTTTAGTAGTTTACTCTTCTTGCTGCGCCTACATTACTATAATGCCGCGCAAGATCAACGTTTCAATTACACTCGCTCCAACAATATCATCCCCATACAGGATATAGGGCCAAGGTCGCACTAGACGTGACTACTTTACTGCTCTGCGAAGTCCACTTCAGCTGTCAGACTGTGATACGTTTACAATGCGACCACCACAGCCTGCGCTCTTTGAACCCACAAAACGCCGGGCTCAGGATATGGTGAGACAAAGTTGAGACAAATTATTATCTAACTAGAAGAAAATTGAAAACAATCACCCTTACAACATTGTGTTCACGATTTCAAAACATAACTTATGGAGCGGATTTACCCCAAGTACAAGTTTTCTGTCCGGGCGTGTGTCACGTCTCACGATAAAACAGAACACAACCTGCGACTTTAGTTGACAGTGCTCTTCAACAAGGATAATACATAATAGTTTGGTGACCCTTGGGGTCAACGTTGCGGGGATATCATTTTTGAAAGTGTAATTTTTCGTATCCGGCATCTCCACCAAGGATTATGTGCGTTCTTTGTAGATTCGTTGAAAAAGTAGCTTCGCTTCCTTACCCCTGCTTGGTCAAGAAGAACTATGACAAGTGGCTACGAACCAAGTTGTTCACAAGCAAGACTCTATGGGGAGGTCATCGGGTCGATCCCTGCCGTGCACCGGTACGGTGGCGAATAATGTGGTTGAACCCTACTTACAGTTTTATGACATTCCTTCCTAACTACAAGTACTCTAAGTTACCCAGAGAAGAGGGTCACTCATAATATGTTAGCAATTAGCATATCAATCAAAGCGGTTGTACGGAGGAGTGAGCACAGTTTAATTGAGTGTAATATGCAACGTCAAGGCCGGCATGTTTGGAATGCAAGTGCGCATCCTCATACAATGTTATATGCAACGTCAAGGCCGGCATGTTTAGAATGCAAGTGCGCATCCTCATACAATGTATATGCAACGTCAAGGCCGGCATGTTTGGAATGCAAGTGCGTGGTGGCAAGGTCCACCATTCTGCGCATGATCAATCTCCTGTCAGAATCGCGTGCCTCATGTTCTTGAACACTGATAGTATTCGATAGTTACTCAAGAGCGCATTGAGACACAGCACTTGCAATGAAATATTGCATTTTATAATAACCATGACACTTTCGAGCGGAACCTGATGATTTGAAACACGCACGTTATCTAAATACACACTATTTACTGAATCAAAACTACCGACTACTGCTTTTAACACTAGAAACAATACGGAATTCCGGAGCAAAGGAATACCGTGACCACTGCCCGCCGCCATCTTGGCAGTAGAACATATATAGTACAATATGTTACCATCTTTAAATATTTAAATTTACTTCTTTCGGTTTACCACGTATATTATTTATTGATTGGTCTGACGTTTCGATTGGATTTCACCAATCTTTGTCAAAGACAGTAAAGCAACTTAAGTATAAAACCAAAATACAAAATCACTCCAAGAGAGAACGAAATCAAAAACACAATAATAACATAAAACAAACATAATAAACAAAGCATTCCCTGTTAGAAATATTTGTATGCAAACGGTCGCCAAGCGTCACCAACAGATCACCAGGCTTATTTTTGATCGCCAACAGGTTACCAATGATTACCAAGGGTCGCCACCGAAATTTCAAAAGAAATATATGACAGCCAACGTTTCACCAAAGGCAGCCAACGGGTCACCAACTCTGCAATGCAGTATTTTGACACAAAAACGACCTGTTGGCGACCATTTGGCTGCTGTTGGTGATCACTTGGCGATCACTTGCATCAGTTGGTGTACTAGTTGGTGACCTGTTGGTGACCACTTGGCAACCATTTGCAACCAAATATTTTTACTAGGGTTATTTCAAAGAAGTTACCAAGGAATATTATAACATGTGGAAAGAGTTTAGAAAAACATGTCATGTTATTGATAAGATGAAGTAGTCTGCTTGACCAGAACTTGTGGGATGATTTCTTGCTTGACTTCTTGTCCTTGGGCCTTGACTTGTGGAAGGTAACACGGTTTTGTGAATATTTTGACCAGTAGGGTTAGTCTGACTTCTTGTTACGGGTCGTAGACTTACAGCAGGTATCATGGTTTCAGGAGCATTTAGCTAAGTTTGAGGAGTATGCGTTAATGTTCTTGGTTTATGGCAAATGTTTATGGTGGACTTCCATGTCTGAGGTAGGAGTTTTCCATCATCCGTTTTGTTTAAACTATAAGGCCTCTTAATTCTCAATTTCTTTTGCTTCCCTTATAATCCTGGAATGAATACGGTCCGGTCCGTAGAACCAATTACTCTTGTACCCTCAAAATTAATAACATGTCCCTGATCTGCCACGTGATGTGCAAGAGCTGATCTTCGTTCATTCTTTTCTACTGAGAGTAAGTGTTCCTGTCGATGTTGAGAGATTTTTCTCACAGTCTGCCCCACATATGGTTTTTTCACATTATCCAGAGGGAATTTCGTACACACCATGGCTTTCCAATCGTATTGCATCCTTTGGTGGTAATCTTTAAAATGAACTAACCTTCCTGTGTGGTAGGAATATAGTTTTCACCTCATGCCCAGACAAGATCTTGCTAACTCGATCAGGAGTGCCTCTCATGGAGGGCAAAATTGCTACTTTTCGTGGCTTCACAGTTTCATCATCTACATTCGCTTGCGTTTTATTGGGTACACGATTAAATCCATTATATATGCTTACATTAGAAAGTCCATTCCGGAGAAGAGCATCCTTAAGGTTATGCATCTCAACATTTATACTATCCTTGTCAGCAATTGATTTTGATCAAAACGCTAGGGTGTTTGCCCCAGATCTAATTTGGGCTGGCGAGTGATGTGATTGTGCGTTTAGGTAGCGGTTAGTATGTGTGGGCTTCCGATAGACAGTGTGTCCCAACGATCCATCTGATCGTTTTCTAACTAGTACCTCTAAAAATGCAAGACTGTTGTTCTCTTCAATCTCCATAGTAAACTCAATGTTGACGTGATACTATTCAGATGGTCAAGGAATATATCTAGCAGTTCTCTTGAATATGGCCAAATACTGAAAATGTCATCAACGTACCTTAACCACAATAAAGGTATACGGCCTTAAGGTGCTGTATCTAGGGCACAAATTTCTAGATCTGTCATGAATAAGTTTGCGATCACCGGCGACGGCGGCGAACCTATTGGAGCACCCTCCACTTGTTTGTAGAAACTCCCATCATACATAAAATAGGTTGAAGAAAGGCAATGTCTAGCTAGCTTTATGACGTGGCTAGGTAGCTTGATGGTATCATTATTAATTTTAAGAGCTTCTTGAATTGGGAATTTTGTAAAAAGGGACACAACATCTAAGCTCACAAGAAGGTGATGTGGCTGTATAATACATGATTTAAGTAGCTCTATGAAATGTGTTGAGTTTCGAACAAACGACTTGGAATCTTCAGCAAATGGTTGAAAACATTTTGCTACAAATTTCGCTAGTTCATGTGTAGGTGAGTTAAATGCACTAACAATCAGTCTTGAAGGTACACCTTGATTGTGAACTTTAGGACATCCATAACATTTTGGGACACGTGACGATTTCTCCCGAGGAATTATCTTCTTCTTGGTTTCTTCTACGATTGGCGAGTTTAATATCAGTTCTCTAGTCTTAACTTCAAGATAAACTGTGGGGTTTTTGTTTGTCTTTATGTAAGCAGTATCGTTCAACAGAGTTTCCATCTTTGTTTTATAGTCGATTGACGACATAACTACTGTTGAGTTACCTTTATCAGCAGGAAGTACAATTTTTATTATTATTATTATTATTATTATTATTATTATTATTATTATTATTATTATTATTATTATTATTATTATTATTATTATTATTATTATTATTATTATTTATTTTCAACAAGATTGAATTACATTAATACAAGCACATTGCTGGTGGCAAGAGTAGAGCAAGGCCCCATAACATCATGTGTCTTACCACCAGCGTATGATCTAAATATAATCTTAACTTCTGTCTTAACCTAAAGTAATGCTACACTCTAAATTAAAAGAGCGGAAAAACACTCAAATCGAGTGAAATTTCGCTCCTTTTTTAGCTTGTATTTGCACCACTCTTTCTGAGTGACCACCACTCCTAGAATTGAGTGAAATAATTCCACTCAATTATAGAGCGAAATTTTCACTCTGAAATAAGGGTGATAATCGCTAATAAAAGATCGAAATTCACTCAAATAATAGCGATATTTTGGCTTCAAAGATACTCTCTATTAAGGCTATTAATAACTCAAATAGAAGCGAAAATCACTCAAAATTGAGACAAACTAACTTCCCTAAAAAAATATCGAAATTCAATCAAAAAGTAGCGGTGGGAGGGAAAGGTACACATGATATATTATATTTTCAACTCATGTTAATAGGTCAATATCTTGAAACTACAAAATAGTATTATAGCAGCTGTATGCAAACATCACATTGATATGTAGATGGACGACTGCGTTCTCTCTGTTCACTGTGGACGCCCATGAAAAGGCATGCATATAATAATTTCCATTAAGTTTTATCTAGGCCTACACATGATATATTATGTTGTAACTAAAACAATGAAAAAACAATGAACTATTCGTGCATATAGAAGTACAACAGATGTCGACATTTAGGCCCTACCTTTAACTTTTCGGCGTTTTCCGCAGAAATGCCCTTTCTATTAGAACGTTGTACACTTCATCACTACACCGGTAATAACTATTTTTCCTTGAAGACTTACACTGGCAAATGGCAATGCGCACACGGTCACGAACTAACAGACACTGACGAGTTAGTTGGTTTCGAAGATGCTGGACGTGTTCAGAGGACCGTTGATATATATTGGAATGCCCTACCTCGTTCTTTGTCATGAGTATATGACAAGCAATTATTACCAGTGACATGTTTGAAACGTCGCCGGTAAAATCTCTGCTATTCATCCCCTAGACTTGGCACCAATCAGGACAATACAGTAGACATACAATAAGAAGAAGCCCATTCATCGCTTAGATAAATCTCAACACTTATCCCTTGAACAAGCTTTATGCATCGCTCACTATTGACTAAACATCGCTAACTAAAGAGCGGTGTCACATGGTCACTCAGCACATTTGAGCTAAATAATGATCACCCAATACATCGAGTGACAATTCCAGTTAAAAATGAGTGACGAACACTCAAAACGAGTGAAGTGACCATCCGCTCGGCGTATTGAGTGAAACAAACCACTCAAATAATTTAGCGTGTATTTATACGTAACATGGTATGTACAGAGATTAAAGCTACTAATAACGTCTTCATTATTCCTAAGAGCGCGAAGAGCTCGAAGTTCATCGTTTGATATATTCTTCTTCGGAGGCCTTGAACTGCGAAAGATTTTAGCTACGTCCGGTCGTATAGTTTCCGCTTCATCATCAGGAAATCCTTGAATCACCGCTTCCACACCACAGATCACTTCTTCATGGGGTGGGTGGCCAGGGGCCACGGCAAAATTTAAACCCTTTGCAAGAGCGTTCATAGCATGTTGAAAAAGGTCAATATTAGATAGGTTGTGTACAACCTGATCTGGATCTAGTGTGTACAGCTTTGGTATTTGTGCCCTTTGAAGATGTTCAAACTTCTCTTTCTGTCTCTCAATAATAAAACTTACATTCCTATTAACTCAGTCCGACGGTAAGTAGTCTATCTTTTCCCAAAGAACAGGATGAAGAATGTTAGAGAGTTTACTATGACTGTGTTCGATATAAATTCTCTGAAATGTGTTAAGGTTTCGTCTTGTAGCATAAATAGTAGATCGTAACAATGACAAACTAGCTTTCTTGAAAATGTGTTCAGTGTATTTTGATTTAAGATGATGATCGTTACCTTCAAGAAGTTAGGAATGATTCCCTTGTCTCGGCAGCGTTGAAGAAAGGCAAGGTCACATAAAAGTTTAGCCTTTTTCATCCTCTGCTTCTCCAGGGTTCTAACTAAAGATGATGTTTCCTCCCCGTAGAGGCGATTGATGGAATTTCTGAGGTTTTCGTGGTTATTTGTATGTGTTACCATCTTTAAATAATTAAATTTACTTCTTTCGGTTAACCACGTATATTATTGGATGAGCGAAGCGAAGACTTCAATTTCACTGACCCCCCCAAAAAATTAGCTCGGGTGTTTTTTTTGTTTTTGTTTTTGTTTTGTTTTTTTTTTTTTTGTCTGTTTGTTCGCTCTCTACCGGGCAAACGGCATATGCGATCTAAATGAAATTTTGAAGGGACCTTCGAAATCTCTGAACTTAGTGGTGTATTGTTTTTGGGTACAATCGAAGAAATATTTCTCATGAATATCGTACTTTTACGATTTTTTTCGATTTTTAGCGCGATATTTTAATAACATTTGGGCCGATTCTGCCCAAACGGGTGGGGCTACAACGTTCATATTTCACATGGACATTAAGGTTATGGTGATGTATTGCTTTAATAAAGAAAAGTTGAAAAAGTTAGCCAGAATCCATAGAAATATAGCTTTTAATATAAGTTTTTTGATTTTTTGTGCGATATTTTCGTGCCATTTGGGCCGATTCTGACCAAACGGGTGAGGCTACAACGTTCATATTATCCATGGACATTAAGGTTAAGGTGTTGTAGTACCTTATGAAAGAAAAATTTGAAAAAGTTAGCCAGAATCCATAGAAATAAAGCTTTTAATATAAGTTTTTTACGATAAATAATACCAATTGACAAGAAACAATAGAAACTTGACAACAATCACCTACAATGCGTAGGCAGCAAAACAAAGCACTTGCAAAAGTAAAGATATCCCACGCAAACTAAAAACTTAAAAAAGCTCATTCATCAACGCGGCGGGACTTTAGCGTTTTCCTAGTTTATTAATTGATTTGACTTTTCGATTGAATTTCACCAATCTTTGTCAAAGACAGTAAAGCAACTCAAGTATAAAACCAAAATACAAAAACACTTCAAGAGAGAACGAAAACAATAACACAATAATAACATAAAACAAACATAATAAACAAGGCAATTTCAAAGAAGTTAACTTACAGAAATATTATAACATGTGGAAAGAGTTTAGAGAAACAATTGTCATGTTATTGATTAGATGAAGAAGTCTGCTTGACCAGAACTTGTGGGATGATTTCTAGCTTGACTTCTTGTTCTTGGGCCTTGACTTGTGGAAGGTAACACGGTTTTGTGAATATTTTGACCACTAGGGTTTGTCTGACTTCATGCTACAAAAAATGGTGATCTCATTGAAAACAGTTGTAGTATAAGATAATTAGTATATTTACATATAGTGAGTTTTTAGACTTTCGTGTTTGGGATTTGATGTCATATTAAAATGTTTTACGGTATACTACTAGGACTGCAATTTTAACAAGGTACGTGGTTCTACCGTAAAACATTTTAGTGTGACATAATATAGTATACATATTATGTACTTACTCAAAAAACGTATGACAAGAGTTTACTGCAGAATATTCAGTTGTTTGATACTGTGATTGAAATATCTGTAAAATAATTAAATTGAATTATTTCCAAAATTTAATTATTACCTAAAATTTTATTTAATAGTAAAAATATTTAAAAGGACCACTTACCTCTAATAAATCGCAGGAAGAACGAGAAACAAATATTTGCCGGTATGACGAGCAAGATGTAGCCTGAAGCTGAACAGAATTTATAATGAAATAAATTGATTGCCTCCCACTATTTGTATAAGGTGGTAAACACGTGAACGCATCTTGTAAAACAGATTCTTGACAACCTTCATCAAATGTTGTGTTTCAAATGCATGACAAGACATCTCCCTCTACATGAATAATTGGTATTCACTTTATAATTATTGCATTGTATTCAATTTACTCACATTGTTTTTCCTCTTGGTAAAAAAAAAGAAAAACATTTCCATAAAGAAACAGTTATAGAATGCCCATGAACAAGCGATGCCACGAGCTATCTCAAGTGCTGTAAACAGTTTCCAACCAAATACAAAAATTTGTAAAAAAAAAAAAAAAAACGGCAGCCAAGCTCTCCTTCAAAAGTCTTCGGCTGTGAATGCTGTGAGATATAGAAGTTGAGCCAAGCTTTTTATTCTTTCTCCCTAGTTTCGCTTTGAAAATAAGTAAGATCATTTTGCCTGTTCACGAGCGCCAAGCCAACGATTTTTGAGGTAAAAAAGGAAAATTTTCAAACTCGAAATCATAAAAAAAAATGGCTTGGCGAGTTTAAAAATTTTACTTTTTTACCACAAAAATCGTTGGCTTGGCGCTGTTAGACGAAATGATCTTACTTATTTTCAAAGCGAAACTAGGGAGAAAGAATAAAAAGCTTGGCTCAACTTCTATATCTCACAGCATTCACAGCCGAAGACTTTTGAAGGAGAGCTTGGCTGCCGTATTTTTTTTTTAAATGTATTTGGTTGGATATTACATCTTTTTGTCGTTCGTTTGCTATCAAGGTGTGAATGATGGACTTTGAATGATTAAATTTGTTAAGTTCAAAGTTGTTTTTTGACATTTTTGGGCCCACGGTCCCTCCAAAGATACCCCTTGTGTTTTAAGCACTAGATATTTAAATTGGTTAAGAGCATGTTTAATTTCAAGCTTGTACAAATTACTTCGCCTGAGTAATTACGCGTTTTGATTTTGATTTTGATTTTCCCCGGTCCCAATTGCCCGGTTTTGGTTATATGAGGTACATCTGAGTGTGGCCCAAGTTTCAAAGTTCTAAGATGAACCGTTTTCTCAGTAAAATGTTTTATTCATAAGAGTACGGAATTACCTACTGTTGATAATTTTGGTTTTTTCCGGTACCCGTTACCCAATTTTGCTTTCCATATTCAAAAGTGATAAAGAATGAGAGATATCAAAATGTATTCCACGTTTGAAACATCTCAGTTGTAGCGTTTTCTTTGAATGATTCATTTCTTAAAGTTCAGATATGTTTTTTGTCATTTTTGGGCCCATGGTCATCCCCAAATTTAGCCTCTTGTGTTTTGGACGCAAGATATTTATAATAGTTAATAGCATGTTTAATTTCAAGTTTGTACAAATTACCACGCCTTGGTAATTACGCAGTTTTGATTATCATCCAAATTTTGATTTTCTCCGGTCCCTCTTACCCGATTTTGGTTTTGAAAGCAAAAGTCACTGCGTCTAAAGTACATCTAAGTGTGGCCCAAGTTTCATAGTTCTAAGATTTACCGTTTTCTCTGTAGGCTAAATAAATCTCCGCAGAGAACTAACCAGCCACCCACCCAACCACCCACCCAGCCACCAGCCAGCCGAAAGGAATTGACGATGTTGAGAGCCTTATTTAACACAGAACGAGTTGTCGGATCGGGTTGATTTTTTTTTTTTGGTATGTCATGGACCACATACCAGGTCATATACCGAGTTTCAAGATTGTAACTCTTTCGGGGCGGCGTGTGCAGATAGCTGAAAACCCCCCAACTCTGGTATACAGGGCTGGAGTTCGTGTCGCCTAAGCAGTCGCATGCGCTTGTCTGCCGGGCGACGACCGTCGCCCTAGATAATAAAATATATTCTCTCATTATTCTATTTATCCACTGAATTCACAATTGTTAGCTAGTATTTCGGATTACAGGAGATATCGGGTGTATTTACTTATATAATTCAAAAGACTGGAGATGATTAATGTGATTTAATAATAAACAGATGGTATGTGATTCAAAACTGGAGTAATACTTGCTAAAAGGCACAAGCGCGAGCTATCAGGAGAGCTCTCAGGCAGCCATCTTTTTCCTCTTCTCCTCTCTCTCTTCTCATTTGGCGGGAAGTTCAAACATAAATTTATACACTGCACATACTAATAACTAAGGGAATGCTTACATTCGACCATCCTGATAATATAATTGCCCTCAATTAGATGATATCAAAACTGACAGTATATATTTTAGTGAATATTAATTAATATGAGGACATTAATTGAATAACTATCCCTACTGGTATATCTTATTTCTTAAACTAATGTAATATTACGAAACCAAATTTACATGACAAAGTCATTCAGGCGTTTTGGGCGAACAGCCGCTCTCCGGAGTCGTGTATTTGCGACGTCTGATTCTGACTCATCTCCGGACGAGGGTACCGGATCTCAATCATCTACATTCTGTCCATCTCTGGTGCTCCATGTCTTCAGTTGATCGACATTGGCTGTAGTTGCATAGCATCGGCCAGCCTCTGGTTGTAACTGGGAAACAAGATAGACGTTAGATGGTAGCTTGGCCGTAATAACTAGTGGGCCTCTGTATTTATCCTGAGTCTTTTTTGGCTCTCCTGTTTGTACTGGTCCTCTCCTCATTATTACCAGTTCACCGATATCGTTCTCAGTGGCAGCGTAGCGCTTTTCATCATACCGTTGTTTCATCTTTTTCTGATTTGCAAGAATGGTCTCCTTTGCAGCTGCTTGAATTTCAGTCGGCGGTCGCCAGATGGTGTTTTCCGCTAAATCGGTTACCATTCGTTGAAGACCATCGTGAAACCTGGGCTGATATCCATACAACATCTCATACAGAGTCCTATTCGTTGCCTTGTTGTATGAATTGTTAAGATCTCTTTCGAAAAGTTTGAGGCGGACCTCCCAATCACGGTGCGCTGTGTCATTTAATGAGAACACAATTACTGGCATGACCGTTCGATTGACGCGCTCAATCTGTCCGTTAGCTCTTGGGCACTTTGTAGCATTTAGGGTATGTGCTATTCCCTGACTAGTGCAGAACTCTTCAAATGCACGAGCAGTGAAGCAACTTCCTCTGTCACTAATTATTCTCAGGGGTAGTCCTCTTTCATTTATCAAACTTTCTAGACATCTTAGTACATACTTGGTGGACGTATCTCGTACAGCGTACAATTGAACATACTTGGTGAAATTATCGATGACAAGTAATATATACATATTGCCCTTCAAGCTCCTCACAAATGAGCCCAAATGATCGACATTAAGTATTTCAAAGGGGCGTTTACCAGGTGTGATTGGATTCAAGAATCCAGGTCGTTTACCAGATGGTATCTTGCTAGTCAGACACTCGTAACAGTGATTGATATGAAACCTAACGTAGCGTCTGAGACCAGGGAACCAGTAATTTTCCATGATTTTATCTACCGTCCGGTCCACTCCGAAAGGACCTGACAAGTCATGAGCTTTTACCACAATACTTTTTCGCATAGTCTTGGGTACAACATATAACAACTTTGTACCATTTTGTCCTGCTAATGTCTTATACAAGAGGTGATTCTTGAGTTCAAAGGTTTCAGTTGAAATCCGTTCTTCTTTTGTTCGATCTTGTTTCTTTCTTCTTAGAATGTTTATCTTTCTCTGCAGATCCTCATCACGGTGCTGCATCAATAGTACTTGATCGGGCAGGAACAAGGTGACAAACATTCCAAGACGGTAATTTATAATATGTTCCAGGGTGTCGGAACTCTCTTCCACAGGAGCACGACTCAAGGCGTCAGCATGAGCCTTCTTGCTCCCTGGTCGATGACGGATGTCGGCGATGTCATATTCCTGGAACAGATAGCTCCAGCGCGCAATCTGGGGTTTTTTCGTCTTCATTGCTTGTAGATACACAAAGGCCTGGCAGTCAGTCACGACGCTGAATCGTAGACCTAACAGGAACTGTCGAAGGCGATCGATCACTCCACATCGCTTCCATTTCTGAACAATGTTTTTGATTTCTTCCCGATCTTTGGCATTACTTTGGTAGGGGCGAGAGTGTACTGGTGTACTCCCTTCTACTTCGTTAATGTGCATTTCCGTTAAGTTGGTGCATCCTTTTTCCTCCATGGTGAAGGCAAAACAGTCGCGATACTCATTCAGAAGCTCGAGTAGTCGAATCTTGTCTGCCATAACCACATCCACATCAAACTGTATGTCACCAAGTTCAATCGGTTTACGTTCAACATTTGTTGTCAATGTTGCGGGTAAGACGTAATTATCGTCTGCAACTTCTACAGGTTCTGCATGTCCGACAGTTTGTCCTTGCTTGAGGTACACATGGTCTTCTCTATTTGTTGTCATGGGTATTTTGGAACTACCATTTTCAAAACTACACAATCCTTCAAACTGATCGTCAACTCGTAGGAGACAGGTTTCGCTTTTTCCTGATGAATTTTTGACAGAGACAAAGTTTATAGCATTACTGTGCATTCTGGTATCTTCTGCTACTGTGAGTTTCATTTTGGTCTCAAGGGGTGCGATGGATGGATGGATGGGTGGGTGGTGGGGGGGACGGAGGGACGGACGGGGGGCGGGGGACGGACGGCCCGCAGACAGACAGACAGACAGAAGACAGACAACAGACGGAAAAGACAGAAACAGACAGAACCAGCGACAGACAGACAACAGACAGACGACAGACGACAGAAAAGGAAGAAGAAAAGATAGAAAAAGATAGATAGAATAGATAGATAATAATAAAAGATGATAGATAGATAGTAGATAAATAGATAGATAGATAAAAAAATAAATAGATAGATAGATAGATAAAGATAGTTTAAAAATAGATGATCGATAGTTAGATAGATAGTTTAAAGATAGTTTAGATAATAGATGGTAGATAGATATAATGTAGATAGATAGATGTGATATGATGATAGAAAAGATAAAGATAATAAATAGATAGTGATGATAAAATAGATAGTAGATAGATAGATAAATAGATAGATAATGATAGATAGATAATGAAAATAATAGAAATAGATAAAAATAGATAGATAGATAGATAGATAATGTCTTTTTTTTTCTGGGCGGGATTAAGGCCAGCAAAACCCTTTTTCTTCCACCCAAACCTTTAATACATCTTTTTCAGTTTTAATTTTGTTACAAAATTTTAAATTTTACAGTGAAATTTTTTATTAATAAATTAGATTTTCATTTTTAAAGTGCTAAACTATACAATTTCCCATTTATACTCTCATTTATCCATGATTTTTAAGTTAACTGTCTAGAGAGGTAAAACAAAAAAAAATCATATTGTGGTTAAAACATTTGTGCATTTTTTATTTGTCAGTATTCCCTGGGAATTGTGAAATTGTTTTGTGTGGGTCGTTGGTCTTGTTTTTTTTGGCTCGTTGGGGCTTGGGTTTTTACGTATCTGCTTCCAAAGCGAAGGCCAGGGGTTTGATTCTCGCTAAAGGGGGGAAGTTTTTTTTTAAATTCTGATTTGGACTTAAAACCTCAGTTCTTTTTCAAAAAGGGTCTGTAAAAGGTGACTTTGGAGCCGTCCTAGCAACGAAACCAAAATAAATTCGAGTTGTTCTGAAACGGGCCTTGTTGTTCTGGCGTTATTCGCGGGTGTTCGCACTGCCCTACACTGATTACTTATTTCTTATTAAAAATATCGATCTTTGGTTTGTTCTCGCTCACTCGTCGTTCGTCGGGGCCTACGGGGTTTGGCTTGGTCGCTTTGATTTAAACCTCCACTGAAAATCGTTTTTCTGAGTGGGTGGACTCTAAATACAAAAATTTATTTATTTATTTTATTTATTTGTGGGCCCTCAATGGATAATGTTTGAGAAGCCTCCTCCTAAAGATATTATAACTATTGATATAGGTGTCCCTGATGTTTGACGGTAGAGCGTTTTCAAGTTTCTTATTGCACTGACAGTGAATGAATTGTCGAGTAAATTTTTCCTGTGAACGAGGAAAATAGTTTAGTACCGCCCCTTTATTAGTGTTTTGAGTGATTTTTAATGGATAAGTGAAGTTGTACAAAATAAACGGTAAAGAAGTTTTTAAAGCGATGAACGAGACAGAGAGAGTGGGGGTTACTCGATCATTTTGACGAAGCCTTTTAAAATCTTTGTAACTTGGGGTTACATGATCAAATTTTTTAAAATTTTTTTTTAAAGGGGCCCAGAATTTTATTTTCTTTTTTCCCTTTTTTATGAGTCTTAAGGAAATCATTTGAAATCCCCTAGGATGACTATCACCGCGATGAAGATACAAGTGTAACGTCATTCCATCATGGCTGCCCATGGCAACGCACAGCAACTCCAAGTTTTGATCCAAGACAGTTTTGTTTACACTGTTCCCAATAGGTACTTTTTTTAGACAAAGTCTCTCAGAATTATCTATACACTTTCTTTATTGAGTATTTTTTCTGATGAATTTGACAGTTTTTCAACGAGCGAAAATCACTACAGACCATGAACGATTGAATGCTTAAATAATAGGTATAATTTATAGCTTATATTTGCATATTTTATAATATCGTATAAAAAGCCTAGACATAAACATAACATATTTAGTCTTCTAGTCATTTTAGGACAAATTCATATGTCTACACAAGCTGGTCATTTTTGTGCTAGGATATTGAAAGGAATGAGCCCATGAAGTATTTTTAAGTTTGTTCGGAAACAAATTTGTCGCTGGGCTGGGCTGGCAACCAGTAGCTGTGACGCCACCACTAATATACTAATACAGATCGTGGTGGAAAACAAAGAGTGGTGGCAGCGGTAAACGACTGTCTATATATTTGGCAGTTTCTACAACCATCGTGAACTATTGCATTTTTGTTCTAGCTTTAAAAACTTTAAATTTGGATTACTTTATTTAGCACAACTGCTATTTTTGTACATATTTGGTTATCTTATACTAATTATAAATTCAAATAACTTTTTCTTAAAAGTATTTACATTTTTTGTTTCCTTAATATTTTATGGTAGGTTGTTGTATTCTGTGACACTCTTATAGAATAGACTATTACTAAATACCCTAGTGTTACAGTGCTCTAGATAGATATTGTTTTCTACACACCCTCTCGTACCGTAGTTGTGATTAATACCAACATAGTCAATCTTATTTATTAAATAGTCTGGGACTGTGTCCAATGTGATTTTATGTATAAATATATACGGTGCTACATTAATATTCTCTTGCACACTCATCCACTCAAGTTTGTGCAGCATTTCAATAATTTGTTTATTTACATTCCCACCAGCTTTCATTCTAAGCAGTGATCTAGCTTATCTCTGACACATGATGATTGTTGTCTTTTTGGATGAAAAATTTAGCAGCCAATTGAAAACAGATACCCAGATGACCACTGTCTTCCTCGTATGCTGGTTCTCTATGCGGCCCCATCACCCTCTAAAACTCGCTCGCAGATGAAAGCCTCGGACGAGTCACATATGATGTCGCCTAGCAATCCTATACCCTTGAACATAACACCGCAGTCTTCTATACGCGAGGTAGCGTCGTCGGTGGGCTCGCCTGGCCACCAGCGGGCGTAGCCGGTTGAGTTCAGTGGCTGATCTGAAAGACAACCAGACCAGGTCATACTTTGTCATTCGTTGCTATTTTTGTACAATATCTAATTTAATGTTCATCCAAGACTGAGAATAAATACAGCTGAAGAGAGCTAACACAAATTGTTGTAGTGGTTTTTAATACGAAAGTGATGAAAACAAATAAATATAATAAGAAATACGTTTAATGAAAGAGTGGTCATTGAACAATGTGGAGATGTTTTTTTGCATTATTACTGTTGGATGTGTTTATGAACTGGACGTGTTAAATGTGCTCCGACTTTCTACTCTTTCATGGAGATGGAAAATTGATGCCCCTTTTCTCTTTGACGATGATTTTAGAGAATATATTTTATATTTTAATCATATTTAATACACCACAGCGGAGGTCAACACCAAAACTTATTTCACAATTTGTAGATGCACGTCTTATTACTATCAGTCGATAAAGTTGGATTATGTGTTCTTCTCACAATATCCCGAAGTCAAGAAATCATATAAATGCAACTAAATAGAAGGCGGTGGTATCTTTGTATGCACGTGACGTAAAAAATATTGAAGGTTGACAAATGACCGTACATCAGGGATTGCCTTCCCAATACATATCCGTACATGAAGATACTGTTGAAGGTGAACGGATAAAGTATTGTGTGGTGTGGTTCATTCAAGTAAAGGTCTTGTCTTGGAAAATATTTAGTTTATTTACAGGTACAAATGGACTGCTTAGAATGATTGACATGCAAAAGGTAGAGCTTTGTCGGTTTTCCGCTAGGCAGGGTTAGTTAAGGGGGCGAAAGTAGAGAGCGTCTCTAAGCGGAACCAGTTGGGACTAATTTTTTAATGGTTTAGGATTGGGCCTTAACCCCTTATGGGCTTTAAATTAATAAAATAATAAAGGTGATAATGATATTTTAATTTGCAATGTTTTTGTATTGCATTCAGCCTAACGCTTTTTTCTAAAACGCACCAAATGCACTCAAAAAACCTGATTTTCAAAAATTTCCCCTGCGGTGCTATTTATGAGGGGCTCCGCCCCCCATACCCCCCGTGCTTAGTCCCTTTCCCACGAAAGTATACTTGCGCCCCCCAATGTCCAATCTCTAGTGACGCTCCTGAATGTAAGTTTTCCTTATAATCAAAGCAATTCTGATAAATCATATAAAATTTCTAATCCTTTCCTCCCCAAGCTCATCCTACCTTAAACGCTTGTCAAAATAGCAGGAAAACGATTCTAAAGGGTGTTGAAAATGCTAATTTCGCTAAGCTTTCAGCCCCCGAACCCCCACTAAGGGTTTTGCCCCTATACCCCGTTTAAAATGGGGACATTGCCCCGACGAGTTAGGAGGTCCATTACATAAATTCTCACGGTAGGCCCTTGGACGGCCAGTCCGACCCCGCGTGGACAGAGAAATAAATATCACTGTGCACGATCTAAAAAGCTGTGACAAGCGATAGGTCATTCACACAGTGACGTAAACCACGTGGATTGGTTTGAGCTGTGTTCAGTTGCCCACTCCTCCTTAACTCGTCTTACCTCGGAGTTATTTGTACATGAATCGGGGCCCTTGAGATCAGTGTTGTGACTAGATAATTTATTTTTTATCTGAGTAAAGATAAAGATAATTCCTCCAAAAATATATCTAGATAAAAGAAGATAAACTGTAAAAATATTATCAAGATAAAAGATATGTGGATGAGCGAAGCGAAGACTTCAATTTCACTGACCCCTCAAAAAATTTAGCTTCAATGTTGTTTTGTTTTGTTTTTTTATTTTGTTTTGTTTGCTTTTTTGTTTTTTCCGTCTCTTTGTTCGCGCTCTAACGGGCAACAATCTCTGAACTTAGACTTGCCACGTTTTTGGGTACAATCGAAGAAATATTTCTCATGAATCTTGAGCTTTTACGTTTTTTCCGATCTTGAATGCGATATTTTCGTGATATTAGGGCCGATTCTGATCAAACGGGTGGGGCTACAACGTTCATATTTTATAAGGACATTAAGGTAATGGTGATGTTTTGCCTTTTGAAAGAAAAAATAGAAAAAGTTCTCCAGAATACATAAAATAAGGCTTTTAATTGAGTTTTTTTTAGGTATATAATATCAATTAACAAGTAACAATAGAAACTTGACAACAATCACCTACGATGCGTTCAAAAAGCACTTGCAAAAGTAAAGAGATCCCACGCAAACTAGAAACTTACAAAAAATCTCATCTATCAACGCGACTAAAAAAGCGTTCGCGAAGTGGCCTAGTAATAAAAATCATACTTTATACTTCAATACTTTATGAAAATTCTACCATAAAGTCGTATCGAAATTAATTACCCAAGATCGTAACGTAATCGCCCTCTGTGAACATGTCGTGGAATCCCACGTACGCAACTTGGGGATCATCCGCCCCGATCACGTTGGCAGCGGCGAACATTGCCGAGAGAACCCGAGCCTCTTCTTCCGAGTTGATTACTGCCAGGTGGGCACCCTCTTCGATGCACGCCTTCCTGGCTCGATCCCAGGAGGGTGCTAGCTCGCCATGGACCTTGTAATAGTTGAGACCCAGAAGCTGGTGGTAGCCGTCTGGGGTCACGCCCTGAACACACACAGAATACATTCTTAGCGTTTATGAAGCATTTCGGGAAAAATTGTTTTATACTTTGGTCACCCTCTTCAGACCTGAATTGTTTTACTCATCAACTTTAAGAGATTATAACTTTAAAAAATTATTTCTGTGATTTAAAAAAAAAAAAAAAAAAATTATTATTAATTTTAAGAATTTTGGGTAATTTTGGATTGTGAATAAAATCTAAAATTTTGTTCCGAAAATAAAATAGACTTCAAAATCGAAAATGCGTTTTTTTCCATACATAATATAATTTTTCTCAGTGATGGGGAATCAAATAAAGATTCATGAAATTTCCGGTACCTACAAAATAAAATATTTTTGTTTTTAGCTCTTTTTGCATCCGTGTATTTTGAAAGTGCTCTTAAACTGCCCTAATTATCATACAATATGAAACAAACTGCACATAAGTTGTTGTAGTGAGTAAATTCAAAATACTAAAACAGGAGTCAATTTTTAAAAAAATTCATAATAAAATCAAATCTTGTATACATGTACTTGTACACAGGGTTTTAATAGGTTAAGTAGGCTTTCATAATAATTATGAAAGTATTTTGACTTTTGATCAAGAATATTTTAGTAAACCAGATTAATTTATGTGCATCATTTTTCTTGAAAACCACCTTGTTAAATACAATTGGGTTTCAAAAAAGCGATATAAATTGTATCACCTGGTAATAAACATGCGTATTTGCACACTAGCTGATTGATTATTTATGATATTGAGGATCATTTCATATTCATATTATAACACACAATTTTAAATTACATCAATGTACAAACTTCACACAGTAAGAATAACATTTAGTAATGTTTAAAGTCGATCCGTTGAAACTTGCTCGTAGTGAAATTTGGCTAAAATTCATAATATATACTCTTAATAGTGTGCTTTTCAATAATACAACAAGCAAAATGGGGGTTACCAGCTTACTTTCGGAGATTTTTCGAAATAAAAATCAAGTAAATCCCTATCCTTTAACATTGCAAGCGAGCAAAACCCTACACTTTCCGACCAAAAAGGCACTACAGTACACGAACCGCAAGTGAAATATGACTAAATTATGTATCAATTTGCAGGTAATTAAACACTGAAAAAAAATAGTATTTGCAAAATACATGTTACCATACTGGATTTTGATATTTTTACGTCCAAAGTTAATATATAATTGTAACAACCAGGAGCAACAGTGAAGGCTTGGCAACGCTGCGTGACGCCACTTCGAAACCGCGCTCGATTGACCAATGATAGTGAACTCCGTTGAATTATTATTGAGGACCTATCACAAATTCATTACAATTTTTAGTATTATTATTTTAATTGGGGCAATTATTCCCATATTGAAAGACTTCTGTTCTACATATGGCAATTTATTATGTATGTCTTGTAGGGCCTATGTAAGATATTAGCATAAATTTCATATTTAAAAAAACTAAATATTGGGCGCAGTGCGCAGGCTGAAGCCGGTAAAAGCAAATACTCTGACTACACTATACACCCAAAACTAGCTCTATAGCCAAACGTTGAGGGAAGAATGTATTTGTGTTCGAGTAATTTAATTGAAAATTTATAAAAATCGTAACCCGTTATCGATAAGAAGTAAACAATAATGATGGGATCAATAAAAAAAGGTAAAAAAGTTTTCACAGCCGGGACTCGAACCGGTGACCTTTCGCTTATAAAATGAGCGCGCTAACCGTTGGACCAACTGTGACCACAGGGCATTCATTGGTGGTCCTTAGCGATCCGTCCGCTTCCTTCAAACCCAGAAAGATATGCACGCCGACTCAAAGCGAGCGTAAAAGTTTTGTGATGGCTATTAGGACACTTTTAATACTTTTAAGGTCTACTGCCAATATTTCTTGATTGTAATTGACGTCTGTACACAGCATGTGTATGCAATTTCTGTTTACTTTGGTATGATACTGTTGAAATTGGCGCTCTCACGGATACGATAAGAGACGGCGACGCACTCTGCCGGCCGACCTGAACACTAGGATAGGCGCTTCACGCATTTTTCCCTTGTTACCCGCTAGAGGGCAGGCAGCGCTTCTTTTGCTCGCCTAGAAACAGTTCCATTCTCTCTCCTACAACGTTTGTAAAACGTAACGTAATTGTATCACAACCTGTCTTGCTAATAATTAAATCTAACAAGTATTCTTGAACAAGTCTTGAATTTCTTTATGTGTGAAATAACCCTGCGTATCCACTCAACCTGCCCCACGGGTTTATGGGCCCAGATTAACGGAATAAAAGCTGGGTTAATTGATAAACAAAAGGTGAGTGTTTGAGGAATTTCGTGTTCAGATTTAGGCCTAGGCCTAGCCTACGCGTCGCGAAGGCTCTGGCCCGACGGAATATCATAGCCGTCACCTAGCTCGGCCAGAATTGAACTACTAGACAAGGATAATTACGATACGTGGAAATACAGAGGAAGCTTTTTTGGGTTAAAAAAGATGCTTGGCGTACGTGAGGGGGGAAGACAGAAAACCTAAAATCAAAAACTGGGGGCCCGCCGCCCGCGGCATCGGTTATAGTTTTGAAGGAGGGGGAAAAAATAAAGATAGGAAGGCTTAAGTCAAACCTTATCTTGTCAATTAGCCCTTCAAGCTTAAACAAATAAAGGATGTGTAACATCGAACGAATTTTTGGGTTAAACTGCAGTCGATATAACCAATCAAGAGGGCCTGCTCGCAAGGCCACATTGTTGAAAAAATTAACCTTGCATCGTATGGATGATAGTGAAGACGTGCGCGAACATCTTCGGAAGTTCTTCGATACGATCGAAAAAAACTGAATGAGATGGAAATAAACATTAATCCGGATTTATTGACCATAATGCTCCTGTATAGCTTGCCGCCTAGTTCGAGAATTTTCGGTGTGCGATAGAATCTCGGGACGAGTTTACCAACCCCGGGAAGTATTGCGCGTAAAAATCGTGGAAAAAAATGATGCGCGGAAAAATGACACACGTATCTCGGACAATAACGCGATGTTCGTTCCTAAACGAAATGTGAAACGGTACGGTAGCTCCAACAAAAAAAAGGGTGGTAAAACGAACAGAAATCCAACGAACCATTTAAATATAAATGTCACCGCTGTCATCAGGTAGGTCAAAAAAGCCAAGGAATGTGTAAATGAGAAGAAACATGCGAAATCGCAAAGAAAGCTGAGAATTAAGCTTGTACTTTTCTTCGGAAAATTTATGCGAGGAAGCATTGAGATCAACGCCCGCGAATCGTGGTGAGAAATGGTGCTTAGATAGTGGCTGAAACGTCACACCTATGCAATGACGGGGGACAGGTTCGTTAAAATTGCTGAAAATAGACCCGGAAAATTAAATCTCGCCAGCAACACATCGACAGAGACTACGGCCAAGGGAATCGTGGGGATCACAGCTGAAGTCAACGGACAACAGAAGAATGTAAGTCTGAAAGACACGCTGCACGTTCCTGACTTACGAATGAACTTGCTGTCAGTCGGTTAAAATCATTGACTGTGGATTCAAAGTAACATTTGGAAAGGAATCGGCCAAGATCGTCGATGGAACGGGTAGGACAGTATTATCAGCTGATCGAGTGAACGGGCTCTACTGCGTGCAAGAGAGTGAGCAGCAATGCAACATAACCACCGAATCAAAACGCGCTACTGTGGAGAGTTGGCATCGCAGAATGGGACATCTTAACGTCAAAGATCTCCTGGAAGGCAAAACGCAAGGGAAAACCGTGCTGGGTATCGATGTAATCGAACCGAGGAGACGTTCGATTGTGAAACGTGCATCCGGGGAAAAAAATGACCAGAGCCCCTTTTCCCAAAAATTCGGAGAGAAACACGGAATTGCTGGAAATAATTTACTCCGATATTTGTGGTCCGATGCGCGTTGAATCGAACGGAAAGGCAAGATATTTTATAAACGTTCATCGACGATTGCTCTCGCTGGTGTGAAGTAAAAAATGCTCAAGCGAAAAGTGAGGCTCTGGATGCATTCAAGGAATTCAGAGCTTTCGTCGAGACACATACTAGTAGAAAAAAATGTATCTTTCAATCGGACAATGGCACAGAATACCAAAGTATCGCTTTTGAAGACTACTTAAAGACAAACGGCATCGGAGTAGGTTAATGGTTACGCACACACCGGAACAGAACGGAGTCGCGGGAAAGGAAAACCGTACGCTCGTGGAAATGGCGAGGTGCCTATTTGATACAACCCGGACTGCACCGTCGTTTTGGGGCGAAGCAAAAAACACGGCAAATTACATCAGAAACAGGTGTCCTTCTAGAAGCATAAGTGGCAAAACTCCTTTCGAGAAGTGGACTGGAGAAGCACCGGACGTGAGTAACTTACGTGAATTCGGCTGCGAAGTCTTCACTTTGATCCGGGAACCAGCTCGGAAGCAAGTTCGAGCCACGCTCGAAGAAAGGTGTATTTGTCGTTATTCGAAGGAGCGAAAGCATACAGAGTATGGGTACCGGAAGATAGAAAAATCGACATAAAGCGAGACGTGGAATTTTACTAAGTCAGTAACATTCCATCCGACAAAGTGTACGAGGATTTTATACCGGAGGAAAACCAACTCCCCATTCGGAAGGTCGTTGAGTTTCCCGATCGAAGAGAACGAGTTGAATGAAGAAAAAACGCCGGAAGAAGACGCGGCTGAGAATGAACCAAGAAGAGGCTGTGGCCGACCCGGAAGACTCATGACCGGTCTCAGGGGAAGACCCCAAAAAGATCTACCAACCGACCTGTTACGCGGAAAAAAGATTTGGAATTTGCTGGTGTAGCCGAAGTTCCATTCCAAGAGGCGATAAATGGTCCGAACGGGGGTGAGTGGCGTCAGCCGTAGCATCCGAGCTGAAATCGATTATCAAGAAAGATACGTGGAAGCTGGTGGAACGTCCATCGGATCGCAAGGTAATTGGCAGTCGAGTAGTCCTGAGAAACAAATACGATCAGGATGGGGAAAATCGACCGAAAAAAAGATAGGATAGTCGCTAGGGGCTTCGCACAGCGTCCAGGTTTTGGATTTCGACGAGACTTTTGCGCCGGTGGGGGCGTATCAGTTCCGTACGTATGATGATGGCTCTAGCTGCACAGCATGGGAAAGAAGGTAAATCAGTTCGAGTCACGACCGCATTTCCTGAATGGCGTGTCGAAAAGAAAATATACCCTGGAGGTGCCCAAGCTCACTGAAGAAACACTAGAGAAATATCTCATCGGAATCGAAGAACACGAAACTGAAAGAAAGCTACGGAAATGCTCCACGAACTAAGGGATGGTAACAAGGTATGTCTCTTAAATAAGGCGCTTTACGGTCTGCGTCAGGCCGGACGTCGCTGGCATGCAGCATTGGGGCGAACAAACTAACGAAATTTGGATTGAACAATCTGCTGCCGACCCTTGCACATTTTTCCGGGCAAGGAGAAACATCCTGATCGTTATGGTATACGTGGAGACATGTTAGTCGCATCCCGAAACGAGAAAGTATTGCCGAAAGGGTTTTTTATCATCTGTCGAAGGTATTCGAAGTCAAAAATCTTGGAGGAAGTGAAATACTGTCTTGGATAGAATTCGTCAGAGACGTTAAAGGAATATCCATGAACCAGCGAGGATATGTAAACGACATCCTAGAACGTTACGGAATGCGGAGTCGAAGCCCGTATCTACGCCGTTTGGAACCTGGCACGAAGCTGAAGAGGAACGAAGAGAAGTCCGAACCAGGGAAGAGAAACTGCCCTACAGAGAACTAATAGGGGCACTGATGTATTTGGCGTTTGCCCCTAGACCTGACATAGCCCCCGCGGTCAGCTACCTAAGCCAATACAATTCTGCTACGACAGAACTCACTGGATCGCGGCGAAACGCGTTCTGCGGTACTTAAAGGGAACGGCGGACATCGGTCTACGATTCGAGAAAAACAGCTGGAAGTTTGGTTGGTTTCGGGGACGCAGATTGGGGGAACTGTTCGAACGACAGGAGATCCTACACAGGGTTAGCTTTCATCCTGGAGCATTGTCCGATTTCCCGGAATCAAGAAAGCAGAGAACAGTGGCCCTATCGTCGACTGAGGCTGAGTATATGGCTCTCACCGAAGCCGCTAAGGAAGCCCTATACCTTCAGCGATTCCTCTAACTCGGTTTTGAGAAAAATTTGCGAAGAAAAAATAGTTTAGCGCACAACAATGGGGCACGAAATTACAGAAAACCCCTTTTACCATCGAAGACGAAGCACATAGATGTGCGCCACCACTTCATCAGAGAAGTGTTGGAAAATGGACTTGTGAAGGTCGAGTACAGGTCGACCGAGGACATGGCAGCTGACGTTTCTACAAAGGGACTGCCTGGACCGAAGCACGCGAAATGCCTTCGGATGCTGGGACTGCAGAATCTCCTTTCTCATCTCGAGGGGAAAGTGTTGAAATTGGCGCTCTCACGGATACGATAAGAGACGGCGACGCACTCTGCCCGGCCGACCTGAACATAGGATAAGGCGCTTCACGCCATTTTTCCCTTGTTACCCGCTAGAGGGCAGGCAGCGCTTCTTTTGCTCGCCTAGAAACAGTTCCATTCTCTCTCCTACAACGTTTGTAAAACGTCACGTAATTAGCTTTGTTTGTTTGTCCTGTACCAGGTTCACATATTTACTCCTGGAATCGTCGGATGTACGTCATAAAACCGGAAATAGGAGTAATAAGTACACGTTACGCCCACTAGGACAAACAAACATATTTGCACCCAGTTTTGACATTTGACGAGGCTACGAAGGCCTAGAGCCTACATACAACACGATGATAGGCTAATAGGCTTTGGCCCCTTTGGGCCTAACACTATATTTTTCAATATTTTGGCCTAGATAAAAGGTTTCTAGTACATTGTTGTGCATAACATTGCTAAACGTCTTTCAAGCAGACCTATTCCTAGTTTTAGGTTTATGTCGGCCCTGGGCTAAGGTTTTTGCTTAACGGTTGATTAATTGGCATTGTCCCTTTTAAGAAAGGCCGTGAAGATTCATATAATCATTGGGAAAGATATTGCTCGGCCCGGCTTTTTCCATTTTAACTTCTAGCTTCTTTCTTAGCTTCTCACTACACAACCCAGCCACTACAACTTTAAAAATGGCGCAATATTTTGTCGTTTTACACCCACTCCTGCTAAATAAGCAGGTGTAAAATTCTTACTCCAGTCGCAGTTGTGGTAACTTACAACAGGACAAAAAAACGTTTCTGAGTTGTGACAGGTACATGTACACCAGGACAGAAAAACGGGTTTTCGTGACAAACTTGCACCTGGTGTAATTGAAACAGGACAAACAAACAAAGCTATTGTATCACAACTTGTCTTGCTAATAATTAAATCTAACAAGTATTCTTGAACAAGTCTTGAATTCCTTTATGTGTGAAATAACCCTGCGTATCCACTTAACCTGCTCCACAGATACACTTTCGAGGTGGCAGTTCTCTCGACGTATTCACACTCGATTCGAATGAGAAGGCTGCCCGTGCCATGTTGCCAAGCCAAATACCAGATTGGCCAAACTCTCAAGAAGAAGTTTCCAACTATTACATATCGTATATTTATTGTTTATAATTACATGAAAGCCAATCATATTGAATGTTTAATGTTTAACGAACTTAGCATTATTTCGTCCATTGGCCCATTAGCCTAATTTAGTGATTAACGTGTTATTTTGATGGGACGTTTCGATTTCCGAGGTTGGCAAATACTTAACTAGTCAGTTAGCAACTGTACCAATAAAAGATGCAAATAAATAGGTTTTCGTAAAATGTAACAATTAAAAATAAATCAATACTTACTGGAGTAAAATAAACTACAGTTGTAAGATTATCTGATATAAAAAATACTAACTGGGCCCTATTTTATAAGCTGTTACTGAATAATAATATTATACTCTTGAGTCCGCTGGTACACTCGCTGGAGCCACTTTAAAGGGGCTAAAAACCCCAAAAATTATTTTTTACCACGTGATCTATAGCACAATACTACACTTAAATGACCGTTTAAAAAATTATATCTTGTAACTGTGATTTAACACGAATTTTTTTAATTTTTTTGATCCAGAAATTGGCGAAAATTGGTGTTTTGGAAAATTTCCTAAATCGGATTTAACCTGCTTCTTTTTTGGTCCACATAGATACTAGAGCATATAGTATCAATCTAAAATGCCCCTTTATAACATCGTGTCTTGAAACTGTGCCCAAATATACCCTCAAACACGCAAAAATATGCATTCCAAAATCACACCCCATCTTGGTAATCAGCATATTTTGACCGAACTACTTGCCCAAATTCCAAAACAAAATATAGAGAATTTACAGAAAAGGCTGTCGAGTACGTCAATAATGACCAATATTTTTTTGGATCAAAATCCTCCAAGGCACGGGGCATAAAGATCGTCCCCATGTTATTTCTTATGGGAGATTTTTGCCGATGGAACCTAGCTCGAAAAATGTCACGTTTGACAATTTTTTGGGAGGTCATGGTGACCCCAATAATTTTTCTGTTGATTGCTAAATTCATTACTAGATAGCCTGAATGAAATATATTTTTTGAGTTTAGCGGTTATATACCCCTTTTAAATTGTTTTTGTTTTATAAATAACTCACCTCTGATGCAATCGCCGAGAAAGCCAAGCTGAATATCAGCACACACAAGTAATCGAACATCTTCATTGTGAATGAACGTATAATATTATCATATCCTACTAATCATGCAAGCGTTATATAATAAAGTGGCTTCTAAACAACAAAACACTTCAGAACGACCTTGTTTTGTGACACTTTTATCTCTGCCAATATGAGATTGAATGATTGGATATTCCTTAACGTCTCATATTTATGAAACTTGGCTAATCGAGACGAGTCCGGATAGCCGTTAATTGTGAACATTTGGATAATGAATGTAGGGCCATCAAAGTCCAACTCGCAACCTTCTCGTGGTTTGGCTTGTTTGGTTTTAAATGATAGAAACCATTCACCGAAACATGATCTAGGTGTTGTTTAATTTTTTATGCGGCCATCTTGGAAAAAATGGCCGCCATAGTATATTCCAGAAAAACGTTTAAAACGCATGCAATTATCATGTTTAAAATACGAAATAAATGAATGAAAAAAAAAACAGAAAAAAGCTTCGCATTTGGTGTTACCTTCCGTCTAAGTTTGATTATTCTTTGATTGTTGTTTCTGATTTTTCCTATCGATACCAGTAATAAATTTTCGAATTTCGAATGTGGCACAGCTAGCACTAACTTTTTGGACAGCCATTGTAGAGGAAGTAAGCCAGCACCCTAGATATTTAACACCTATTGTAGGCTAGATCAGCAGTCATTAATCCACTTCCGTGACAATTTGAAGCCATCTTGAATATGGAAGTTTGCATGTTAATCAAATGGGAGCGATTTGTAGCCCAATAGTTCTGAAGTTTGCCGCCAGGTTGACAGCTAAGCATTGTTTACTAAATTCCTTATGCAATAACTTATTATTGTTTCTGTTTGTTCAATATCATGCTGCACAAGCTAGAACCATATCAAACAATCCTGTAAAATACTTAAATGCATTCAAAAAGCATAAATTAAAACGCCAAATCGCCATTTTGTTGATGGCAGATTGACTCTTCAATTTGCTACGCTCGCGCCTGTGCGGAGGTATTGAAGACTGCGTATCTTGCCTACAATAGGTGTTTAATATCAATGGCCAGCACTATCAACGGGACTTACGGCACCATCCAGCACTATCGTAGCACTATCGTAAACCACCAAAAAAAGTCTAAATTCAACTATGGCACAGACAACTTAATGGACGTTGGAGGTGCCGGCCCAGGATTCATGTAAGTTATTGTTGGTGGGGCCGGTCAGACATATTTTAATTGATATCTTACAAATTGTAATAAATAAAATCACAGACAAAAGAAAATGAATTGATAGAAAATCATAATCAAAGTTATTACCGAGGAAAATTAAATATCCATTTTACATTCAGCATTATTCCGTCCGTATTTGCCCTACTTGAGCCGACCCGACTGTCAAAACCTCGAACCGCACAGTCCTACTCTTTGCTAATTTCTGAAGAAAGCGCTTTGGGAAATTACAACGGTCATAACACTTTTCGAGGGAATGACATATTCGTTTTACCAAAGTAACTGTTGAAGTTTAGAAGTGACTTTTATGCACCAAAAACTATTGAGTGTACTCTTTAAAGTTTACGGATAAGGATAGTTTCGGGGGGCGGAGGGGGGGGGGGGTTAAGGCAGAACCATCCCTCGAAGTACAGGCATCGTATTTTGGATTCATGCGACGTAATCAAAACGGGGAGGGGGAGGCAGCGAGAGCGTTTGACCCGAACGTTACGGACTGGGGATTTTTTGTCAACGTGTTGTTGTTTTTTGGTTATTTTTAAGGCATTTAAGCACATAGGATCATCATTAAATATTCATGCGATCTATTGACTAGGAAGCTTCGCAAACGCTTTTTCAGGCGCGTTGTTGGATGAGCGTAATTTTTTTAAACGAAAAAGGCGTAAAATTGCGATTTCATGAGAAATTATTGTTTCGATTGCACTATCAAATTTCACACCAATATATTAATTCATAAAATTAAGGTTCTATAAAAAAATGATTACAATCAGATAAAGCAAGTAGGTGTTATAAGTAGAAGAATTTATTATTTTTTACGAAAAAAGCGTAAAATTGCGATTTTCACAAGAAATTATATTTCGATTGCGTTCAAATTTCACCCTAATATATTAATTCATAAAATTAAGGTTCTGTGAAAAAATCAATACAATCGAATAAAAAATGTAGTTATTAAGTCAAAGAATTTATTTAAAAATCGAAAAAAATCGTAAAATGGCGATTTTAATGAGAAATAATTTTTCGATTTCGCCCAAAAACGTGGCAGTTCTAAGTTCAAAGATTTCGAGGGCCTCCATTATATTTAATCGTAATTGGAGTAGTGGTTTAGCCGGAATCGTGTTAACAAACACACTAATACAAACAGAAAAAAAAGAAAAACTTACCGGATTTTTTTCTCCAGTGTAGTGAAATGGAATCTTCGCTTCGCTCGCTTCGCTCATCCAATAATGACCTTTACGTAAACAAAAACAAGGTGATAAGATACAAAATATATTTTTAGGAATTCTGATACATTATGTTGCAATATTAAAAAGTTATATCATTATTAAATTGATTATTTTTTTAAACTATATAATCTCGTTTTAATGACTAGAATCCCGGAAAAGGGTGGTGATACGCAGTACGTCGTATGACTGCGTACACCACCTACAATGAAGCACATTACTATACTATTTATTATTTATTACTGAGCAATGTTTGCGTTGCCTATGCAACGAGGTATTTTTAATTGTTCAACTTCCATATTTTATGTTTTGCGTTGTATTTCTCATGACCGTGCAAATACTTGCGCTGTTTTGTTAGTGTCTACTAGGAAAACGCTTAAGTCCCGCCGCGTTGTTGGATGAGCGTAATTGGTGCATTGACCTGCCATGTGTTATGCAGATTTTCTGTTGTTTTGTGAAAAAATCATTACTAAGTCGATTTTTTTTAAATTAAATTAAATTAAATAAAAAATTAACTTTATTCTTTTATTTTTTCATAATCGTAATTTAAAAAAAAAAAAAAATCGTAAAATTGCTATTTTCATAACAAATAATTATTCGATTGCGCTCAAATTTTACACGAATATAATAATTCATAAAATTAAGGTTCTGTAAAAAAATCATTACAATAGGATAAAGCATGTAGGTGTTATAAGTGAAAGAATTGTTAAAAAAAAAAGAAAAAAAACGTAAAATTTTGATTTTCATGAGAAATAATTTTTCGATTGTTCTCAAATTTCACACGAATATATTTATTCATAAAATTAAGGTTCTGTAAAAAAATCATTAAAATCGGATTAAGCATGTAGATGTTATAAGTCGAAGAACTTTTTTAAAAATCGAAAAAAATCGTAAATTTGCGATTTTCATTAGAAATAATTTTTCGATTGCGCTCAAAAACATGGCAGTTCTTAGTTCAGAGATTTCGAAGGCCCCCATAAAATTTCATCGCAATTGGAGTATTGGTTTAGCCGGAATCGTATTAACAAACAGCCAAAAATACAGAAAGAAAGAAAAAAAAAAAAAAAAAAAAAACATTACGGATTTTTTTCTCTAGTGTAGTGAAATGGAATCTTCGCTTCGCTCGCTACGCTCATCCAATAATGCTTACTAGTTCTCATATAAACATACACATTATGTTTTTCACCCTATCTCAACAAGACAAAGCAAACACAATCGTGTTTTAGATAAGAATGACGGTATGAACGTAGCGTTTTTAAATCTCCACTGGTATGATGTTACGATGTTCGATTGTTTTATAACGACAGTGTTGTCTCGAGCGACTCTGATTCGGGAGGTCCAAGATATAATCCCGTCAAGTCGGCAATCCTGACTGAAGGCTTTTCCGAGGTTTCCCCAGTCGTCGTTATAATGCGAATGCAAGAGATTGAGTCCTCTTAGAAACAGCCCTCGGACGTGTCCCAACTCCAACATACACCTGGGACACGATCCATGTACAGTTTATCCTAGGATAAGGCGGTCCAAGCCAAATTCTCATCTCTATACCACGTTTTAATCAAACCCACGTCATCTTCTTATAACAAACAACCACCGAACATATCTTGGCAACGGTGCTAATCGAGAGGTCTACAAGAATCATCGCGATATACATTCTTGTTCTTGCCCAAGTCGAGATTCGAACTAGAACACACGATCCAAGACCCACGGTTTACCACACTACATGGCGAAATCTATACGACCCATCATTTTTAGAGCAATATTAATTTGTGAAGCAATGCATGTAATGCATGCCCCGATTTAACCCATCCGTATCTCGCTTATATCGCCTAATCCCGGGATAAATTGTACATGAATCAGGACCCAGGTGACTAACTAGGTATATTGGTGAAGGGATGTCCGAGGGCTGTTTAAGAGGGCTCAATCCCTTGCATTCGCATAATAAACTGAGAAAAACTCGATAACAAAATCAGTCAGGATTGCCTGTCTCGGCGGGATTCGAACCCGCGACCTCCCGAGTCAGAGTAGCGCGCTTAGCGCTTGAGCCAACACGTGTCTTTATATTAATCAACGTGATATTTCTCTTGAAGCCGACCAAAGTGAGTCACACGGTTTGGAGTCTGTCCTAACCGTGTGACTCCTAGGAGTGTGGGTTCAAAACATTCAGTCAGGATTGCCTGTCTCGAGTCTCGACGGGATTCAAACCCGGGACCTTCTGAGTCAGAGTCGCGCGCTTAGCGCTTGAGCCAACACGTGTCTTTATAATAATCAACGTGACATTTCTCTTGAAGCCGACCAAAGTGAGTCACACGGTTTGGAGTCTGTCCTAACCGTGTGACTCATAGGCTGGTTGTGGGTTCATACCTCAGGTTGTTATCCTTAACCATGACATTCTTATTTCCTCTCATTATCTCAAGCAGCTCAATCGCGTTCTTCAAGACGCCATGCTTCTTAGAAAACAAATTTCGCTTGAAACAGCATGTTGTTTCCCTGTTGAAATACTGCAGCGACGTGGGAACAGGTCGACGGTATCGTAATGAGGCAACAAGAAAACTGCAATGACCACATCCTTGGTCGCGCCCAACACAATTCACATTCAGGCACATTCTGTTAATAACATTCAGGGGAATGGGTGATTCAGGGGGTGACAGCAACATCGGTGATCGTATAACACGTGTTCTATTTTTTTGCTCCGTGAACTTGGAGGATTTTGATCCAATATTTTGATATCTTTGATTTTGATTTCGTAAATCCTCTATATTTTGTTATTTTAATAAAGCCTGTGGTTTAGCAGAGGGGTTTTCACTAGAACACCGAAGTAAGCAAACTCGGGCGTGGTCAGGGGTAGAGTGGGTGACCATGACTCTGTCCTAACACTCACGTATATAGCTGGTTAGAGCAGATGGATGGTTCGAGAGCTAGTATAACGGCTTCGTTCTCCTCGACATCTGCTCGGCAGTCCGGGTTAGTGGATGAACCTTTATGACTGTCAAGGTTACACCGTCCTTTCGGATGGGACGTTAAGCCGTTGGTCCCCTTGGTACTTTTCGAAAGGAGTAGGCTACGTGACGGTACCGGGTTTCCCCTCCTCCCTTCTGTTCATACTTGATCCTCATCAATCACCACTCATCGTCATAAATAGCCAAAGTGCATTAATATGAGACATTCACCAATATCTAATTCAATCCAATTGTGCAAGTGGTTCGGTCAAATTATTCTGATTACCAAGAAGGGGTGTAATTTCGGAATGCATATTTTTGCGTGTTTGATTGCATTTGTGCACAGTTTCAAGATCCCTTGTAGATTGGTACGATGTTCTAGTATCCATGAACAAAAATAAGCAGGTTCCCAAATGTTAATTTTCGCAAATTTCAGGATAAAAAAACTTCAGACATATCGTGAAAAGTCACATTTACAAGTCATAATTTTATAACCAGTAATTTTAGTGTGGAATATGCTATAGATTAAGTGAGACCCTAAAAGTAAATATAAACCAAGTGTTTGCCTAAGGAATTGTTTGTAAAACTCGAAAACTTAGACAACCACTGGTATCGATAGTTCGTATTTTTCTAGGTATTAGATATTAATACTATACTTTCTACATCTTATAAACATTGGATGAGTGAATCGAAATTGACATATTTTGATATTAAAGAAACTCGCCCTCCTAATATCTGTATCCTAATGCTAATACTTGGAGTCTCTGACATGTGGTGGCCATGCGTGACGAGTTCGAATCCCGCGCCCAGCAATCAAGGTTTAATTTAGCCGTTACGTTAATGCAAGGGATTGAAACCACTGGGCGTAATTACATTATAACCGTAAGAACCTAGTTAGTCATCTGAAGAGGCTCATACCAGGTGTTTATTTATTTAATGTCTATCCTATTCAGTTAAATAACTGATTTACAAAGGTCATTTCATCGGGCATCATACATAAAGCGAAGTATCGAACCTCTATACTCCTTGATAAGGTTGCACCTTTGTTGTGTCTACATACGAAAATATGTTATCGCGTGGTGTGGGGTGTTAAATAAATATAAAAATTAATAATAAATAGCAGTTTGCTTGGAAAAGAAGCATCCTACGAATAAAATTTTTTTTTTTTTTAAATTTACTACTACCGGGTATTTATTTATTTAACGTCTATCCTATTCAGTTAAAAAACTGATTACAAATGTGATTTCCTAACTAATGTGTTCCCTACATCGTTCATCATAGGAGTGTGCGAGTCATGATTTTTGAATTCGAGTCGAGTCCGAGTCTTAAGTAGGCGTACACAGTACCTTCCGCAAATGTTGACACAAACATTATATTGACATATTTTTAGTTTTTGTGCCAAAAAAGATCAAAACTTCCAAGAAGAATACAAATTTGTATCAAAAGACTGAGGTTACTATTATGACTAATCAGAGTTGGTAAGGTAGTGCCAAACCAAAAAAAGATAACGATTTTTACGTTTTTACCCTCTCCCGCGGGGCCGCGACCCGGCACCTCCACCAAAATCATTTTTTTTTTGAGACTCGATTTCGAATCCCAAATACCCGACTCGACTCGAAATTGCGGGTACTCGCTCACCCCTATCATCATTACTAAAAGCGAAGTATTGAACCTCTTTGAGAATGGTCGTTTACTCCTTGAAATGGTTGCATCTTTGTTGTATCTACATACGAGACTGTGTTGTCGTGTGGGACGAAGCCGGTCCCCCACATTCCAGGTAGGCGCCTTAGCCAACTAGACACCGATAACCGAGACGGTAACATTAAACTTCTGGATTTTAGTAGCATTATAGATCTGAATTGTATTGAAATAATATTAACAATTCCACCTTCGGGAGTGTTTCCCGTCCAACCAAATCGAGAAATATTATTACATGTTATGAATAATAAATATACGCGTCTCTCGTAAAATTAAGCTTTTATTTGTATGGGGATGTCCGACTGTAGGGCGTGTGACCCCCTTCAGGTGACTAACTAGGTTATAAGGCTTTAGGGTAGCTAGGAAAGGGATGTATGTCCGAGGGCTATTTAAGAAGACTCAATCCCTTGCGTTCGCATAAACGACTGAGGAAAAGCTCGGAAAAACCTTCAGTCAGGATTGCCGGTCTCGACAGGATTCGAACCCGGGACCTCCCGAATCAGAGTCTCGCACTTAACGCTCAAGCCAACACTGTCGGTAAAGGATTTTGGATCTAGATCGGTAAACATATATTTTTGAAAATGCTTATTTCACTCAATCAAATAAAGGATGCCGATATCTATTGATATTAGTAAATCATTGCATTCTAACATTTTAAGTGGTGTATTAAATTGCTATGTTTTTATTTCTCTTTACATGTGCAAGGACCTCCCCTCCTTTCCCTCACCATTTAGGGTTTTGATGAAATGGAAATAATAGATGCTATACAAATTGCTTAAATTTGAAAAATAAATGATAAATATTAAAAAGTACACATTTATTTTACTACTCTTATATGTTGCATTGAATTAAAACTCGTCCCAGACCACACTTGTTATTGTTTTATATGTTAATTTTTTATTGTAGCTGGGCTATGACATATTTACAAATGGTTACAAATGGTGGAGGTGCCGGGTCATTCAACACGAGTGTGAGAACGTAAACATCGGTTTTCAATTTTGGCGATACCAATGATCAACCCTTTTCCTCACACATTATTAACCGTATGCCTTCTTCTTTGATACATTTTTTTTTAACTTTGACCCATTTTTAATCAAATCAAAATATTTCGATTTATTGATTTAGTCCGGTGGGTAGGAAGTAAAAACGTAAATATTTGCGATACAAAGCAAGCCGATTGGCACATGTATTTTATTTGTCAATTATTAAAGCATTTTAACCAGCGATCAATTAGGTGGGAGTGGGGGGCGTGTGGGGGGGAATTAAAAAAGGGGAGATTTTGTTTTTAAGTATGGTCGTCTATTCGTACGGATAGAGGGTGTCATCTTCACATATTTTTGGGACGGTAAATTGACGATTTGTAACCAGCACTGTTGGTTCCCAATAGCTCCAGCCAGCACCCTAACTGCATTTGTCACCATGAACTGACATCGAGCGATTATAGTTGAAATAGAGAATTAAAAATATTATTACAAACAAAATCACACAAAGATTTTAAAGCGTTCAAAGCTAAGTCATCAATTTGACTAGGATTCCCATAGAAAAATAGTTCGTTTTGTAGCTCGCTCTCTCGAAGACAAACGTTTAATCCGATCTTGATTATTTTTTACATTATTATATTTTTCAGGTAATTTCTAAAGTTCTACCCTAAAATATGCAACGTATTTAATTGCAATCAGGGAAATATGGCTAGTGCCGTGTATTATTCAGCATTGAGCCCGCTGAGCTATCGAAATGACACCACTCCCCTATGCCTGCAGTCAGATTTCCTAGTACAGTTCCAGTTCGCGTTCCAGTTCTTCCAGTAATCGGCACACGACTATATTAATAATTAAATCGTAGTCGTACGTCACTTTTGTCATTGAAGACTGTTTGGAATTGTTGCATTGAGGTTAACCAGTGATATGAGTAACAATTGATACATTGTCTTCTTTTTCAGCCTCTCATCCTCGCAAGACCAGCTCGGATCTGCTACGAAGAAACATCGTCCATACGAATCTGACGACGACTAGAGTCCCTAACGATGCGGGAAGTTTAGCTTGGCACATCTTGGGGCACAAACGATTATGACATCAGAAAACATATTATAAAATTTACGAAGAAAAAGTGAGAATTTTTGTGGAGACCATGGTGCGATTGCGTGAGTATTTGAATCCGAATGCTTCGGATACCATCTAAAAATAATCCACATATTGAAAGCAAGAAGGTAGTTTGCAGAAGATTATTAAATGCTGTGTAAGAGCGTCTATTAAAAACTATAAAAATGGAGAAAAAATTACACTCCAAAAATTTAAAATTTAAAAAAAATTAAAATGGGGTGTGCAAGTCCTGACATTTTAGTTCGAGTTAATCCAAGTCCTTTTTTGTTGTTGTAAATATCACTATTACTCTGTGACTATACTTACAGTTTGAACAGTATTAAATATTTTATTTTATTGTTGATGGTCTGTATGTAGGATCCGAAAGTAAAGATAGATAGTAGAAGCAAGGAACGATTTTTATCCCCACAAATTGCATGAGTCTTGTTTTTTGTATATGGGGGAAAATATAAGAATATTGCAAATCCGGTTATCAGCTCGAAATTAGGCAGGAGGTAGATAAAAATATCAGAATTAGAAATCCGCCGGGAGGCAAGAGATACCTTACCCTTAACACACCCTTAATAATCCCCTAAAATTGGAATAGTTCATAGATCGAACTCAAAATATTATTTTCATTCAAATTAGTAATTAAAATTAAGTTTTAATGTGTTTTCATCCAATCGACCAACTCTCATTTCCTCAACCACATTAGCCACCGTCGGCCGGGAAGCGAACAAGACCAGTTTGGTGGTTGATTGTAAGTCAGCAGAGTTTAAAAACTGTACTTGAGGGATGGCTTGAAATGTTTTCGAGGTGGCGAGACGTACGGTCATCCCCCCATCGCTCGAGCGGGCGATTGCGAGGACGGTATCCGGTAAACACCGACCGCGGAGTACGACTCTCTCGCGCTATGGCTCTGCAAGGCGAGAGGGTTTAACTACTAAAGCATAGTTAAAGTAGCTCACTCTCTCGCTCATGCTTGCCACTAATTATATTAAATATTGTTCACGATTTAACATAGCACACTGACACTCACTGTTTCTTACTGTTCTTGAATGTCGGCGGGGATGCGCAGCAGCAGGCAGATCTTTCACCACATTACCCACGTCGTTCACAGCACCCGTACGATACGAACACACCCAGTCTGTTTTGTATGAATTACTGTCACCGGCGCATTTTTTCGTACGTTTTAAACACTTTGAATGAATAATGTTGTCACACGAAATGCACTTTACACCTTTTCTTATCCCAATTACATAATTCACAGTTATTTCCTAATTTAATTTATTTGTAGAGCCGGATGAAACGTCATGGAGTTTTTAAACTCCATGGAAACGTGATCCTCACTCGCCGCCATCTTGAACTAGCGCCACTCTAGTCACTCCTATATGGGATGTGGGGAGGAAAGTCCCATGCGGGTCAGAACCAGCCACGGGTAGAGTGAGGGAAGGAATGGGTGGTTCTCAAGTCGCGGTCGGCATCGTGTTTGTCATCGTTTGTGGTGTCATAGTCGTCGTCGTCGTCGTCGTCGGGGAGTTCGTCAAGGGGTATCCCCGACGACGATTGCCGGAGCTAGTCTCTTTCGGGTAGTAAAATACTCTCCTTCTTACCAGCTGATGTTTGCAAGATGGACTTTTTCTCTTTCCTCGCCCTTTACGATTAGCAGATCGCTTCTTTGGGGCAATTCTACCCCCGGCCCAGACGGGGGTATGTTTATTATTGCCTCTAATGTTGTGTTCCTCGTGTCCAACAGGAAGCGACACGCAAGAGGAGTCTTATGATGACCTGCCTTCGTGGCTGAAAGTGTCCTTAAAGAAGTACGTCCACAATATGATGAGTAAGGAAGGGTTCAAAGGGCAGAAGGTACACACAGGTAAAACTGTACCCCAGGAATAGTGTTGTAGCTTGCTTGTCCAAAATTCTTTCCACACTATATTGGATAACTCGGCTTGTTTTGTCTGTCACAGGTGTCGGGCAGAAGGCCGGGAATACCATGGAGCTACGCACAACCGAGTGACAAGGTACCTGCCAAGGTTACTTAAAGGGGCTTTTACCCCCAAAAATTATTTTTACCACATATTCTATTGCATAATATTACACTAAAATTAATGTTAAAAAATCATATCTTTCAACAGCTGTTATTTTACACGGCTTTTTAAAAGCTTTTTGATCCTGAAATTGAAAAAAAATTGCGTTTTGCGGAATTTCTTAAATCGGCTTTGACTTGCTTATTTTTTGTTTTGTTCCACATAGATACTAGAGCTTCGTACCAATCTAAAATGGCCCTTTATAACATAGTGTCTTAAACCTGTGCACAAAATACACTCAAACACCCAAAAATATTACCTATTAAAATCACACCCTTTCCTTGGTAACCAGCACATTTTGACCGAACCACTTGCCCAAATTACAAAACAAAATATAGCGGATTTACACAAAAGGCTGTCGAGTATGACAATAACGGCAAATATTTTTTTGGATCAAAGTTCTCCAAAGTCACAGGGTATAAATATCGTCTCTATGTTATTTCTTATGGGAGATTTTTGCTCTAAAATTACCAACTTTGACAATAGAATCGGGTCATGGTGGACCCAATAATTGTATAAATTTAAATTTTTATCGTGGGAAACCTGTTATAGGGTGCAATTAGCCCCTCTTCAGGTGAACTAGGTATGTGCGGATAGAAAATTGTGAAGGGATGTCCGAGGGCTGTTTAAGAGGACTCAATCCCTTGCATTCGCCTTAACGACTGAGGAAAACCTCGGAAAAAACCTTCAGTCAGGATTGCCGGTCTCTACGGGATTCGAACCCGGGACCTCCCGAATCAGAGTCGAGCGCTTAGCGCCCGAGCCAACACTGTCGGTAATAATTGTATACAACTAGTTGATCGGAATGAAACATACTTTTTGAGATTCGTGTATTCTCACGCTCGTAACTACTCACATTCATTTGTACAGCGCTCTGGAGAAAATTTGAAATTACATATGCGAATTCTAAAATGTAAGAACACTAACATTTTTATACAGAACATCATACAAAATAAAGAATTGCTTTATGTATGTATTGTATGTATTTTAAATTCTATTAATTGGTATTACCATAGCAATTAATACTACTTTTTTTAAATTATCTTAATTTAACAAAAATGATTTTGCAATGTAACTTGAAAAAGTAAAGAGATCCCACGCATACTAAAAACTTTTAAAAAGGCTCATCCATCAATGCGACTAAAAAAGCGTTCGCGAAGCAACCTAGTGTAGTAAGGTCTATCTCTTTTATTGTAGAATACTATGGAAAACACAGCCAGTACGAAATACGAGTAAAGACTACAAGGTTTACTCAATCTCTGAGTGGAATTTTGGGTAACCTTGAGCATACAAGATTCGGTACACCTTGGTTATGCAGTGCACCGCCTGAAATTCAAAAAATGATTCGTTAAAAATAATTCTTCAAGAAAAAAGCATTGTCGTTAATAAAATCCTACACATTTCCAGTATATTTTTCAATTTATTATTTCTTGTAGATTTAAATCGCAACGGATTTTGCTAATTTTGTTAGCAGTTCTAAGTATACACTGGTCACGGATGTCTGTTCAAAATTTCAGCCCAATCTGTTCGGTCGTTTGAGCGTATCAGACCCAACAAATAGACATTTTACAGACTTTTTTTACAAAGACGAATTAATCACAACGAAGGCCCGATTGAGTTGCGTTGTAGACTACTTTCGCTACGCTCACTCTTCTTATTGTACTTGTATAAAATAAAGGCACCTTTCTTGGAACAAAATTGATATTTTAGAGTGCATTTTTTTTTAAATGTTCAAAATACACTCTAACAATGGAAAAAAATTCCCGAGGCTGTGCGCCCTAGACCCATCATTTTCTGGGAGGGCATCCCCCCCCCCCCGACCACATAGTATGGGCCCCGTGGTTCCTCAGCGCGCCTAGGCGTCTGCTTGATTTACTTCTTGTTAAGGAGATTTGGTGCCGGCGTCCCTATAGAGCCTTAGATAAGTGAACACCAGAGTGCATCAGTGCATGCAGAGCAGTTTACTCTCCTGCAATAAAGTAAACAAATTTGGTTAAAAACAGACATCAAAAGTTTGTAGGCAACTTGTTGGATGAGCGAAGCGAAGATTCCATTTCACTACACTGGAGAAAAAAATCCGGAATGTTTTTTTTTGTCTGTTTGTTAACACGATTCCGGCCAAACTGATAATCCAATTGCAATACAATTTTATAGAGCCCTTCGAAATCTCTAAACTTAGAACTGCCACGTTTTTGAGCCCAATAACAAAATTATTTCTCATGAAAATCGCAATTTTACGCCTTTTTTCGTCAAAAAAATTCTTCGACTTATAACACCTACATGCTTTGTCCGATTTAATGATTTTTTCACAGAACCTTAATTTTATAAATAAATATACTCGTGTGAAATTTGAGAGCAATCAAAAAATGTTTTCTCCTGAAAATCGAAACTCTACACTTTTTTCCATTTTAAAACAAGATTCTTCATAACCGACAAGCTTTATCCAATTGTAATGATATTTTCACAGAACCTAAATTTGACGAATTTATATATTTGTGTGAAATTTGAGTGCAATCAAAAAATAATTTCTCATGAAAATCACAATTTTACGCTTTTATCGTTTAAAAAGACATACGCTCATCCAACAACACGCCTGAGAAAGCGTTTGCGAAGCTTCCTAGTTGGATGAGCGTAGCGAGCGAACCGAAAATTCTATTTCACTACGCTAGAGAATATAAATCCGTAATGTTTTTTTCCTTCTTTTTGTATTCTTGTCTGTTTGTTAAAGCGATTCCGGCTAAACCGATTCTCCAATTGCGATGAAATTTTCTGGAGGCCTTCGAAATCTTTGAACTTAGAACTGCCACGTTTCCGAGCCATTAAAATCGCAATTTTACGATTTTTTTCGATTTTTTAAAAAATTCTTCGACTTAAAACACCTACATTTTTTATCCGATTGTAATTTTTTCTCAGAACCTTAATTTTACGATTTAATATATTCGTGTGAAATTTGAGCGCAATCAAAAAAATATTTCTTATGAAAATCTCAATTTTTGTTTTAAACATTCTTCGACTTATAACACTCCATGCTTTATTCGTTTGGTAATGATTTTTTACAACACCTTAATTTAAGAATTTATATATTTGTGTGAAATTTGAGCGCAAACGAAAAATAATTTCTCATGAAAATCGCAATTTTACGCTTTTTTCGTTTAAAAAAACATACGCTCATCCAACAACGCGCCTGAAAAAGCGTTTGCGAAGCTTTCTAGTATGCCACATTTATTTGATGATCGTAGCGAGCGTAGCGAGCGAAGCGAAGATTTCATTTCACTGCACTAGAGAAAAAAATCCGGAATGTTTTTTTTCATCTCCCGGTTGTTTGTTAAACTATTCCGGCTAAATCGATACTCAAATTGTGATAAAATTTTGTGTAGGCCTTCGAAATCTCTGAACTTAGAACTGCCACTTTTTTTAGCGCAATCGAAAAATTATTTCTCATAAAAATCGCAATTTTCCGATTTTTTTTATTAAAAAAAAATTCCTCGACTTATAACACCTACATGCTTTATCCGATTGTAATTATTATTTCACAGAACCTTTATTTTATGAATTGATGTATTCGTATGAAATTTGAGCATTCTCGAAAAATTATTTCTTATGAAAATCGCAATTTTACGATGTTTTTAAATTTTTAACAATTCTTCGACTTGTTACACTTACCTGCTTTATCCGATCGTCATGATTTTTTAACAGCACCTTTATATTAAGAATTAATATATTCATGTGAAATTTGAGCGCAAGCGAATAATTGTTTCTCATGATAATCGTAATTTTACGATTTTTTTCGATTTTTGTGTGTTTGTTAGCACGATTTCTGCTAAACCAATACTCCAATTGCGATGAAATTTTCTGGAGGCCTTCGAAATTTTAAAAACTTAGAACGGTTACGTTTTTGAGAGCCATCGAAAAATTATTTCACGAAAATCGCAATTTTACTATTTTTCTCGATTTTTTAAAACTTTCATCGACTTATAACACCTACATGCTTCGTCTGATTGTAATTATTTTTTCACAGAACCTTTATTTTATAAATTTATATATTCTTTTGAAATTTGAGCGAAATCGAGAAATTTCTTCTCATAAAAATTGCAATTTTTGAATTGTTTTTAATTTTAACATTTCATTGACTTATAACACCTACATGCTTCATCGATTGTAACGATTTTTTCACAGCACCTTAATTTTATAAATTTATATATTCGTGTGAAATTTGAGCGCAATCGAAATTTTTTTTTTTATGATAACCGCAATTTTACGATATTTTTTCGATTTTTTCAATTTCTTCGACAAATAACACCTACATGCTTTATTCGATTGTAATGATTTTTTCACAGAACCTTAATTTTATGAATGAAATGTGTGAAATTTGAGCGTAATCAAAAAATTATTTCTCATGAAAATCGCAATTTTACGTTTTTAAAAAAAAAATTACGCTCATCCAACAACGCGCCTGAAAAAGCGTTTGCGAAGCTTCCTAGTTTTAGTTGTTGACACAACTAAAATGATTTGGTAAAAACATGGCAGTCAATGTTCAGTTGTTCACTCCATGGTGGGTCTTTCGCCCCCCCCCCTCCCCCCACCACCCCCCATCCCCCCCTCCCATTGTGCACTTCGAAGACGAATCAAATAGCCCTACAACGAAGCAAGGTCAGAGACGCTTGCTATATCTTTTCCTACGCGAGTTCTTTGGTTCTAGGAACCCACGCCCCTCCCCCTAAGCACTCCAACACGAATCAAGTAGGCCGAGAAGCTAGCCATATCTTTGCTGTGTCTGTGTGAGCTCTTTGGTCGACGAGCACCACGCCTCCCACCTGTAAACCTTTCAGTTCGTCGAGTTTTCTTCAGAGAGTAAGTCGTCCCATTTGCTGCCGAAACCAGTGGAAAGTTTTTAGTAAAAAAGTGCCAATCAGTTATCGCCATACTGATTATGGAAGTTTTATACTTTGGCAGGAAGGAAATTACTGAAGTTTAACTCTAGGTAAGTACTACTCTCTCAGGAGTTTGAAATAATCTTGGTAGAATTTCCGCCCAACATACCACGACTAAACAGATCATAGCACGTTTCTGAGGTATTACCTATTATTTCGTGATCGTGCCAACGTCGTATGCCCTTCTATCTTTAGGGGCGGATTGGGCAAGGGGGATATCGGGAAAATGTCAATTAGGCCGACAGTCTCGGCCCGATTACCGTACAATTTCACCACGCGGTAACCTAAGTTAGTTAGCTCAGTGTTGGGGAAGGAACTTTAAAAAGAACGCGTTCTTTTTTTGTGAACTTTGCAGTGAACTTACTCTTTTTTTTAACGAATGAACTTGAACTTTTAAAAGTTGTTTCTGAGAACGAACTTTTCAGTTTTTGAAAGTTCTTTCCGTGCGTCGAGCAGCCGTCGACTCGCCGCCGTCGACGCTTAAAAACCGTTGTTCCATCGTAGGCCTACGTTGACGCACATTCAGCTGATTTTGACAAGGTCACGCACGATTCACGAAGTTAAAACGACGCACGCCAACTAATTCGGAGAAAAAAATGTTGGGAGCCTAAAATGCTAAAAGTATCTGCCATAATTTTACAAGCTGGTCGACGAGAATGTAGTACAAATCATCAACACGATCAAAGACAGCTCAACACTTTCGTCCGACTCAAACTCGCGAGAAGTTTGGTGCTCGAACACCCCTAATGTTTTCCCTCGTGTTTTTCTTTATTTTACGCCAGCCTTAAAATAGTGATTTTTTTACAAACTTTAGAGTTTAGAGACGTTATGCAACATTGTAAGATTTCAACTGAATTTACTGTTATTGATGGTGGATTTAGTTTTCAGGTATCAAGTAGTAAACATTATATTTTTTACTTAAAATGGCATACTTACTGTTAATAAATAACCTTAAAAACCTCACTTCCTACACTTCCTCACTTACCTCACTTCTACTTTTCACTTTTAATTTTTTGTGAAAATTTCGTGCCATTTGGGCCGATTCTGACCAAACGGGTGGGACCTACAACGTTCATATAAAACATGAAAATTAAGGTTATGGTGATGTAGTACCTTTCGAAAGAAAAAGTTGGAAAAGTTTGCCAGAATCCATAGAAATAAAGGTTTTAATATAAGTTTTTTAAGGTAAATTATAACAATTTAACAAGTAACAATAGAAACTTGACTGAAATCACCTACAATGCGTTCAAAAAGCACTTGCAAAAGTAAAGAGATCCCACGCAAAGTAAAAACTTACAAAAAAGCTCATCCATCAACGCGACTAAAAAAAGCGTTCGCGAAGCGGCCTAGTATGGAACAAAAATTTCATCAAACTAGATAATTGGTTCAGTACTTATGTGTGCCATATTCACTTGTTTGTTGGATGAACGAAGCAAAGACTTCAATTTCACTGACCCCTCAAAAAATTTAGCTCCAAAGTTTTTGTTTTGTTTTTTTTTGTTTTTTCTGTCTGTTCGCTCTCTACCGGGCAAACGGCATAAGAGATCTTGATGAAAATTAGAGGGGACCTTCGAAATCTCTGAACTTAGACTTGATACGTTTTTGGGTACAATCGAGGAAATGTTTCTCATGAATATATCGTTCTTTTACGATTTTTTTCGATTTTTAGTGCGATATTTTCGTGACATTTGGGCCGATTCTGTCCAAAGGGGTGGGGCGAGAACGTTCATATTTCACATAAACATTAAGGTAACGGTGATATTGTATATGTTGCTTTTTGAAAGAAAAAGTTGAAAAAGTTAGCCAGAATCTATAATAATAAGGGTTTTAATATAATTTTTTTGAGGTTTATAATTGGATGAGCGAAGCGAAGACTTCAATTTTCACTGCCCCCCAAAAAATTTAGCTCGGGTGTTTTTTTTTTCTTTTCTCTCTGTTTGTTTGCTCTCTACCGGGCAAACGGCATATCCGATCTTGATGAAAATTGGAGGGGACCTTCAAAATCTCTGAACTTAGAGCTTTATTATTTTTGGGTACAATCGAAGCAATATTTCTCATGAATATCGTACTTTTACGATTTTTTTTCGATTTTTTGTGCGATATTTTCGTGCCATTTTTGGCCAATTCTGACCAAACGGGTGGGACTACAACGTTCATATTAAACATGGACATTAAGGTTATGGTGATGTAGTACCTTTTGAAAAAATAAGTTGAAAAAGTTAGCCAGAATCCAAAGAAATAAAGCATTTAATATAAGTTTGTTACGGTAAATAAAAACAATTGACAAGTAACAACAGAAACTTGACAACAATCACCTACAATGCAGAGGCAGCAAAGCAAAGCACTTGCAAAAGTAGAGATATCCCACGCAAACTAAAAACAAAAAAAGTTCATCCATCAACGCGACTAAAAAAAGCGTTTGCGAAGCTTCCTAGTAACAATTAACAAGTAACAATAAACTTGATAACAATCACCTTCAATGCGTTCAAAAAAACAAAAAGTAAAGAGATCCCACGCAAACTAAAAATTTACAAAAAAGCTCATCCATCAACGCGACTTAAAAAAAGCGTTTGCGAAGCTTCCTAGTACATGAAAATTGGAAACGACACAATAAGCACTAAGATGTGGTGCCGTCTGATGGAGGTGGCACAAACTGAGATTGCTTAAAAACAGTTTAAAGCTTAAATATTTAACTAAGTTAATTTTTTGGGGGGGGATAAGCGAAGCGAAGACTTCAATTTCACTGAACCCAAAAAAAAATTAGCTAGAGTGTTTTTTTTTGTGTGTGTTTCTGTCTGTTTGTTCGAACTCTACCGGACAAACGGCAAAATATGCAATCTTGATGAAAATTTGAGGGAACCTTCAAAATCTCTGAACTTAGGCTTGCCATGTTTTTGGGTACAATCGAGGCCGTCGCTATACTCACTTCGTTCTCAGGTCAGGCTTTGGTGGCGTCACTCTTAGTGGGCCGACTGTACAGCACGCCAGCAGCTGCCGCGTGTTGTTAGATAGGCGTGCGCTCAAAGACCCTTCCACAATTTTTCCGACTAGGATATATGGTTGATGTATAAACAGTAGGTTAATGTTGCTGCAATGAAACTAGCTATATTTGAAGCAATTATTAACTGGATTTGATGTTTTTCTAAGCGTTTTAACTGCCCTTATATTAGAAATTAGAATCACAACAAAATGCATAATCCTGTTTTCATTCACAGCAAACGAACTAACTCTTTGGTAGTTATAATGTAATATGAGTCATTATTCATGCTAATTAATATACAGATTTATATAAAATTAGATAATTAATAAATTTTTATTTTCAAGAAACTACTTGTTCCTGTGAACCTCTCCGATTTGTGCACCTTTAAAGTGCAGCAATTGTCTTTTCGTCAAATAACCTGAGAGCATAATTTACATTTGTCTCTCCGAATAACTTGGTTATAAGACTTTTCTTCTCTCATGTTTGCCTTTGCGTTCTTCGTAAATTGTTCTGAGATGAGACATACTACAGATTATGCAGTCACCCTCATGTGAGATATTGACCATCACATTTAAATCACAAGAGGGTGTAGTACTTGGGATTACCAATGTTTGCTTTGTCTTTTATTAATCCAATTATTTCTGATATTTTTCTATAGATGAACAGAGTCAAACAAGAGGAAAACAATATCTTCGGCATTTTTGTCGGGATTTTTGAAGGAAAGTTCGAGTTTTTCTCTACAATTTTTTTTAAACAATTATCTTTTAACTCGGTTATTATCTGATATGAGACTCAAAACAGAACATTCAGCTTTTAGCTACTGGAATAACATAATAAGTTTTGTATTTTGTTACATCAACATTATATACACACGCATGTAAACATGCTTAAATATATAATATCAAAACTTGTATCCGCAGCATTAATAACTTTCATTTGATACCCATATTGACAGTATTCATGCCTTTTGGAGTGTTATCAAATTAATGCTAATTAGACACACGCAAGGAAAGCATTATAGATAAAATCTGTTCAACGAATTAAAGCACTCTGCATCTTTATTTTCTAACCCTAAACTAGCAAAAAAATTCTTGCTTACTTGCTTTATTACTTATCTATTTTGATACAAATTAATTAGTTCTGTCCTTTATTTGCGATACCTGAAAAAAAATTGATCGAATGTATAGGCATAATTTTTCATATAACAAAATTGTTTGGCAAAACCAATTGTTGAAAAATTACTTTACTAAAGAATAACTATACATTTGTAATCGTTAATTAATTGTAGTAATTAGGGGGGGGGGGACGCAGAGCGGTAAACTTTCATTCAAACGCAAACGCTTTTTTTAGTCGCGTTGATGGATGAGATTTTTTTAGTTTTTAGTTTGCGTGGGATATCTTTACTTTTGCAAATTCTTTACTTTGCTGCCTACGCATTGTAGGTGATTGTTGTCAAGTTTCTATTGTTACTTGTCAATTGTTATTATTTACCGTAAAAAAACTTATATTAAAAGCTTTATTTCTATAGATTCTGGCTAACTTTTTCAACTTTTTCTTTCAAAAGGTACTACATCACCATAACCTTAATGTCCATGTATAATATGAACGTTGTAGCCCCACCCGTTTGGTCAGAATCGACCCAAATGGCACGAAAATATCGCACACAAAATCAAAAAACCTATATTAAAAACTTTATTTCTATGGATTCTGGCTAACTTTTTCAACTTTTTCTTTCAAAAAGTACTACATCATCATAACTTCAATGTCTATATATAATTTGAACGTTGTAGCACCACCCGTTTGGTCACAATTGGCCCAAATGTCACGAAAATATGGCACAAAAAATCGAAAAAAATCGTATTAGTACGATATTCATGATAAATATTTCTTCGATTATACCCAAAAACAATACACCTCTAAGTTCAGAGATTTCGAAGGTCCCCTCCAATTTTCATCAAGATCGGATATGGCGTTTGCCTGGTAGAGAGTTAACAATCAGACAATAAAAAAATAAAAAATAAAAAATACACCCGAGCTAAATTTTGTGGGGGCCAGTGAAATTGAAGTCTTCGCTTCGCTCATCCAATAAAGATATGCATAACATACAATATCTGAAGAAGCAAAAAATCTGTAACAAATATTCCCGAGTCAAATGGCTATTTGGGGGTATCTGTGCGGCGTGTGTCTCGTATGGTGTCTCGCTACCGAGCGACGCAAGTCGGCCCACTAGCGTGACGTCACAGCACAACTCGCAGCGCAGTCTCCGGCCTGTACGTTAGCGACGGCCTCGGTACAATCCATCAAATAATGAGGTATTTTTGTGATGTTTGGCTCGCGACTTGGCAAACGGCTACTCCGATCTTGATGAAACTTCATGGGAACTTTTTAAATCACTGAAATTATATTTTTTATGATTTTGGAGACATTTGGAGAAATATTTGTCATAGAAATCGTACTTCAACGAATATTTTTTGGGTTTTAATACGATATGTTCGTGATATTTGGGACGATTCTGACCAAACGGGTGGGGCGACAACGTTCATATTTTACATTGATATAAGGATTATGGTGATGTATAGTGCCTTTTGAAAGAAAAAGTTGAAAAAGTTGGTAAAAATTCATTGAAATAATGGCTTAAATATAAGCCTTTTACATGTGTATAATTAACATATAAAATCAAATAACGAAAGAAAAAGAAATGAGATCCCACTTAAAAACGTAATCATTGGACAGAAATATTCTAAAAAGTCTCATCCTTCTACGCGACTAGAAAAAGCGTTCGCCAAGCGGCCAAGTTAATAAAAAAAATCAGAATTTTTGCGACGACCGTGACTAACAAGATAGAATCACAAAATGACCAAAAGTATGGACATGTCGTATTCTAAAGGGGTTGGTGGGTGGGGACTGTGGACTGGTAGGGCCCCATGGGGTAGGGTCAAGGTAAAGATAACTCGCAATTCTATTAAAAATACCAATTTTCATAATTCCTGTAACTTATACTTCTTTTAAATTTATTTTTACTTGTTTTGTATTTTTTTACTCAGTGTCCGGGGCCCAGTTCCGGACCGTCCTGATACTCAGGTCTTTGGAACTTAAACTTTTCTCAAAACGTGGCCCCTCTAGACCCCGAGCCCCCGGGCTATTCCTATGCCACTGACCAGAGTGCATACAGTGCATGCCGTGCAGTTTACTCAACTGCAATAAAGTAAACAAATTTGGTTTGAAACAGACATCAAAAAGTTGTAGGCCACATTTATTTTAGTTATTGACACAACTAAAATGATTTGGTAAAAACAGGGCAGTCAATGTTCAGTTGATCGCTCCCTGGTAGCTCTCCCCCCCCCCTCCCCCCATTGTGCACTCGACGACGAATCAAATAGCCCTACAACGAAGCTAGGTCAGAGACGCTTGCTATATATTTTCCCACGCGAGATCATTGGTTCTAGGAACCCACGCCCCTCCACTAAACGAACCAAGTAGGCTGAGAAGCTAGCCGTAACTTTGCTGTGTCTGTGTGAGCTCTTTGGTCGACGAGCGTCCACTCCTCCCACCTGTAACCTCTCAGTTCGTCTAGTTTTCTTCAGAGAGTAAGTCGTCCCATTTGCTGCCGAAATCAGTGGAAAGTTTTTTGTATAATAGTGCTAATCAGTTATCGCCCTACAGATTATGGAAGTTTTATACTTTGGCAGGAAGGAAATTACTGAAGTTTAACTCTAGGTAAGTACTACTCTCTCAGGAGTTTGAAATAATCTTGGTAGAATTTCCGGCCAACAAAGGTTCTATACTGAATTATGTAACTGTTAGTGATGAGGTTCAAGATGCTATGCTAACACCAGGTGGCAGATTTTGACAATATGTTGTTTACCTATATCTTGTTTCTAACCAAGTTCTTGCTAAGATCTTGCCAAAAATATTCTTGGAATTGGCAAGATCTTGTCAAGAATTAAACAAGATCTTATTTCAATGCAAGATATTGGCAAGATCTTACTTAATACTAGATCTTGACAAGATTTTTAACCAGGGATTCTATTTTCTAACAAAATAACAGTGGCCATTTCTTTGGTAAAAAAATAACCTTGACTGATCGACTGATTTCAACAATATTCAAAGAAAGTGTAAATGTAGGAGGGTGTGTGTGGCTTGTTCGTGCGTTGGGTATCGCTACTTCTACGGAGAGTGACTCGGCTCATATCCCGATTCCAACAAAGGTTTTGAAACTTCCGAAAAGAACTTACAATCATTAATATTACATCTTAGTGCGTATTTTATCGTAGACGGACGGTGACTTTGTGGTAGAGAACATGGCAGCGGTAGAAGCATGCCTACTCGCTCGGTTCTCTGAAACGTTGCATGCGCGCTTTTGTCGACTTTCATGTGCAGCACATCTATAGGTCTGTTCGTTGGACCTACTCTAACTGCTCAGATCTGCTCCGATAACGAAATAGCCGTTCGTTTCACGAGAACACTTTCTCGAATTGCGTTTTTTGGACTCGAGCAACTTGATCTAGAGCAGAAAGATCATGATTTTCGTGCTCTGACATTTTAGGAGGAGCGAGTTAGAGCAACTTAGAGCAAGTTCGATTAATAGCGAATTACGCGCGTTATTTAAATAAAAATGGCTTCCTCGTTTGCTGGAAGTGTGAATAATATTTTGACAATAAATGCGAACGAATTTTTTCTTTTTGGATTGATATTTTTTTTTAGAGCAGATTAGAGTCGATTTTCGCCCCAAAATGCGTTCGTCTCAAAACGCAAGAGTTAGTGATCTAACTTCCTCGAGCGTGGGTGTGGCCTAAATTCAACCTTCTCTAAAGTGATCTTAGAGCAAAGTCGAGCAGGTCCAACGAACAGACCTTATGTCAGCTGTTGATACGGAGCTAGGAAAATGGCGCGCGGGAACTCAAAATGTTAGTGGTTTATCAATACAATAATAGGTGGCCCACCCACAAACCTTTATTTTTACAACGCTTATATTAACTTCATGTGTCTGTCTGTCTGTCTGTCTGTCTGTCTGTCTGTCTGTCTGTCTGTCTGTCTGTCTGTCTGTCTGTCTGTCTGTCTGTCTGTCTGTCTGTCTGTCTGTCTGTCTGTCTGTCTGTCTGTCTGTCTGTATGTCTGTCTGTCTGTCTGTCTGTCTGGACGGACGGAATCTTATAATCGATATTCCACCCACTTCTCAATGTACAATTGAGTTTAAATTTTTCACACATACGTATTCTTGACGACAATCTAGATGAATCAATTAACAGATTCACTAATAAGTCAATTAATTCATCATCATTAATAATTAAAGTTTTATATGGGAATTGATATTTCACACACTTCCCAATGTCCGATAGAGCTGAAATTCGTTAAGACTAAAAAGTATAAAATATTACATGATTTTTTTTTTTTAACGCTCATTTTAAATGTACTAAAAAGTAAAAAATAAATTTTTGACCAACAAATTTTTGCCTGACTCGGAAAATAAAAGCGTTGGGCGCCTCTCCTCCATGAACAACAAAATTCTGTTATCTATGTCAATACCGTAAGCGGCCAACGCTTTTATTTTCCGAGTAAGGCAAACATTTGTTGGTCGAAATTTTTTTTTTACTCTTTAGTGCATTTAAATGTGAGCGTTGTTTTTATTTTGTTCAAATACTTTGTATGACAATTACATCGACCTTGACACTAATAATAACGCGTGCGTTCGTAATGGACCGTAAATAGTACAAGATTCTTCATGATTAATTTAATGAATTAAAAAGTTGTTATTTGTTGAGAGTATGGAAGGTTGAAGAAAAGTAAAAGATAGATCAAGATGAAAGACGTTGATAACAAACTACGAGACTGCAACATATTTCAAATTTGTATTTTCGATTTAAAGGGCTAGTCACTGAACTAATTTCAAAACAAAAGATGACAAACCGAAGGTGTATCTGTTTTAAAACAAATCCTGAGTCAAGGGTCGCCAAGTAATTTCTAATGGGGTTCGGATGCACCTGAAAACAAATCCTGAGTCAAGGGTCGCCAAGTAATTTCTAATGGGGTTCGGATGCACCTGAAAACAAATCCTGAGTCAAGGGTCGCCAAGTAATTTCTAATGGGGTTCGGATGCTCCTGAAATAAGTCTCCGTTATATTTATTGGATGTAGACATCAATTTGACTGTCATCCAAAAACATATATCGGGTGCTTTTTGGTCTTTTCGCTCTCTACCGGACAAACGGAAAATCCGATCTTGTAGAGATTTCGAAGGTTCCCCGGAATATTAATCAAGACTTTGTTCTTCTGCGTTATTGGATGCAACCGAAGAAATATTTCTCATAAAAATCGTACTTTAACAATTTTTAAATTTGTATTTTTGGTTAAATTTCCTATTTAGACCTGATGACATTTCCAGGGGATCATGAAGATCTCCAAACTCTGCACTGATGCGTTTCTCTGCGTTTAACAATGAAACAAATATATGTCAAGACAATCGTACTTTTATGATTGTTTTTTATTTTTTATTAAAATTTAATCATGTTGACTTTGAAATTTTCGCATTCAAGCCTTCCGTGCTTGGTCCCTTTTCCCGAAAACTCGGCAGACGATTTATCGTTTCCCTCACACTCAAAAAAGTTCCTACGCGCCTGTGTAGGGCCCACACTGATTGGCGCTGTAGCCAAGGACGGATCTAGCCTTAACTCATGCCCCCCCCCCCCCCCCCAACATGTGGCGAGCTTTTTTAGGGATGTGATTTTTGGGCGACTTCTTTGACTGTCAATAGTAATACTAGGAAGCTTCGCAAACGCTTTTTCAGGCGCGTTGTTGGATGAGCGTAATTTTTTTTAAACGAAAAAAAAAAACGTAAACTTGCTATTTACATGAGAAATTATTTTTTATTGCACTCATACTTCACACCAATAGATTAATTCATAAAATAAAGGTTCTGTAAAAAAACTATTACAATCGGATAAAGCATGTAGGTATTATTTACTACAATTCAGAAATTAAAAAAGTAAGACGCCTGTCTGGAATGCGGGAGATCCGTGGTTCGATTCCCGGTTGGGGCGGACTTTTTTAATTTCTGAATTGTAGTAAATAATATCAATTACACCTACGGGAGTGTTTCCCGACCAAACAAATCGAGAAAAAAAGGCATGTAGGTGTTATAAGTCGAAGAAAAGTTTTTAAAAAAAGCGTAAAATTGCGATTTTCACAAGAAATAAATTCATAAAATCATGTTCTGTAAAATAAATAATAACAATCGGATAAAGCATGTAGGTGTTATAAGTCGAAGAAATGTTTTTAAAATTTAAAAAAAAATCGCATTAAATTGCAATTTTCATAAGAAATAAATTTTCAATTGTGATTAATTAAATTTCACAAGAATATATTGATTCATAAAATTTAGGTTCTGTTAAAAATTCATCACAATCGGATAAAACATGTAGGTGTTATAAGCCGAAGAACGTTTTTAAAAATCGATTAAATCGTAAAATTGCGATTTAAATGAGAAATAGGTAATTTTTCGATTGCGCTCAAAAAGTGGCAGTTCTAAGTTCAGAGATTTCGAAGGCCTCCAGAAACTTTCATCGCAATTGGAGTATTAGTTTAGCCGGAATCGTGTAAACAGATAGACAAAAATACAAAAATAAAAACATTTCGAATTTTTTTTTCAGTAGTGAAATGGAATCTTCGCTTCGCTCGCTACGCTCATCCAACAATACATGGTTGTGTTTTTGTGTATTGGGCTGTTTGAGGGTTTGAACCACACTATCAACTTTCCAAACTTAATTTCAATATATTAATACTTATACTAGGAAGCATCGCAAACGCTTTTTCAGGCGCGTTGCTGGATGAGCGTAATTTTTTTAAAACAAAAAAGTAAAAGTAAAATTAATATTTTCACGAGAAATAATGTTTCGATCACGATCAAATGTCACACGAATATATTGATTCATAAAATTAAGGTTCTGGGAAAAAATCATTACAATCGGATAAAGCATGTAGGTATTATAAGTCGAAGAAATTTTAAAAATCGAAAAAAATCGTAAAATTGAAATTCTCATGATAAATAATTTTTCGATTACCCTCAAATTCGACACGAATATATTAATTCATAAAATAAATTCATTACAATCGGATGAAGCATGTTGTTTTTTTAAGTCGAAGATTTTTTTTTTTTAATCGAAAAAAATCTTTAAAATTTGCGATTTTTATGAGAAATAATTTTTTGATTGCGCTCGAAAACGTGGCAGTTCTAAGTTCAAAGATTTAGAAGGCCTCTATAAAATAACATCGCAATTGGAGTATAGGTTTAGCCGGAATCGTGTGGACAAACACACAAAAATACGAAAAAAGCAAAAAAACATTCCGGATTTTTTTCTCCAGTGTAGTGAAATGGAATCTTCGCTTCGCTCGCTACTCTCATCCAACTATGGCTTTCCAGTCTTATTTTATTTTATTTTACATAGTAGGCCCTACCTATAATTTGTTAATACACATTTTTACTCAGACGATTCAATTCAACCTTAGTGACATAATTTTAAAATAAAAATATGAAAAAACTTAATACACAAGATTTTGAAAGTGGACAAAAAATAGATGCTACAAAATGCTATAAAATGACATTTGAAATTGCTATATACACGTATCTCTAGTAATGATTTTAAAAGTCCATGATGTAACAGTGTGCATCTCTTCCTTACAGTTTCATCAGACCTTGAAGACGTTCCTGGACGACCGAGTCTGGGACTTCTACTTCTACATTGCGAAGAGTTGGCCGGAGGAACCAGTGTGTCTGCACTTCCCGGGAATCACCAGTTCGGTGAGCGAGCGAAGCGTCTAGCTATAATACAATATGTGTACCATTATCAACCATCGAAGTGATCCCATGCAGTGATTCACCATCTTGAATAACTAGGAAGCTTCGCAAACGCTTTTTCAGGCGCGTTGTTGGATGAGCGTAATTTTTTTAAACGAAAAAAGCTTAAAATTGCGATTTTCATGAGAAATTATGTTTCGATTGCGCTAAAAAAAAGGTGGCAGTTCTAAGTTCCGAGATGTCGAAGGCTTCCATAAAATTTCATCGCAATTGGAGTATCGGTTTAGCCGGAATCGTGTGGATTAACACACAAAAATACGAAAAAAAGAAAAAAGAAGAAAGAAAAAAAATACATTCCGGATTTTTTTCTCCAGTGTAGTGAAAGAGTATCTTCGCTTTGCTCGCTACGCTCATCCAACTATGGCTTTCCAGTCTTATTTTATTTTATTTTACATAGTAGGCCCTACCTATAATTTGTTATTAAACATTTTTACTCAGACGATCTCAATTCAACCTTGGTGAAATAATTTTAAAATAAAATTATGAAAAAACTTCATACACAATATTTTGAAAGTGGACGAAAAATAGAACTCCATGAATAGATGCTACAAAATGCTATAAAATGACATTAAAAAGTGCTATATACACGTATCTCTAGTAATGATTTTAAAAGTCCATGATGTAACAGTGTGCATCTCTTCCTACAGTTTCATCAGACCTTGAAGACGTTCCTGGACGACCGAGTCTGGGACTTCTACTTCTACATTGCGAAGAGTTGGCCGGAGGAACCAGTGTGTCTGCACTTCCCGGGAATCACCAGTTCGGTGAGCGAGCGAAGCGTCTAGCTATAATATAATATGTATACCATTATCAACCATCGAAGTGATCCCATGCAGTGATTTACCATCTAGAATAACTAGGAAGCTTCGCAAACGCTTTTTCAGGCGCGTTGTTGGATGGGCGTAATTTTTATTTAAACGAAATAAAACGTAAAATTGCGATTTTCATGAGAAATTATGTTTCGATTGCGCTAAAAAAAAGGTGGCAGTTCTAAGTTCCGAGATGTCGAAGGCTTCCATAAAATTTCATCGCAATTGGAGTATCGGTTTAGCCGGAATCGTGTGGATTAACACACAAAAATACGAAAAAAAGAAAAAAGAAGAAAGAAAAAAAAAAACAATTCCGGATTTTTTTCTCCAGTGTAGTGAAAGAGTATCTTCGCTTTGCTCGCTACGCTCATCCAACTATGGCTTTCCAGTCTTATTTTATTTTATTTTACATAGTAGGCCCTACCTATAATTTGTTATTAAACATTTTTACTCAGACGATCTCAATTCAACCTTGGTGAAATAATTTTAAAATAAAATTATGAAAAAACTTCATACACAATATTTTGAAAGTGGACGAAAAATAGAACTCCATGAATAGATGCTACAAAATGCTATAAAATGACATTAAAAAGTGCTATATACACGTATCTCTAGTAATGATTTTAAAAGTCCATGATGTAACAGTGTGCATCTCTTCCTATCAGTTTCATCAGACCTTGAAGACGTTCCTGGACGACCGAGTCTGGGACTTCTACTTCTACATTGCGAAGAGTTGGCCGGAGGAACCAGTGTGTCTGCACTTCCCGGGAATCACCAGTTCGGTGAGCGAGCGAAGCGTCCAGCTATAATACAATATGTTTACCATTATCAACCATCGAGGTGACCCCATGCAGTGATTCACCATCTAGAATAACTAGGAAGCTTCGCAAACGCTGTTTCAGGCGCGTTGTTGGATGGGCGTAATTTTTTTAAACGAAAAATGCTTAAAATTGCAATTTTCATGAGAAATTATTTTTCGATTGCGCTCAAATTACACACTTATATATTAATTCATATAAGGGTTCTGTAGAAATCATTACAATCGGATAAAGCATGTAGGTGTTATAAGTCGAAGAAATGTAAAACAAAAAAGCGTAAAATTGCGATTTTCATGAGAAATTATTTTTCGATGGCTCTCAAATTTTAGACCAATTTATAAATTCTTAAAATTAAGGACCTGTGAAAAAATCATTACAATCGGATAAAGCATGTAGGTGTTATAAGTCAAAGAATGTTTTAAAAAATCGAAACAATTGCGATTTTCATAAGAAATAATTTGTCGATTGCGCTCGAATTACACACCAATATATTAATTTATAAAATTAAGGTTTTATGAAAAAATCATTACAATCAGATAAACCATGTAGGTGTCATAAGTCAAAGAAATTACATAAAATAAAAATAAATCGTAAAATTGCGATTTTCATGATAAATAATTTTTTGATTGCGCTCAAAAAGGTGGCAGTTCTAAGTTCAGAGATTTCAAAGGCGTCCAGAATATTTCATTGCAATTGGAATATCGGTTTAGCCGGAATCGTCTTAACAGACAGACAAAAATACAGGGGAGAAAAAAACATTATGTATTTTTTTCTCCAGTGTAGTAAAATGGAATCTTCGCTTCGCTCATCCTAAAAGATAAATAAGGAATTGACAATGGAGGAGTGCCTACGGTGATTTTTGTTCAAATTTGTAGCTTTGTTAAAGCCTCAAACACGTTAAAAATCTAAAATTTCATAATAGGTTATAATGACTGATACTGTTGACAGTGATATTATGTAGTGATATGCTGTAATTGGTGATCATAATTCACGATCAAGCTGAGGTGGGAATTGGCCCCCATCGCCACAGAAATTTTCTTTTGCAAATTTGCAACTGTGAAAGGTCTAAAACAAATTTAAAAACCTGAAGTTAGATAGATTAAATGCCACACTGACAATTGGCTATATGAAATCAAAATCGGAGCCAGTCGCCCCCCGTGACCCGATGACGTGTGTATCCGCCCCTGGTTGTAGCACCCAGGGAAAGTCCACATTTCTACCAGATGGAGAATAATGTGAATATGTTTTGATTTTCAAGTCGAACGTGATGTTAAGAAATCGTCTAATGAATACCATGCCAGCTAAATGCTAATGGAAACAACCCCGGTACCCCCCACCCTCCATGCACTTAGTATTTGATTTGATTCGTTAAAAAACTTTAAATATGAGAAGAATTATAACATTTTCTTGCTTTATATTTTTCAAAAACTTGTTTACTGGCGTTCTAAACGTCAAATATAAAAGAAAGAAAAATAGCCATCGCCGAAAAGGCCTCCGGAGGCTGGGGACCCCTTCTCTCTTTAGCATGTCCTACCCCCCCCCCCTCGTTGTACATTCCTGGATACGCCACTGAATGTAAACATGTTGTAAGCTATTACTAGCTGCAGGGGTTTATTTAGGGGCGGACGCGTCCGCCCACTTACTAAGTATTCAAAATTTTTAAAATTGTTAAATCAATACAATTTGAATGTTGTAACACACTATTATTTTAATTTTATTATTATTATTATTAAGTAAAATGTTAAGAAATCACAAAAAATTGCTTAACCATGAACCAAATTCAATTGCCAACCCATTTTTTATATGATTTCGAGTTTAAAATTTTTACTTTTTTACCACAAAAATCGTTAACTTGGCACTCGTCAACAGGCGTAATGATCTTACTTCCTTTCAAAGCGAAACTAGGGAGAAAGATTGAAAAGCTTGTCTTAACTTCTATGTCTCACAGCATTCACAGCAAAAGACTTTTGAAGGAGAGCTGTGCTACCGTTATTTACAAATTTTTGTATTTGTGGGGATATTACATCTTTTAGTTGTTTGTTTCCTATCAAGGCGTGAATGATGGACTTTGATTAAATTTGTTAAGTTCACAGTTGTTTTTTGACATTTTTGGGCCTACGTCCCACCAAATTTGCCCCCTTGTGTTTTTAGCGCTAAATAAATTTCAAGCTTGTACAAATTACTACGACTGAGTAATTACGCGTTTTGATTTTCCCCGGTCCCTATTGCCCAGTTGTGGTTTTGAAAGCTAAAGTGATTGCGTATGAGGGGCATCTAAGTGTGGCCCAAATTTCAAAGTTCTAAGGTGAACCGTTTTCTCTGTATAGCGTCTTATTCATAAGAGTACGGAATTACCTAGCTTTTGATAATTTTGATATTCTCCGGCACCCGTTACTCAATTTCGCTTTCCATATTCAAAAGTAATAAAGAATGAGAGATATCGAAGTGTATTTCACGTTTGAAACTTCTCAGTTGTAGCGTTTTCTTTGAATTATTCATTTTTTAAAGTTCAGATATGTTTTTGTCATTTTTGGGCCCATGGTCCTCCCCAAATTTAGCCCCCTGTGTTTTGGACGCTAGATATTATTATTATTATGCCATTCAAAATTAAAAGCTTGGTCGATGAATTTTTAACTTGGTTGTCGTTACTGACTAACCAAAACATAACCAATCCAAATCCATCGACCAAGCTTTTAATTTTGAATGGCGTCTGTTAATTTTGATATTTCCACATGTAAATGTTTCAATAAATTTATTTAATGTTTATGTTATTTTTGTTAAGTTATTTATTTCATTATTATAGTTAGATAATAATATGGATATTGATATATTATTAATTTATTATATAATTAATAAATATATTTATTATTTTAAGCAAAATAATGGGCTTGGCCACACTTCTAGATATCACCACTTTATGCAGTTGAGCCACTGGTATCTTCCTCGTTTTCGGCTTGGCCCCTTTTTTGCAAGTTTTTGCATTTTTGTATGGTATTGATTATAGTTACAACAATATAATGGGGCCATCAAATTCCAACTCGCAACCTCCTCGTGGTTTGGCCCGTGATTAGGGGAGTTTTTCTCCCTGAAACTAATGGCAAGCTCTGGGTCGTCGTCGGGGTTTCCCTTTGACTACCTCCCCGACGGCGACGACAATGACAACACGGACGGATGATGACACAGACGGAGACGACCACGACGTGGGGGAACCCCTGCCCTCCCCATATGCTTGTGGCTGGTTCTGACCTGCACAGGCCTGTCCACCCCTTGTCCCCCTGCGTCTCCCCTTACGACCATCCCTTCGTCTCGATTAGCCAAGTTGCATAAATATGAGACGTTAAGCAATATCCAATCAACAATATAATGCACAATTATTATTATTTAATGGCATTTTGAGTCAACAAAACGTAGAAACAACACTGAAGATATTTTCGTGGCATGATGAGAGGAGACGCTCGTGCAAATCGAAGTGGATGCCACAAGTATGCGCGTCACTCGGCAGTTTCACTTTGTAGGGTAGGCCTACTTTAATAAAGTAAATTATATTTTATTTAAAAAAAACTCATACAAAGATTTTAAAAAATTTAGCCTCCCAAACTCAAACGCCAGGCATGGGCGAACCAGACGGACGCCCGGGGCCCCGCGCTGCCAGGGGCCTAAAATTATTTATTGAACTCAGGCCTATTGGCAAAATTATTGATTTTTATTGCTGTTCTGTTATAAAAGGTTTTTCTCATTTACTCTGTCTACTGTTGTAATAAGGACAAGGGGGGACTGTTAAATCGAATCGAGCGATTATAAACACCGTCACTTACACGCTTGTTTGTATTACGAAGAATTTATGATTCACATTCAACACGTCTGTCTGTCACACAAGACTCTTTCTGCGCCGTCACGCGTTCTGCGCCGTCACGCGCCGCTTGGAACAGCGGTACTGTTCTAATGAGTGTGAAGACATCCAAATACTCGGTAAAGCAACCGCTGAAGAAATTTGTGTGGCTCGCTGGTCTTGTTGTAAGCGTATCTGCTTCCAATGCAGAAGGTCCAGGGTTTGATTCCCGACAAAAACAGATAATTTTTAAACTTCTGATTTGGACTTAAGTCCATCAGTACTTGTCATAGGAATTTGTAAACGGTGACTTTGGAGCCGTCCTAGCAACGAAGCATATAATAAATTCAGAGTTGTGCTAAATCGGCCTTGTTGATTCTGGCGTTGATCCGCGGGTGTTCGCACTGTCCATACCACTGATTGCTATATTTCCTATTAAAAATATCGATCTTTGGTTGGTTATCGCTCACTTGTCGATTGCGTCGGGGCCTACAGGGTTGGCTTGGTCGCTTTGATTTACTGTCCCCCACTGAAAATCAGTTATATAACTGAGTGGGTAGACTCTAAATACAATTTATTTTATTTATTTATTTATTTATTTATTTATTTATTTATTTATTTATTTATTTATTTAATAACTCGCGTAAAAGCGGCGAAATATAATTCAGTACTGTTAGATTGTACACCAGTCATCAAGAGCAATTGACTGTTTTACTACGCATAGTTCGCATTTGTGAGGGAACTTGAAATCTGCGAACATTTCATAGGCTTGTTGCCTGTTGCAGTTACCACAGGAAAAGGTTATCAAGTACATCGTTTTTTCTATTAGACTCACATGGACTTGCTTTGCAGGAGTGCAGAGGGCAGGGGTATGACAACCGAAGTAATATGAAAGGAAAACATCAAGGCGTGCAGTCGAGAATAATTTTGCAAGAAAATAATTTAGACATTTTTGTATGAGCGAAGCGAAGACTTCAATTTCACTGCCCCTCAAAAATGTACATTCAATGTTTCTTTTTTTTGTCTGTTTGTTCGCGCTCTACAGGGAAAACGGCATATGCAATCTTGATGAAAATTGGAGGGGTCCTTCGAATCTCTGAACTTAGACCTGCCACGTTTTTGGATACAATCGAAGAATATTTCTCATGAATATCGTACGTTAACGATATTTTTCGATTTTAAGTGGGATATTTTCGTGACACTTGGGCCGATTCTGACCAAACGGGTGGGGCTACAACGTTCATATTGTACATGGACATCAAAGTAATGGTGATGTATTGCTTTCTGCAAGAAAAAGTTTAAAAAGTTAGCCAGAATCCATAGAATAAAGGTTTCAATATGAGTTTTTTTAGGTTTATGATAACAATTGACAAGTAACAAAAGAAACTTGACAACAATCACCTACAATGCATTCAAAAAGCACTTGCAAAGGAAAAGTGGTCCCGCGCAAGCTAAAAACTTACAAAAAAGCTCATCCATCAACACGGCGGGACTTACGCGTTTTCCTCGTATGTTCCTTGTGCCTGCCACAATTTAAACTTTTGTTATCACATGCCGCTCACTCGTCTGTGAATGCGGAATTATTTGTCGGTATTTTGCAAAGACTTTATGCTGTGTTCGCGGCATCAACCAGTAGATGGGATATTTAAAAAAAACACGTCGAGGCTACTATAAATTCATTGCCAGATACTTGATGGGTAGAGATGTGCAAAAATGTTTTTTTTTAGTTTGAAATTTCGCTCCTTAAAAATAAAATTCGCGATTTTTCGTTATTTACCAAAAAACCAATTTGATAATACAAAAAAACGCATTGTTTTAAATTATCAGTATCACATATTTCAGGACAATGAAAATGTGTAACAAAAACAAGCACGTGAGAGTAAGAATCATTTTTAATTTTAAGTTTAATTTCAGCCTTCAGTTTTCAAAGTATCCGACAGTTTTTACCAGGAGTAATTTCGACAACCCGGCACCTCCACCAAATTTACGAAATTATGCATTTCTTTTGTAATGTCGATAATTTGATATGAAGTATTTTGAGCTTACTCGAGTACAAACGATTATTACGATCTCACAATCGCGTGTTATGACACGGCACCTCCACCATATGTACCAGCCAGGATTATTTTATTTTCGACTACCTACCCGGCACCTCCACCAAAACTTTGAAAAAAAACTTTGTTGAAATTTCGTGACCTAATTCGCGTTGAAAGGCATAATTGCTAATTTCGCCACTAGTTCGCGGTATCAATTAAAATATCGCGAAAATTTGCGAATTGAAAATTGGTACCATTCAATCACAATTAAGGTGATTCATGTGAAAACTGAATTTGAAGGGCTTATTACAACTTTTAAAAAATCGCGAATTTCGTTCTCACCATTTTTGCACATCTCTAGCGATGGGAAAGTAAAATCAACGCGGTGATGGCAGTACGTTTTCAAAATTCAAAAACACAAGATGCTCTGAGGGAGGTGTTTGCTTTAGCACAGGGTAAAGATGCTAAACTTCGTTCCGAAATAGAAGGTGTTGCCAAGAGCGGTAACATGATTAATTCCTTTTTTTTTAATAGAGTAAGCAAAGAGATGCAGGGTGTCAATATTGATACAGAAAGCGCGAACACTTTACTTGCTACAACTCGCACGCAGCTTTTTGAATTTCGTCAAAATGGCTTCAAACGTTGCCCACTACAATGGCAGAAGAGAGGTGTAGAGATGGCCGTTGGAGTTCTTTAACGTAATGGTAGACACATTGTTAGAAGCGTAAGAGGAGCGATACGAGATGATCCACCACCACCATACACCTCACTTTGTCTTGGACACGTTCCCCCAAAAAAGGAACTTTGAAAAGTTAAGTTACTTCTGCCTAAAAAGGAACTGAGACGTTCCTCGTTCCTCATAAGGAACTTAGTTCCTTTCAAGTTCCTTATACCATCACTGATTTATACAATAATAAATGTGAAATGATTTAATTTATCATTACTCTTATTTATTAAAGTAAGTCACAGGCCATCTGACGAGGGTGGCGCCATTTTCGAAAACACAAGATGTCACATTGATATTTTTAATACTGCAGTTTACGATATCAGGTACTGGAATTCGACGGGATTACGACGGCGAAAGGAACTTATAAAGGAACGTTAAATTCGTTCCAAGTTCCCACGAAATAGTTACTTTGACGTTATACATGTTCCTGATCTAAGAAAAGGAACGCGTTCCCACAAAAGTTCCTGAAAAAGGAACGCGTTCCTCCCCACGACTGCTCACTATCAGTCAACGACCGCGCCCACCCCAGTGGCTGGGGTCCCTATTTCATCTTCTCAATGGGGGCCCACAACTACTTTTTGCCCAGAGCCCATAATGTTCTAGCGCCGTCACTGCCAAACGGGTGGGACAACAACGTTCATATTTTACATTGACATGAAGATTATGGTGATGTAGTGCCTTTTGAAAGAAAAAGTTGAAAAAGTTGGTAAACATTCATAGAAATAAAGGTTTTAATACAAACCGTTTCCAGGTGTATAATTAACAAGTAATATCAAGTAACTTTATAAAAAATAATGAGATCCCACTTAGTAATTAAAAAAAGCTCATCCATCAACGCGACTGGAAAAAGCGTTCGCGAAGCGGCCTAGTTCGTAAACGCAATACTTCTTACAAGAGACAAAAGCGCCCGTGAAGCGGGAACCGCTGGTGCTAATTCACATAGTCAGCGATTGCGGATAACCTGCAAGACCTGTGGTGATGCATGCGCTGGCCTCGCAGCTTCTCTCGACGTTTCTACAGCTCTGGCGCTCTCTCAATCAGCCTCTCGCTCGCTCTAGTCAGCCCAACCAGGTCAACCCCCCCCCCCCTCATGTTTTGAAATACTCCGAAATAAAGCTTCGACTACCGTAGCATGCCTTCCACTTCAACCTGCAAACATCTGTCCCGTGCGCGAAGTTCTAAGAAAAATATCTGCAACGAAACTAAGAAGGCAGGAACTAAATGAAGTAGTAATAATTATAAAATAAATATAAAGTCAGTAATTATTCCTTATAATAAGGCATGCAGTGCATGCATTGTATGCGCGGAAGCCACGCCACTGCCATACACCTACAAGCCACCACTGATGTATTTTCTGCGGGATTGTATTAAACTCGAAATTGAATGGAAACATAAAACATGGAATAAGAAATGACTTTTGGAATCTCCTTTAGACATACATGCACACTAACTAAATCACCTATGAATGTGTACTTCTGCATAGTACTTGAGAAGTGTTTTTAATTTTACCAGATTGTTCCGAGTTAGATATTTGAAGCTCGATTAAAAGTTTACTTTAGAATCGTTTCGATGACGTGGGCCTATTTTATCACATAATCTAGAGCTATATACTTCACTAAAATGAAAGTTTATTTGTTTTTTGTTTATTTGGGCCATATAACAACAGCCACAGGTGTCTGAAATTTTGAACATACGTTACGGAACTGGAAATATAGGTCTCTTTAGTAACACATATTTGGATGAGCGTAGCAAGCGTAGCGAGCGAACCGAAGATTCCATTCAACTACACTGAAGAAAAAAATCCTCAATGTTTTTTCTTTTTTTCTGTTTGTATTTTTGTGTGTTTGTTGACACCATTCCGGCTAAACCGATACTTCCAATTGCGATGAAATTTTCTGGAGACCTTCGAAATCTCGGAACTTAGAACTGCCACGTTTTTGAGAGCAGTCAAAAAATTATTTCTCGTGAAAAACGCAATTTTACGATTTTTTTTATTTAAAAAAACAATCTTTCACTTATAACACCGACACGCTTTATCCGATTAAAATGATTTTTTCACAGAACCTTAATTTTATGAATTAATATATTCGTGTGAAATTTGAGCGCAATCGAAAAATTATTTTTCATGAAAATCGCAATTTAACGACTTTTTTTAATTTAAAAAAAAATCTTCGACTTATATAGGCGTTTAAACTCGAAGTGGCCGACATCTGGTGAGAGAATCTGGCAGCTGCTCAGTGCGTATAGCTGTCTCGTCATGGCCGTGCGTAGAATAGGGGTAGACGTGGATAAGAATGTAAAATAATGACCAGATATCGAGCAAGAAAGTCAATAATAGGAATTGTTCAGTGCCCCAATGTTGTAATAACGGGTCGTCTTCGAGTGTGTTGTTTCACAAATTCCCCTAGAATTTAAAATATAAACATAAATGGGCTTTTGCCAAGCCCTGTCAATAACTAGAGGGGGGCCTACATTTTCGTGTGTAGCGACCATTTCAAGGCAGAAGATTTCTTTTTCTGTTGTACCGGAAAGTAAAATATAATTAAACTAGTTAGTGATTGAAATGTAGGTCTATTTAAACAAAACCTAGGCAAGAGTCTAGACGTATCCTAGCCTACACATCATCCACAACACATAACCTTGCAGGAGGCCTAGGCTCTACAGTTCTGGCTAGGCCTAGGCCCTAGATGGATAGCCTAGGGATTGAATAACCTAGGGATTGGATACACAAAGGCCTAGGTAGGCTAAGGTGTTTTGGTAGGATAATTTGACGTATTGTAGGCCCAGGAGAGGACTGTAATCTAGGTTAGGGCCTGGGGGTTCACTATTAGACGTATAGGCCATTATCAGCTAGGCCCAAGGCCCAACCAATGTTTACATGTAGAACCAAACTGCAAACTATACTAGGCCGGGCCATATTATAGATGTCAGTAGATGTTTTCAAGGGTGTTTTCGTCATTGCATATAAGTAGGCATGGTGGCTACCTGTGACTAGGCCTACATAGGACCTAGACCCTACAATGCATTTTTAGGCCTAGACCTGCCAGTAGGGCTATCATATCTGAACTAGGGCCTAGGGGGCTAGGCCTGTCTATAAAAATGTAATTATGAAAAAGAGAAATATTATGAGAGTGCTTAATCAATCCATGGACCAATGACATGATAGAAACATTCAATTTATTTTTTTAAATGTATTTTTATTCCGATGACAGTTTCAAAAGATTCGCGGCTGATTTTTGACATGTTAAATTTTTACACATTCTCTTGTTGACTGCAGAGTAACCACTGTTAAATTTTTGTGACATGTTGTGGCACATGTTTTGTGACAAACTGTGACAAGGAGCACGGTCTGAATTTGAATAAAATTTGGTGACATCATTAATTTCATCATCAACACCCTCTGATTCTGATATGGATGGGACATTTGAACTGCATATTTGCAAGTGACTTGACCTAAGGTGCACACCTTAACAAATCATTCCACACCTTTCTCTATCACCATCACCTTCATCACACTGTAGGGTACCTATTTACCAATGCATCATAATACTATGCTGTTACGACTCGGCAGATTTGATGTTTAGAACGCGTCTGATTTTGGACCCGTTAAATTCTTACAAAACACATTCTCTTGTTGACAGTGGAGTAACCACTTTTGACTTTATGTGACATGTTGTGGCAAATGTTTTGCACAAACTTTGACAAGGAGGAGGGTCTGAATTGGACAAAAAAAATTGTTGACATCATTTTCATCATCATTGTCAAGTCAACAGCCTCGACTGCATCTTACGGATGGGACATATTAACTGAAAATTTGCAAGTGACTTGACCTAATAAGTAGGTGCACACATTAACAAATCATTCCACACCTTTCTCTATCACCATCACCTTCATCACACTGTAGGGCACCTATCTACCAATGCATAATACTATGCTGTTATGACTCGGCAGATTTGATGTTTAGAACGCGTTTGATTTTGGACCCGTTAAATTCTTACAAAACACATTCTTTTGTTGACAGTAGAGTATAACCACTTTTGAATATATGTGACATGTTGTGGCAAACGTTTTGCACAAACTTTGACAAGGGGGAGGGTCTGAATTGGACAAAAAAAATTGTTGACATCATTTTCATCATCATTGTCAAGTCAACAGCCTCGGCATCTTACGGATGGGACTTTACTGCAAATTTGCAAGTGACTTGACCTAATAAGTAGGTGCATACCTACATTAACAAATCATTCCACACCTTTCTCTATCACCATCACCTTCATCACACTGTAGGGCACCTATCTACTAATGCATAATACCATGCTGTTACGACTCGGCAGATTTGATGTTTATAGAACGCGTCTGATTTTGGATCCGTTAAATTCTTACGAAACACATTCTCTTGTTGACAGTGGAGTAACCACTTTTGAATTTATGTGACATGTTGTGGCAAATGTTTTGCACAAACTTTGACAAGGGGGAGGGTCTTAATTGGACAAGATTTTGTTGACATCATTTCATAAGATTTCATCATCATCGTCAAGTCAACAGCCTCTGCAGCTTAGAGATGGGACATTTGAACTGCAAATTTGCAAGTGACTTGACCTAATAAGTAGGTGCACATCTTGACAAATCATTCCACACCTTTCTCTACCACCACCATCATCATCACCCATACCAATGCATAATATGCTTTTACGGCTGGGCAGTGTTTCTGTGCACTATTCTGTACCGGTACCCTAGTCCTATGCATGTATTTATGGTTGGTGTAGTGTAGTCATTTATTCTACGGTAAGCTAGCCTTAATGAAAGGGCTTAGTAGCAGTAGGCCTAGCAACTAAGAAACAAATGGCAAGGAGCAAAGATCAATTGACCAATGATACGGACACGGTAGGCCTAGGCCTATGTTTCATAAACATGGGTAATTTTTTTTAGGATTAATGTAAGGTAGAGCCCTACATTGATAGCTTTACAGTCTGCTTGTGCTAGGTTAGACTAAATGATTGTGTACGCTTTGGTTCAGGCCCTGTTAATGAAGGCCTACTTTTAATGAAAAGTGCAATCCACCTGGGTTCCTAGGCCTATGCTAGCCTAGGCTCTAGTGAAATACGCTTAGGCCTACAGGTTTTGTAAACACAAGTTTCATGCTTTAGGAATAATGTAAGGTAGGCCTACATTGTCAGCTTTACATTGTGCTTGTGCTAGACTGAGTTTTTACGCTTGTTCAGGCCTATTTGAATGAAAACAAGCTGGGTTCCTAGGCCTTGGCTATACATGTTTTGAAACACGAGTTTCATGATTTAGGAATAATGTAAGGTACACTGTCAGCTTTACATTGTGCTTGTGCTGTGAGTTGTGCTAGACTGAGTTTTTACGCTTGTTCAGGCCAATTTTAATGAAAAATGCAGTCCACAAGCTGGGTTCCTAGCTAGGCTAGCCTAGCCCTAGGCCTAGCCTCTAAGCTAAGTGTAATACAAATGTCTAGGCCTAGCCTACACTACTAGTGGTTGAGGTATTATTATTATAATTATTAATGAAGGCTCCGATTTCAATAGGTCCTAGGCCTACGTATTTCATGAGGAAAACCGTCCTAACATACTGTGTGTATAGTACCTAACCTCCTAGGCACAGACCTCTAGCCACCTCTAGCCCCTAGCTTCGTTTCTGACCGTGAAATAAATCCTCATACCATTAAATTATTCGCTTTTAACACTTCTGTGTTCTCAATAAACGATTATATATGGTAAATCGCAATAATACAATGATATGCCATTTTAATACGAGCACAAAAGCTGCGTCAACACCATACAACCACAGTGTTTACGTCAGACTTATACGCACTCGAGCGTCCATATTGGATTCGATTACAGCGCTCCCAGTGACACTGTTAAACGCGTATACCACCTACATGCTTTATCCGATTGTAATGTAGTGTGTAATGTAATATGCGCCCCTTGATCCTCATGTCGTCGTCGTAAAATTAAAACAATGTTAGCAAGCGTGTCTCGCAGGCCATAGCAATGGGGAAACGAAATCAATTTAAATATACCATCTGCATAACACATGGCAGTTCAATGCACAAATAACGCTCATCCAACAACGCGCCTGAAAAAGCGTTTGCGAAGCTTTCTAGTTAAAATTTGTTTCAAAATAGTTTATAAAAAATAAATTAGTTTTCTCGAATTTCAATTTTGTTAAAAAATTACTGTATTTGTGATTTTTTTATGGCTGATTATAAGACAAAATTTTTAAAATCTATGGCCGTAGGCTGTCCATGTATGCTTTATTGACAACTTTGCAAAGTCACATATACGTCGGATGCTTCTTGGCTGAGCGAATAGCTATTTGCAAACTGCAATTGCCCCCCTCTTAAATTGGCTTCAACCTGCTATTTTTTCAAATAGATACTAGATCACCATACCAAATTCAGAATGAAAAAAACTATCCGTTCAGAAATTATACCCCTACTTGGCAATCAGTATATTAACACTGGAAAATTTGTCCAAATTACAGAAACAAAACATGGATAATTAACAGAAAGGTAGTCAAATACGTCAATGATGCAGGCCAATATTTTTGGACCAAAATCCTTCGAAGGTCACGGGGCACACATTATCCTAAATCGATTGATAGTGAAACAAAGCTGGTTCGGAGGCATAAAGGAAATTTACTCCCTATGATGACTTTTTGTTGTTGTTCTGCAACCATAGGCGTGCGCAGAGATTTTCCGATGGGGGGGCCACAGGGCAGCGGTGTATCTAGGACAAAATCATGGAGGGGGCGATTTGCGCCTGCATGTATATCCGTGGGAAATGGACCAAGCACGACCCCCCATAAACAAAGCGCCGCAGGCGAAATTTTAAAATCCGTTTTTTAGAGTGCATTTGGTGCGTATTAGAAAAAGGTGGTGAGCTGAATGCTAAACCAATACAATGGAGTTTGTGTGCGTCAATTTGTTTTGAAGTCACGTCGAGCTTTCACAGCATACATAACAACATATTAAAGTTTACGTCTATTTTTTAAGATTAGGCATAGGCCTAGCAGACACATTTCAAAGGTTTGCACGATAAAATAATAAATTATTATTATAAAATAATATTAAATATTTTATTTTTAAAGAATCATGGGGGGGGGCGGTTGCCTCCCCCGCCCCCTGTATCCGCCACTGCCACAGGATCGCCATACCGATGGGGGGTGGTGGTGGCGGAGGAGTGACGGGGTCTGGGGCATAGCCCCAGCCGCTGGAATCGAATTTTTTGGTGTTAACTTTTTGGGGGAGGCCTAAAACGTATTTGAGAGTAAGAATGGCTATTATTTACACCAAACTTATTTAAAAGTGAGTTGAGAGAAAAAGGTACGTAAAGGTTTCGGAAAACAAAGTATAGATACATTTTTTTTATCAATTATTTTTAGTGAATTCTCAAGAACGCTAAGCTTGATTGGGGGGCCAAGGGACCCCGCCCCCCCCCCTCCCCCCTGCGCATGCCTATGTCCGCAACACATTCATCATCAAATGTGTCGAGAGGATGGCGAGAATTCTGCATGACGGATAGATATAAGAGCCTACAGAGAGCACTGTACATCTTAGAACTATGAAACTTGGACCACACTTAGATGTACCTCAGACGCAGTGCCTAATTGCTTTCAAAACCAAAATCGGGTATAACAGGAACCCCCCAGTTTCACATTGAAAAGATGTAAGATCATTTTCGCCTGTTGACTAGCGCCAAGCCAACCATTTTCGTGGTAAAAAGTAAAATTTTTAAACTCAAAATCATTTTTAAAAATTGCTTGGCCATTGATTTTTTTAGAGTTCTCGTAATGAACCAAATTCAATGGCCAAGCAATTTTTTTTATTATTCTGAGTTTAAAATTTTTACTTTTTTTACCACGAAAGCGAGTTAGCAGGCAAACGTTAGTACACAACCAGTTATACTCAAGCTACACTGCCGCAAGCATGCGACATCACTTTCATTGGGTCGACTACGATAAATCGGAGCTTCTTGATGCGCCATCAACAAGCTAAGGCATCGCCGCACCGCACTTCGACTTTTGCTGTCGATCACTCGCAGTATAGCAAGTACTTTCGTGTCATTTTGCTCGATGTTTGTGCCTAAATTGATTTTTTGATTTACTAGTGTGTTTTTTTTTTCACCTTATGTGGAAATGCCCAGTGCCCAATTTTCACGCCTTCATCTTGGAAAATATGGCTCCTAACAACCTTTTTACAAATTATTGCCAAGAAAAAGGTACTCGATCATTTTTTTTAACTGTACAACAATATTACTTGGAACATGCTTATGCTTATGAGACGTTAAGCAATATCCATAATCAATCAAACCTTATTTTAATAAAAATAAGTAAGTAAGTGCGAAATATTTCACATACAAAGGGTCAAAAATCCAAAAAAGTGCTAGCATGTTGGCGAGGCTTTTGTAGTGTTAGTGGATTTCATTGCGATTGTAGACTATATATATATATATGTCCAAGCCTCGAGGCGCTATATATTTTTTAATTTAACTTTCTATCGGTCAAACCCAGCATTAGCATTATTGTCGGAGGCGGTAATTGATAGAGCAAAATCCCAAATTGGAGTCTTGTTTGCGCATTTTAAATCAATTAACGTTTTTTCTTCTTTCTTTTAGGTTAGGCCCTAAGCTGGAAACTAAAATGCCTCCCTTCAATTATCATCAACCAGCAACACTTGAAGCTCTGGCGTTAGCGCGCGTCTCGAACCTCGCGCTCGACTTGAGTCTTGAGATCCATGACCAATTCCCTGAATCTCAGCACCTGGTTGAAGCGAAGAAGATCAACCACTACCTGCTGAACATCCAGCCTCTCCTGGATGATGTGTTCAACCTGTCTCTCGCCACAGCCAGGACACAGCCCCTGGGGATAAGTGGTGAGGTGATGCTGACAGCCATGATGCATTCAAAGATGAATACCATCAGCTATCCCTCAAGCTACATTCTTAATAGACGCGACTTCCTCGCTTGGGGCGGTTGCTTATGGGACCCGTTTCTAAAACAAGTTCCTAACTTGATTGAGCTGGATTTAGGCGGTATTAAACAAGATTTGGAAAGCGTTCTTGAAGTTGTTGGCACACACTGTCTGAAGCTGAAAAGCATCTCCATCAACAGAGATGCGGTCACTTCGGAAGGGTTGTGCCATCTCGCAAACATTCAAAGTTTGCGAATAATACACTGTGAAAGATATGTTAGTAATAAGCCGTTTTGCATGGACGTTCAGTTTATCCCATACTCGAAAAACTCCGATGGCATACGATTCTTGCTTCAAAATCTTCCTCTCTTGGAGACGATTCCCTACGACTGCATGGGACAGCTTTTTTTGGAAGGGTTCAAAGCTACGGCACCTCTGTCTCTTACGGAGTGTGTAGAAGGTGAGCCTAACCAAGAGAAACTGCAAGCCTTGGTGGAATCGTGCCCTAAGCTTGAAAGTCTTTATTTGGGCACTGACCGCGTGGTTATTGATTCTTTTCTCGATTTGGACCTAACGCCATTAACTAGAAGTCCACTTCAGATCTCAAATCTTGTTCTTTCAAGCTTGTCAATTGAGGGAAATTTTGAAGATTTCTTCAAAATAAAAGGATTGTTTATTGTTCAATTGGAATTAAATAAGGTATGTTTTGCAGATCTAGGATTAGTATCGTTCTTAGTGGGAAGGCACTGTCCTACGATCCAAATTCTTCACATCACAGTTGCTTCTAAAAACATTGATATTAGCCACAGAAGGGTTCATACTTCTATAAAAGAACCTATTTTTCAAAATTTGTTAGAGTTCAAATTTGTTATCTTCAATAATAACTACATTACTGACGTTGATGAATTTGATTATATGTACCCTTGGGAAATAATGATTCCGTGTTTGGTTCATGCGACTCAAATACAGTCGCTCACATTTCAGGTGTATCATCACAGAAATAGTGAAGCGTTTGAAAGTGCCATGGCTGCCCTGCTTGTCGAGAATCCAATGACAGAGTTGGAAAGTCTTGAAATCAGCTGTGACACTTTTTTTGAATCATTAGATCTTGTGACAAGCATGAGTAAACTCCCAAACCTCACAAGCTTGCGGCTGAATATTGGTAGAGCCTCATCGGAAATGCAGGAGCATTTTGAAAAATTGGGCTTAGCACGCAAACATCTTTTCCCAGATCGCACCTCCTACTATAGTACCGGCCATTATTTTCAACATAGTAGACCGTGACTGAATGACACCCAATTACCCCGAGTCATAGATATTGAACACCTATAGTAGGCTAGATTAGCAGTCATTGGTCCACTTCCGTGACAATTAGATGCCATCTTGTAATTCTGTTTGCATTTTAATTAAATGGGAGCGATTTTTAGCCCAAATATTTTTAAAGATGGCCGTCAGTTTGACAGCTGAGCATATTAGCCTTTAACATCAAATAATTACTAAATTCCCTTATGCAATAACTTCTTATTGTTTCTGTTTGTTCAATCCCATGCTGCACAAGCTAAAACCATATCAAACAATCCATAAAAATACTTCATTATATTAAAAAAGCATAAATTAAAACGCCAAATAGCCATCTTGAACTGGATTTTCGACGCTTCAATTTGCTACGCTCGCGCCTGTGCGGAGGTATTGGAGACTGCTGATCTAGCCTACTATAAGATATCTATGCCCCGCGTTGTTCTGGACTGGCTTGTACTATATGGTGGCGTTAGAGTGTGAGAAAGTGGCAGTGCAAAGCCCAATTTGAGGTGTGGATTATTACAATAATTACTTAAATCTAACTTTATCAGTGCAAGAAATCTCGATTACAGCTACTTACATGCTGGAACCAACTTGATGTGAAGAATTATAATATCGTTGCAAAACTTGTCATGTCAAAACCGAACATGAGAGCCAATGAACTGCATTCGTGTGGCTCGTTGGTCTTGTTGTTAGCGTATCTGATTCCAATGCAGAAGGTCCAGGGTTCGATTCCCGCTAAAGTCAGAAGTTTTTTAACTTCTGATTTGGACTTAAGTCCATCAATTCGTGTCTTAGGAGTGAGTAAAGGGTGACTTTGGATCCGTCCTAGCAACGAAGCTCATAATAAATTCATAGTTGTTCTGAATCGGCCTTGTTGATTCTGGCGTTGATTCGCGGGTGTTCGCACTGTCCATACCACTGATTGCTATATTTCCTATTAAAAATATCGATCTTTGGTTGGTTATCGCTCACTCGTCGATTGCGTCGGGGCCTGCAGGGTTGGCTTGGTCGCTTTGATTTACTGTCCCCCACTGAAAATCAGTTATATAACTGAGTGGGTAGACTCTAAATACAATTTATGTATTTATTTATTATTTTATTTATTTAAACATTGATTGAACCCTATAGACAAAACTTGCAAATAAGATCATTTCAGAAATCATTTGTAAATATGCGATCGACGTAACTGCCTTATTTATAACATTTAGCAGTTCAACCAATGAAATGGTTCACCTCATCATGCCCTGAGTGGCAATACTGGTTATCTATGTCGGTAGAAAACTTTTCTAATGTGAATTTGTACTTGAAATTTAAACTATGAAAGCCAATATTCGGTATAATTTTCGATTGTGTATTAGTAAGGTTCTAGCTTTACATGATCACATATAAAAAAAAATTAATCTAAAGATGTTTCATATTCTAAGAATGAGTTTTATGTCCTTCCATGTCCTTTATTCCCTACTTAATGTCAAAATAGCAGAATGAACGTACCTGTATTACGTACCTTTATCATATCAATGCACTGGGTTGAGTTGCCAGAATGATGTGGATCGTACGTAGAAGCACAGATAATAGAATACACTTCGTAGTGTACTCTGTTATCTGTGGTAGGAGGGGGGCTTAATTTTGCTTTTCCAATGCACATATTTTCACTTTTCTACCCTGATTATACGAATTACTAAAAATTCAGATAAGCATCACGTTATATATTTAATGATCGTAGACTTGCTAATGTTCCCATGTGGTACACTTGTTTAGTAAATACACACAAAGGTTGAATTTTTTTTTAAAGTGAATTTGTTGTGTTGTTTGTTTAAAAATAAAATCGGCACAACACATGTCCCTACACGAAACAAATCGGGACACGGGACACAATACCTGAAATCGGGACGTCTGGCAACGCTAGCACTGGGTAATGTATAAAATTAATAAATTGTGTGTACCTTACTTGGGCAAGATTAACTGCCATGTAATACCGATTTTTCTGATAGTCTTCTGACATGACCTAAACTATTTTTATTTTTCGTATGTTGAGTTATACTCCAGTTATTGTACTATCACGGTGATTTTTGAAACACATTATCGCTTTTAAATATGTGTGGGTTGGATCATGGATGGTTGAGAGTCCCTTTCAAAATCTTTCTCTGTTACTCTAACAATACGTTCATCAATCATGTATCGAGTTTGCCGTAGAGCGAAAAGAGCGTTTGGGGCGACGCATTGCCTGCTATTAACTAGCATACATACATATATATATATATATATATGTGTGTGTGTGTGTGTTATATCGCAGACTTTCACAAATTGAATATGCAGACATTGTATTTTCGGGTAGTCCATGTGGTTTTATTATTAGTTCCAATAATAATAATAATAGTAATAATAATATAATAATAATAGTAATAATAATAATATAATAATAATAATAATAATAATAATAATAATAATATATAAATAAAAATAATAATAAAACCACACGGACTACCCGAAAATACAATGTCTGCATATATATATAACCTTGGCTTTATAGTAGGCGACTATGACGTTGTTATGTTATTACTTTAGACAGAAATTAAAAAAGTGACTACACCGAGGTTTGAACCCGGGACCTAAGCTGTCCGGGATATGCTCTTACCAACTGAGCTATGCAGCCACCAATTTAAAACTGTCTAAATTCTTGGTCTGTTTGGTACATATACACATACATGTATATATATATATATTATATATATTTATAATTATATGTTTTTTTAACAAAACTACTTTAGACTGTGCTTGGGAAGTGCCGAGAGCAGCAGGACCTCAACCCAAAGACAGCACACCAGCACATCTAGCACAGCTGTTGTACAAATAAATGCAAATATTCATAAATAAATAAATAACTGAAGTTGTGAACAAAGACCGGGCGGAATCAAACTCACCACCTGATTGGTCGGTGCGCCAAACGCACCAACCTTGTCCCCCGCTCTCAGCTGGATGGACTTGAAGGGGGAACTGTTTTCAACATTTCTAACCAAATTTCGAGTCGCCTTTAGGAACGGCCAGATTATATTATGACGATATGAATAGACTTCGAACCGACTGTAACCCCCCCCCCCCCCCAAGCGGAAATTCTGAGGGTGGTTTTAGGTACTTTTATATATTGACTTTTGATTCTTGCTTATTAGCCGTTTTGCTTTTGGTGGGTGTACCTACTATAAAAATAAAATAAAAAATCATTTCGATCGTAAAGAGGCCAACATAAACCTTCTTCTACGCAGGGCGGAAGGTCAAACAAAGGGAGGTTTGACGTACTTGAATATAATCAATTTCAATTTCTGCTAGTAAATCATTATGGTTTGGGTTGGTGTACCCACCAGGGATATCCAAAGTACCCACCGTAAAAAAAAAGAATTTTTAATTTTTCTTAAATGGACTTTCCTAAACTTGCCCCACCCCTGGGCCAGAAGGTCTAAGGGTGGTTTTAGGTACTTTTATACATTGGCTTTTGATTTCAACTTGTTAGCCGTCCCGGTTTTGGTGGGTGTACCTACCACAATGACCACCACTGTAGCAAATTTTAAAAAATTCGATCGTAAAGGAGCCTTCATAAACCTCTCTTTACGCAGGGCGGAAGGTCAAAGGGTGGATTGACATACCTTATATATATTTAATTTTAGTTTCTGCTTGTAAGACATCATGGTTTGAGGGAGCATCAAACTTTGCAGACAACATCAGTTCTCTCCTCACAGTGACATGAAACCGGTTCGTTTCCACGATCACGAAGACAAACTTCACTTCTAATCACTTACACCGTAAGTAATAACACATTGGAAGGTTTTAATGGTAAGAAGAAAATTTACACAATTTTCACCACTAATTCAATGCTCTTTGGCAGAACAAAAACCAAAGTGGCATTTATTTTCACAACAGATACGCAGTTAACCTAAGTATAAGTTAGTTACTTACATACCCAGGATACTTACTATACAGTAGTTACTAGGTAACTTGCAAGTCCTTTATAATATCCCCAAAAACATCAGGGGAAAAAAGATAGACCACTTTTAACTTAATTTGAATCATGATCACTGGCATTAATTTCTTTTAATTAAGCTTTAAACAAAAACAAAAATTGGCTTTTATTGGATGAGCGAAGCGAAGACTTCAATTTTACTGACCCCCAAAAAATTTAGCTCGGGTGTTTTTTTTTGTTTTGTTTTTTTGTTTGTTTGTTTTTCTGTCTGTTTGTTAACTCTCTACCAGGCAAACGGCATATCTGATCTTGATGAAAATTTGAGGGGACCTTCGAAATCTCTGAACTTAGAGGTGTATTGTTTTTGGGTACAATCGAAGAAATATTTCTCATGAATATCGTACTTTGACGATTTTTTTCGATTTTTAGTGCGATATTTTCGTGACATTTGGGCCGATTCTGACCAAACGGGTGGGGCTACAACGTTCATATTATACATGGACATTAAGGTTATGGTGATGTAGTACCTTTTGAAAGAAAAAGTTGAAAAGTTAGCCGGAATTTATAGAAATAAAGCTATTAATATAAATTTTTTGATTTTTATGCGATATTTTCGTGCCATTTGGGCCAATTCTGACCAAACGGGTGGGGCTTCAACGTTCATATTATACATGTACATTAAGGTTATGCTGATAAAGTACCTTTGAAAGAAAAGTTGACAAAGTTACCCAGAATCCATAGAAATAAAGCTTTTAATATAAGTTTTAACGGTAAATAATAACAAATTGACAAGAAACAATAGAAACTTGACAACAATCACCTACAATGCGTGGGCAGCAAAACAAAGCAACAAAGCACTCGCAAAAGTAAAGATATCCCACGCAGTCTAAAAACTTTATAAAAGCTCATCCATCAACGCGGCGGGACTTAAGCGTTTTCCTAGTTATAATCACCTGCCTTTTTTTTCTCCCCGTATGCGTCCAGGTAGAAGAATATAGGCACAGAGCCAGGGACGTAGCCAGGATTTTGATTGGCGAGGGGGGGGATAAATTTAGGGGGGTAATATTAGGAATTTTGTAGAACTGCCCCCCACGAAACTATCATTTCGGGAAAAGTACGTACCCTGGTACAATGGGGGGTCTGGGGGATGTCCCCCAGCTAGTGCGGTAACCCAGAATTATATTGATATAAAACATAGCAAAAAGTGACATTTTACTAAATTTTAGGGTGCTTTTGTCGATAATTTATAAAATTGTGAAGATCCACATTTACAAAATCTTGCCATATGTAAGGCAAACATAATATGTATGCCTCATAGTACATGGTGCTATTAAGGAGCCTTATCTGGTTGGGGGGGGGGGGGGGATCAAAGACTGACCCCCCCCCCCAAGCTACGAGAGTGAATATAAATATATGATTATATATCAAAATGATATAAAGCCGTGAGCTTCTCGTCCAGTATCCAGGGCTAGGTAACATGATATCCCCCCCCCCCCCCTAGGACAAAACCTTTGCTTGACGCACGCATTTGTTTAGCCGGTTACATGTCCACCTTCGCCACTGACGGCCCTCCCCTTGCCCGCCCCCCGCCTTATTTTGTCACAGGCTACAGGCCCCCTCGTCCCCCGCCCCTTGCCCACTGCCCTCTTCTCCTCGCCACCCCTTATCAGTGTCTAGTTCGTTCCTGGTTCTGACCAGTGACCTCTCCCTCTTGGAAAAATTTATTTATAGTTAGGTCATAATCATGAATTCCGTGACCACTTTTTCGCAAGGATGGTTTGACGATTGATTTGACTACTATGGACCATTCAGAAAAAAATAAGCCCCTATGTCCCTCCCAAAAATCCCGTAATTTTCACTAGAGGCCAAAATCCAATATGGCTGCCGTGCACCCTCTTGATAAATTAATTTTTGAACCATAGCAAGCTACACCGGGACCCATCATTAGTGAAAAACTCCCCACCCCCACCCCCACCCCCCAGCGGAGGAATGGAGACCATTATATTATGTTAGGGTGGTTATTTTGGAGTAGAAATCCACTTGTTGGCCAGTTGGCCAGTGGTGGGTGCGGGGTACAGGGGTGCCCAAAGGGTCAATTGTGCTGTTTTTTTAAACGTTCTTTTTTATTTTTTAAGGCCAAACCGCTGAACAAAATTGATTTTTGATTTTTGATTCGTTTAAGTTAAGGAATGACAAAAAGAATGTTATCCATATTTTTATTTTCTTGTATGTACCAGGAACAACCTTTTTGAGTTTTCCAAAATCAACGTCAAAATGGCCCCAAATTGCCCGTTTTGGCTTAAAACTTATATATTATGTTAGGGTGAATATTTTTTAGTAGAAATCCACTTGTTGACCAGTTGGCCAGTGGTAGATGCGGCGTACAGGGGCGTCCAAAAAGTAGATTTTGGGGATGATTTTCAACTGTTTTTATTTTTTTAATGCCAAATCGTTGGACAAAATATATTTTGGGTATTAGATTCGTGTGAGGATTTGAAAATAGAATGTTCAGCATTTTTTTTTTGTTTGGCCCGGAAATAACAATTTTGAGTTTTCCAAAGTCAAAGTCAAATTGGCCCTTGATTGCCCGTTTCGGTTAAAACTAATAAATAATGTTATGGTGGTTATTATAAAGTAGGAATTTACTTGTTGGTTAGTTGGTCAGTGGTGAATGCGGCGTACAGGGGCGTCCAAAAGTAAAATTTGGGGATGATTTTCAACTGTTTTTATTTTTTTAGTGCCAAAGCGTTGAACAAAATCTATTTTGGACTTTGGATTCGTGTGAGGATTTGAAAATAGAATGGGTAGCATATTTTTTTTACGTATGTCCCGGAAAAAACAATTTTGAGTTTTCCAAAATCAAAGTCAAAATGGCCCCAAATTGCCCGTTTTGGTTAAAACTTCTATATTATTTTAGGATGAATATTTTTTAGTAGAAATCCACTTATTGGCCAGTTGGCCAGTGGTGGATTCAGCGTACAGGGGCGTCCAAAAGTAAACTTTGGGGATGATTATTAACTATTTTTTTAAAGCCAGATTGTTGGACAAAATTTATTTTGGGCTTTAGATTCGTGTGAGGATTTCAAAAAAGAATGTTAAGCATATTTATATTTTCCCGTATGTCTCGGAAATAACAATTTTGAGTTTTCCAAAATCAAAGTCAAAATGCCCCTTAATTGCCTGTTTTAGTTAAAACTGATAAATTATGTTATGGTGGTTATTATTTAGTAGATGTCCACTTGTTGGCCAGTTGGCCAGTGTAGAATGCGGCGTACAGGGTCGTCCAAAAGTGAATTTGGAGGACGATTTTTAACAGTTTTAATTTTTATACGGCCGAATCGTTGAGCGAAATCTATTCTTTAATTTTGATTCGTGTTAAGAATGTAAAATAGAATGTTATCTACATTTTTATTTTCTTGCATGTCCCGGAAATAAAATGTTTGGCTTTTTCGAAAAAGAAGTCAAAATGATCCAAAGTTTCCCTACTTAAACTTTAGACATGAAAATGTACATATAATGTAATATTATTGTAGATGACTGTATTGAGTACTATGGGGATGTGTTTGATGGTCGTGTAATCAGTAGTCTGGTCTATCTTCGTCTTCATCTTCACTCTCAACAACGTCTCTGTCTCTTTCAATCTCGATGTCGTCGGGATCATCTTCCACATCGGATGCATTGTCTTGTGTTTCCAAAATATTAACTTACTCATTTGGGAGCACGTTGCCTTCGGTCCACGTGTAGAGAAGTCCATCCGGGGTTACCGACCAGCCATGACTTAGGGGTTCAGGTATGTCGGGCACTGCGTCTGTTGCTTTACGCCATATCATTGCTTGATAATTTGCACGCAGGATATGCAACCGTAAAGATGATCTGCATGGTGGTAGTAAGCTGAGATCAGTGCAGCTGTAGTTTGTCAGTGGTTTAGACAGTGATGTTTGAAATCGTTTTCAAAAAAGATGGTGGTGTGTTTCATTTACATCAGTAGTACTGGTCTTCCCATACATAAGGCAAACAAATCTTTCTAAGTGGTCACACGTAGTTTCTTCAACAGTAACCGAGGTGCCAAGAGATGCGAAAGTGTTCTCAAATTCTGGGTGTTTCTCTGATGGTTTTCAAAGTAAAAGTTTTCCTCCGCTTTCCGACCAATGAGAAAGAGTTGTCGGTATATTCTACCGATTTGTACCGCCAAACGAAAAAATTCTCAGGAAAGACAATTGTTTAAAAAAATATTTTTCTCTCTCAGTCAGTGTATAGAAAACCAGTTGAAAATTAATGTCACAAAAACACAACACCCTACGTTGAATGGTGTGCCTTGGCGAATTGAAGTTGGAAATTATTTTGAGGTATATTGGCCGTGTACCGGATCAGAAAAATTTGAAATAAATATTTTTGAATTTCTAAAATACCCAGGTTTCAAAGCCATTCACTATATATTGACTTGGTAGCATATTTTGGAAAAAAGAAAAACTCTCTGACCCTCATTCTTATAGGTACACGTTATATCATATTTACAATTATGTATCAATGATCATAATAATAACAGTCATAAAATGCAGACTTATTTGAGTGTTTATGACCACTTGGACAGATACTTTTTTTTAAATCTGGTTATTATTGTAAATGAGAGGAGAGCCAAGGAAAGAGGAAACTAGCTGAAATATCTAGGAGGCAGTGGTATTATTCAATTAGATATAGTACTAGGAAAACGATTGTCCCGCCGCGTTGTTGGATGAGCGTATTGGTGCATTGAGCTGCCATGTGTTATGCGGATTTTCTGTTGTTCTGTGAAAAAATTATTACTAAGTTCAATTTTTTTTTTGATTAAATTAAATTTAATAAAAAATAAACTTAAATTTTAAATTTTTTTAATTAATCGTAATTTTAAAAAAAGAAAAAAATCAAAAAATTGGGATTTTTATAAGAAATAATTATTCGATTGCGCTCAAATTTCACACGAATATATAAATTAATAAAATTAAGGTTCTGTGAAAAACTTATTACAATAGGATCAAGCATGTAGGTGTAATAAGTAAAAAAATTGTTTTAAAAAAGAAAAACCCACAAAGTTTCTATTTTCATTAGAAATAATTTTTCGATTGTGCTCAAATTTCACACGAATATCTTAATTCATAAAATTAAGGTTCTGTGAAAAAATCATTAAAATCGGATAAAGCATGTAGATGTTATAAGTAAAATAAATTTTCAAAAAATCGAAAAAAATCGTAAAATTGCGATTTTTATGAGAAATAATTTTTCGATGGCGCTCAAAAACGTGGCAGTTCTAAGTTTAGAGATTTTGAAGGCCTCCATAAAATTTCATCGCAATTGGAGTATCGGTTTAGCCGGAATCGTGCTAACAAACAGACAAAAATACAGAAAGAAAGAAAAAAAAAACATTCCGGATTTTTTTCTCCAGTGTAGTGAAATGGAATCTTCGCTTCGCTCGCTACGCTCATCCAACAAGAGTTTCAGGAAGGCTGTGGCGGCGCAGTATCTACTAACAAGGGCGACTGGTGGACATCGAATGCAATTTTAACATGGCAACGATAGGCGGAAAGAGAGAAATCACGTATTTTTCATTGCCTACGCAGATTATAAATATTGTATGACGCAACATGTCAATATATTGGATAGCCAAGGATCTTCCAGTAACATTAAAATACTTTTTTCAGCCACGAAACGATAGGTCTATTTCTATTGCATTGAAAGTGGCCATCTGGCAGAGCCCTTAGACCTTCTTTTACAGGGTGCCAGCTTTTAATTATTTTTGAAAAATCCAGAACTTCAATTACGATTGTGTCCTTGCTAAAACGTTAATTGGATGAGCGTAGCGAGCGGAGCGAAAACTTCAATTTCACTGACCCCTCAAAAATTTAGCTCCAATGTTTTTTTGTTTGTTTTTTTGTTTGTTTGTTTTTCTGTCTGTTTGTTCGCACGATTCCGGGCAAACGGCATATGCGATCTTGATGAAATTTTGAGGGGACCTTCGAAATCTCTGAACTTAGACGTGCCACGTTTTTGGGTACAATCGAAGAAATATTTCTTATGAATATCGTACTTTTACGATTTTTTCCGATTTTAAGTGCGATATTTTCGTGACATTTGGGCCGATCCTGACCAAACGAGTGGGGCTAGAACGTTCATATATCACATAGACATTAAGGTTATAGTGATGTATTGGTTTTTGAAAGAAAAAATTGAAAACATTATCCAGAAACCATATAAATAAAGGTTTTAAATTAAGTTTTTTTTGGTATTTAATAACAATTAACAAGTAACAATAGAAACTTGACAACAATCACCTACAATGCGTTCAAAAAGCACTTGATAAGTAAAGAGATCCCACGCAAACTAAAAACTTACAAAAAAGCTCATCCATCAACGCGACGGGACTTAAGCGTTTTCCTAGTAACAGATACATACTATCAGAATACATATTCGATTGTTTTGGACCGCAAAATGTTAGGCAGCTTTGAGGAATCTTCAATAAAATTCACCATTTTAACATGTGTTTAGATTTAATTTTTGCCCTCTAGTCGGCCATGACAGTCGGGGTGACGTCATCTGAAACTCTTGTATTGTTGGATGAGCGAAGCGAAGACTTCAATTTCACTTACGTGTTTTTTCCACTTACGTTACCCCAAGAAAAATAGCTCGGGTGTTTTGTTTTTTGTTAGTTTTTTTGTCTGTTTTTTCGCTCTCTACCGGGCAAATGGCATGTGCGATCTTGATGAAAATTGAAGGGGACCTTCGAAATCTCTGAACTTCGACTTGCCACGTTTTTGGGTAAAATCGATTAAAATATTTTTTACGATTATCGTACTTTTACGATTTTTTAATATTTTTAAGAAGATATTTTCGTGATATTTGGCAAATAGCTACTCCGATCTTGATGAAACTTTATGGAAAGTTTAAAATCACTGAAGTGATATATGTTATGATTTAAGAGACATTTGAAGAAATATTTCTCATAGAAATCGTACTTTTACAATTTTTTCCCAATTTTTAATACGAATTTTTGTGATATTTTGGGTCGATTCTGACCAAACGGGTGGGGATACAACGTCCATATTTTACATTGACTTAAATATTATGGTGATGTAGTGCCTTTTTCAAGAAAAAGTTGAAAAAATTGGTCAAAATTCATAGAAATAAAGGTTTTAATATAAGCCTTTTACAGGTGTATGATTATATACAACCAAATACAAAAATTTGTAAAAAAAAAAAAAACGGAAGCCAAGCTCTCCTTCAAAAGTCTTCGGCTGTGAATGCTGTGAGATATAGAAGTTGAGCCAAGCTTTTTATTCTTTCTCCCTAGTTTCGCTTTGAAAATAAGTAAGATCATTTCGCCTGTTGACGAGCGCCAAGCCAACGATTTTTGTGGTAAAAAAGTAAAAATTTTAAACTCGAAATCATAAAAAAAATTCTTGGCCATGAACCAAATTCAATGGCCAAGCCATTTATTATCAACTTATCAACTCTATCACGAGTTCGATGGCAGCTCTTTATTTGTAGCAAACACTTTTTATGTATTATTTATTTATTTAACGTCTATCCTATTCAGTTATAAAAACTGATTTACAAAGGAGGACAACTAAATAAATCTAATTACATAGATTCAGACACAATAATGAACTACATTTAAGTAAATATATGAAATAGTAATATTACAACAACAATGCATTTAAACACAACAAATTTGGTAATAACTAAAACAGATATTAAATGCAATTAATGAATGAATCAAATATAAAAAAGGGTGGGGAATGAAAAGAAAAGGAAAGGAAAGGAAAAAAGAAAGAAATAAAGAAAAAAATCATTAAAAAAGAAAAAAAGGAAAAAAAAAAACAACATAAATGTGGTACCGGAAGGCCGGCTTTATGTACTGCTTACATCGTAACAATCTCGTACACAACCCGCCACCCACCTACCCTGCTAGAAGGGAGGTTTAGTTGTGGAGGGGGCGTCCCATTGCAAAGTAAAATAAAAATTTAATAATAAATACGTTTTAAGAATAGATGGACCAATATCAGAATATAGCCATACTGATACCAATTCCACTTCTTTAAACTGATTCCGCTACCTATTTATTCAGAATTCCCTCAAAAGTGAGATCTTGTGCCTCTTGAGAAGGCCTACAGAATCTCGATTTTCTAACACCTAACCCCGCATGCGATCAGCTGCTAACGTTTTTTTTTGCCAAACACTCAGCTGATTGCTGCCCAAATTACGGCTCTTAATTGCCGACGTCACCTGGCCGAACGAGAGCCCTCCCCACTAGCTCTAGATAAAATATTCTCTGTTATTTATAAATAACTTACTTAAAATAAGTAGTCACATTTTTTTTTTTTTTGAGTTAGAGGTGTCACTGTGTCAACAAGGAATTGAACTTCTTTAAACAAAATAGAACCAACCCACTTCTGCATTGTGCTGCCCTCTATTGCAATTCAGAACCAACCATCATTGCTCTAAGTGGCTTATGTAGAAAAGCAGAAGGGAACCAACCCACATTTCTGTCAAACAATGTGCTGTGTTTTTAGTCTAGAACTACAAGAATAATGAAATCATTGATTGACAATGGTATTATGTTGTAAAGTAACCAACACCAAGTAATTAAGGAAGGCTAAGGGCCTAGACTACAATGTAATGCAGTAATATTATGCATTATAAAAATCATTTCTTAGGTTACGTTTTTCTCCTAGACCTAGCCTAGTCCACATTGTTGTTTTAAGGCCTAGGTATTATCTAGATGGTATAATTTTCAGATGATGCAAGATGACACGGGTCAAGTCCTATATAGATCTAGGGCTAGCTTATTGTTAGTGTAGGCCTTAGCCGGGAACAATACTTACCTAATAAGGTTAGAATAATAAAATATTATAGTAAAATAATTATACTAAAAATAATAAATTAATTAATTAGGGCCTAGGCATATATTATAATTGTTGCAGTGGCTTGTTTTGTCATTAATTTTATATTCATTGTTGTTGTCCTGCTTGTTTACTCTTTGCTTTTGTTAATTTTGTATATTGTTACCTTGATAATGGACAGGGGGATCAGCTGTCCGAAACTTTGGTAAATACACTATTAAAACCCGAAAACCCGAATATTATTCATTATGTCATATATTATATAAAATAATTAATTACATATATATTAATATATTATATTATTAATTAATGAGTAATAATAGAGGTAGAAAAATATGGTTAATTACACTGGTTCTATTCTGCTTAAAGAAAATCTGTCTAACTAGTAAAAGCAGATCGGAACCAAAGCCACATTTTACCTTAAAAAAGTGTAAAAGGCAAACCGAATATTATTTATTTATAAATATTCATAAATAATGGATTTATTCCAATTGAAAAGTAATAATAAAGTAAATAAAAGTACAATGAGGAATTTAGAACATGGAGTAATGTTTAGGAGAGCCTAGCTCATATTTTTGAATGGTGTGTTGGTTGGTTCCCTTCTGCTTCAAGTGGTCCAATTATTCCTAGCCTACCCTGTTCGACAAATTTTTAAGTTTAAAAACGATTTTTTCACTGTTCTTGGGTGGAAATTTAGACTGAAATTTCTTTAAATTTTTATGGAAATCAATCCAGATTGGTATTACTAAATCCATCTCAGCGTTTCAGTGGCGTGCCGACAATGTATAGCCCAGGAGTGGAAGACTTTTACCCGGCCAAAATTTCGAACAAGCTGAAAATTTGCACACATGCTCAGTTGACCATACTGAACAATAATTGAAAAGTCCCTTGAGCTCCGCTGCGTGCGTCTTGAGATATAGTGACAAAAGGGCGTAAGTGCCAAAAATGTTTTATTTTCAATTTCAACCAATTTTTTACACTAATATGTAAAAATTATTAAATATTTCTACGACAGGAAAGTTAAAATCAGTCATATGCTTCGACCCGTGCGTGGCAAAAGGGCGTAAGTGCAAAAAATATTATATTTTCAATTTCAATACATTTTGACATACATATGTCTAAATTATTATTTATTCATACAACGGAAATGTGAAATTGTTCCCTTTTCTTCGACCAGTGTGTATTGACTCATGGTGGCAATAGGGCGGAAGTGACAAAGATAATTATGTTATTTTCAGTTTCAACAAACTTATTTACATACATATATATGCAAATTATCTCGTCACGTCAAATCAATCTCGTCACGACGTTAGCGTTCCAATTACTTTTGGTGGTTTTCTAGTTTCGAGTATCGACTGCACAAAAATTACATTATTTTAGTATTGCATTCAGCCCGCTACTCTTTTTCTAAAACGCACCAAACGCACTCTGAAAACCTGATTTTCAAAAAAATAACGTGCGGCGCTATTATTGGGGGGCTCTGCCCCCCAACCCCCCCATGCTTGTCCCACGGGAGTTACAAGTAGGCCTAATCATTTTAGCCCCCCCTGACAAAATTCCTGCGGACGCTCTTGATTGTACTGTCTGTGTCTTAAATAAACACCTTTTTAGTTCATTGCTTCTATCTTTATATTAAATGCTTTACCCGGTTGAGCTGCGTAAACAATATCGGCAGGTAAAGCGGCACTCTTTCGGTTGGGGCGGTCCAACTATCAAAGTGAATGATAGTAATTAATAACCAACTTGTAATGATTTATGTTTTATAATTACAGATTTATATTACGTATTTATAAAATGTACTCACATGTTTTATTTTATTATGTTTTATAAACAAAAGTAAGTTATGAGTTGCGTGGAGTTTACGTGGTCTAGGTATTTAATTAAACTATTGTATTCATTTGCGCTGTTTGTTATTAATAAATAGTTAAGAATGAGTTACTTTTTATTTATTAGTTGTTGAATGTTGTTTTTTAGGCTTTTTTTGGGGGGGGAAGGGAATAAACGGGGTTGATAGTTGGACCGCCCCAACCGAAAAAATACTGGTGAAGCAGCCGACCGGAAATCGGGAGACCAGGGCTCGATACCCCGTTGAAATGGATTTTTTAATTTCTGAATTAATTTCCTTATAATTAATTACACCCGCTTAATGAAATTGAGAAATACTTTTAAATTTGAATTTAAGTTTCACTTGCCAGTATAAAAATTTAAATTTCCCTCCCAGAAACAATTTTAAAAATTGGCGGATGAGCGGGTAATTTTCATTTCCAGAGAGGTGCTGCTACATGCGGCGCGGGAATCGTCTGAACTCTGAACTAGCGCTAGTAATGCACACACACGCTTATTATGTGTTGTCAAAACTAGGACATATTTTCAGAAATACCTAAACCATGGAGTTACATATAGTACGTCCATGCCTAAACGAATGTGCCTTTTTCATTACGGCCTTCTGCCTCAATTGAAAGTTCATTTATCTGAGGAAGGAGTATTCACTACATCGGAATCACAAAAGAAAGTCCACGGTAAGTTAGGTTAAGGCGGCCTTCTGTACTAGGGGCCACCTAGGCCCTAGGCATTGAATAACGGGATTGGATACACAAAGCCCTAGGCTAGGCTAGGCAGTTGTACTATAATATAGAATCCCTGGGCTAGGGCCTAGGCCTACTTGGTGCCTGGTGGTAAACGAGTTGTGAAGCTGGGTTGTGTCTTGTGCTAGGGCCTAGGCTAGCCTATAGGCCTATTATGTGGTTACATTGCATTGTAGTGATTATTGTGTACCCTAGGCCTAGTTGTAATGTTGTTGTAGGCCCTAGGGGCCTAGGCCTATTTTTTAATTGTAATACCTAGGCCTAGGCCCTAGCATCTAGGCCCTAGGCCTGAATGTATTATTGAGCGAGCATAGCGAGCGTCTCCACTTGACTCTTATGGCTCGAATGTCTGTTTTTTTTGGCTTTTTGTTTTTTTTTCTGTTAGGCCTACTGCTTTGGTACAGGTCGCACCGTTTCTCTGATCGACCAGAAATTTTGCACACATGTAGGCTACAGCCAGGTTCATATATAAATCAAGAGGTCTGAAAGATACCTCTTTCACCGACATCTCGTGGTCAACTCTTGGTGCCATTATTTATTTATTTATTTATTTATTTATTTATTTATTTATTTATTTATTTAAAAGCATTTCGTACAGATTCATGTGGTAGCACTCAAGGCTTCCGAATATTGAAAATAAGTCAATTTTTAAAAGTTTGTTAAGAATATGTTGAAATAAAGTCAGTGGTACTATAGAAGACCTTGTCAACAAGAAAATCGTTCAGCTTTCGCTTGAAAGCATCTCGCGTCGGAGCCTGTGTGATCTCTCTTGGAAGACAGTTTGTTACTTTTACACCCAAGTGGAGTGGGGTTTTGTCCAGCTTCTTTAGCCTGTGCCGCTCGACGAATATTTTCCCTGCAGTTCTTGTATCATGGTTATGAACGTCGGCTCCTGTGACCGTCAGCAAGGGATTGTCCCTAATGAACAGGGCCAAGGCCTTAATATGAAGACCAGGAAGTGTCATGATACCAAGAGTTTTGAAGGCTGCTCGACAAGATTCTGTTGGTTGTAGTGCAGCTATGTATCGGATTGCTCGCTTTTGAAGTCGAAACACCCTTATACTATCGGAGGCACCACCCCAAAACAGCACTCCGTATTGGAGATGGGACTGGAGAAGAGCAAAGTATGCAGTTTTCACAGTGCACTGTCTCATTAGGATTTTTATGCTGAAACATGCTGTGCTTAGCTTCTTACATAGTGAGTCGATGTGACTACTCCACTTTAGCCTGTAGTCGATGATTAGACCCAAAAACTTGGCGTCCGTGGAGACCTCGACCGGGGCCTCCAGGTGGGGTTGCTCCCCCTTTGTGGCAAAAGCAATGGCTACAGTCTTGTTTATATTAAGTGCAATTTTATTCGGATGACAGTATTGTTCAAGCTCCATAGCTGTTTGATGCAATGCTTGCTCTAACTCGTCAGTGGTACCGCCAGTCAGAACAGCACTAAAGTCATCAGCAAACTGGGTTTTGGTTCCTAGTTGTATATTTTTTGGCATATCGTTGACATAGATGCTGAAGAACGTGGGGCTAAGGATGGACCCCTGGGGAATTCCATAAATGGAATTTTCCCAGTTTGCTTCTCCGCTACCGTCTCCTAACCGCACACATTGTTTCCTTCCCGTTAGAAAGGACTTGACCCAATTGTTTTCGGGACCTGTGATTCCATAGAATTTAAGTTTTTCTATAAGAGTGGCGTGGTTTACCGTGTCAAAAGCCTTGGTTAAATCAAAAAAGACTGCTCCTACACTCAGTTTATGATCCAGAGCATCTTCCACTGCATTTGTCACACGAAGGACAGCAGAGGGTGTTGAGTGATTTTTTCTAAAGCCATGCTGTTCAACGCACAATAAGTTGTTTCTTTCCAAGTGCTGAACTAGTTACGATAAGGAAGAGCTTCTCCAATATTTTGGAGAATGCCGTTGGCAGTGCAATGGGGCGATAGTTAGACATATTCGTTCTTTCACCTTTTTTATAAATTGGCTTTATGACAGTTCAGGGAACTGACTGGTGGTAAACGAGTGGTTAAAAATGTGCGTAAGAGGTTCCACAATTTGGGGCGCACACTTCTTTACTACCAGCATTGGTACTTCATCCCAGCCTGTTGATGTTTTAGGTTTCATATTTCTTATGACTGTCAGTATGTCATTGGGTGTTAATGTGGGTATTTGCAAGGCGGGGATGTCTGGTTGCTGTTGTGTGTTTTGCAACAATTCGAGGCATTTATCCGTTGTGTCCGTGTGTACATTCACAACATCTTCAACTGCTTTAGCAAAGAAACTGTTCAAGAGTCTTGCTACTTCTAGCTGGTTTGTCACTCTTTGTCCGTTTTCATTTATAAGAGAAATTTCTGGGGCATCCTTTTTAGTCTTCCCGGTGATTTGATTGACAATGTTCCAGGTTGCTGCTGATTTGTTGTCTGCTCTTGCAATTGTTGCTTGATGATAAGCTTTCTTGGCTGACATTACTGTTCTTCTGAGAAGCTTGGTTAGGCGTTTGTGTTCCAAGGATGCTGGTCCTTCAGGATTTCTCTTTGCTAGGTACCAGATGTCTCTTTTCCTCTTTGCCATTTCTCTGATGTCATTTGTCAACCATTCCTTGTTATTTCTTTGCTGAGATGGTTTGGTAAGAGTTTTGGGAAAACATTCCCAGAACATAGGTAGGAACTTACGAAGGAAGTTATTAAATTTTATATCCACGGTTACTGCATTGTAAACATCATCCCAGTCTAGGTCTGCCAGTTTTGCTGAGAAGTTGGAACAATTCTGAGGGGTGAATCTCCTTCGACTCTTAGTGCAATTTTTACTCTTTCCCGTCTTGCCAATGTAATTGACTTCAATTAATTGACCTGCATGATCAGATAGTCCCGGATCCACATTTCCGAGGAAGTTCACCTCATTTGAGTTAGTTAACACATTGTCTATGGCTGTTTGTGAGGATTTGGTAATTCTAGTAGCTTCGTAGTTTAGTAACCGGAAGCCTGCGAGTCTTGCGGTTTCTTCAAGTTGGTTGCTTGCTACGTTGTCTAGAATGTCGATGTTTAAGTCTCCACAGATAATCACTGGTTTCTTTTCTGTTGCTACTTGCTGTAGCAATGAATCCAGTTTGCTATAGAACCACTTGAGTGACTCCTTTCCTGGTGGCCGGTAAATGACAATCACTATGCATTGTAAGGGCTTAGTGATTTCCACTGAGCATAGTTCTAGTTGCTTCTCTTTAGCCATTTTACAAATATCTTTTCGAAGGTAATATTCCAAGAAACTATTTTTCTTTATAAGGATACAAACTCCTCCTCCTTTACTGCGAGCCCTGCCAAAGCTGGCAGCCATGGTAAAGTTATTAATTTGAAGAGCTTCTTCATGCCCTGCTTGTAACCAGTGCTCCTAAGCGGTGTGCCCCAGGGGACAATCCTAGGCCCACCATTCTTTCTTTTATACATTAATGATTTACCAAATTACATTACTAAAGGCACTTTAGCCCAATTTGTAGACGACTCCAGCCACCTTCTCACTGCCCCTAGAAACGGGCAGGGCCTTCTACAGTTAGACTTAAATGAGCAGGCAGCCATAATGGCCCACTACTGCAACCTCAATCTCTTAGCCCTCCAACCAACCAAGACCGTGTACTTGAACTTTCATTCCCCTTCTAATGCACCAGACTCCAGTCCTCTAATTCGCGTAAAGGAAAAGATAATTCCTCGAGCCAGCACTGTTGAGTTTTTAGGCCTCGGGCTCTCTGAGTCACTTGACTGGTCGATTCACATCGACAAAGTTTGTGCCAAAATAAAAAGTGGATGCTTCATGATAAGAAGGCTAAAAGGCATAGTCAACCCCCACACGCTAAAACTTGTTTATCATGCCCACATTCACTCCCATATTTTATATGGCCTTTTGTTTTGGGGTGCCTCCCCACATGCGGAACGGGTCTTTATCCTACAAAAGCGAGCAGTACGAATCATGTGCGGTGCCTCCAGGCGGAAGTCATGCAGGAACATTTTCCCTACTCATCAAATTCTAACATTATCTTGCTCACTAATTCTGCAAGCTGCAATATTTGTGCGCTTGAACCCTAGTCTTTTCCCAATAAACAACACTATACACTCTCATGCCACCCGTTCTGCTTCCAATATCCACGTTCCCCAACATAATACACAGCTTTACTCTAAGAGCCCCATCTACCTTTGTCTTACCATATACAACAAACTTCCTGCCCACCTCAAAGAATCCCCCTCACTTGACACATTCAAAGCTCAACTCAAAAAGTACCTTTTAGGCAATTGCTTTTACTCTCTATATGAATTCTTATCAGTGAAACCTGGATCCAAATAACTTTCAGCTTATTCATATCTCTTGTAATCAACCTAACTCATATTGTTTGTGCTACATTTATTCTACTAGGCCTACATCATTTTGTATAATTTAAGTGTAAACCCATTGGTAATGTTTGTTTTATTTAAATATTATATCCTTGGCTTCATTGTAGGAGCTATGTATCTGTTTTATTTTATTACTTAACTGACAAAACCTATAGGTACTATGTATGTATCGATTGGTGAATAAACTACTCTACTCTACTCTACTCTACTCTACTCCGAAATACATAAAATATCGATTTCGCGTTTCGCTGAATCAACTAAAATTTCTAATTCTTCTACTTTTTTTTCCAGACTTCTTATATTAATATGTGATAACATGTGAGGCTTTTCCTTGGTGTATTCTTATTTACAGGGTTTTGAGAGGTTAGTTGGGGCTCTGTTACGATGCAGTCTTTTTTAGGTGGGGAATTAGAAAAAACCTCCTAACCGTTGCACCCTCCGGCCAAAAAGAAGCATTGTACATTGATTCTTTCAGGTCAAAGTCAGCTCCGATCTTAAAGGCGTTGAACTCACTTTTTGTGTCAAGCTGGTCTACTACAAAGATCCTACCTGGTTGTTTGTTTACTAGGTATTGTTCAACTTGTTCCCTGGTTGCATTTTTATGAATACGGCCCAGATGCAACCAGACTCTTTTCTTAACTGCTGTCAAGCCTAAGCTCGACTTCCCATCTGTAGAAGTGCCTACTATGATGTTTTTTTGTGAAGTTTTATTTTGCTTCGTGTCCTTAGGGCCTACACGTTCATTTGGTGACGATTGGCTACTATGTCTAGATCTAGGCCTAGGCCTGTTTATGTTGTTGTCACTCGTCGACTGGCTAGAATTGGTGTTTACATCCTTCATTGCCCGGTCTAGGCTAGGGTTCCTTTTGCCGGCAGGCCAGGAGTTCTCAGTCTGTGGGAGCAGCTTAGGCACTGGCTTAGTCTTTGCTTCCTCATGTGGGGTCGCTCTAACCTTACTTACGCAGGACCCTGGGGCTAGGCCTTCAATTTTTTCCTCTTGAAGGGTGATAATTCTTTTAAGATCAAAGATTCTTTCATCCTTTTCATGAATAAGGGCTTGTAAGTGGGGGTACCTGTCGTTATCTTCATTTGCCATCTTATCTGCAGTCTTGCAGTCCTTTGTGTCTGGGCCTAGGCCAATGCATAGGCCTTCAGCTAAATCAAAAATAGTTTTTACTGCGTTTTTTAGCCTGCTAAGGGTATCAGCCCTGTTCACTATTTTCGCATCTAGGCCTAGGCCTACATTCAGGGCCAAGTTTCCCAAGTCCTGGTCTTCTATATCTTCCAGGTATTGGAATATGTTTGGCAATCTTGATTGCAGTGTGCTTTGACTGGTGGCCCCAGTACTAACTTGCCCAATGGTCTTGCCCACACTAGGCCCGCTTGCCTCGCCTTGTTGGTCAACTGTTGGCCTAGGCCTAGGGCTTGGCTGCCCGTTGTCTTGCCTCTTGGTTACAGCGAGACTATCAACTTTTTTATCAAGATTATGGAAATATTTGATAAGTTGTGACACACTCGCGGTGAGCTTGTCCACCTTGCCATCGAGGGGCGTGTCTTGTTTGCAACAGGCATTGCAGAACCACTTAATATTGCTTTGGCCTTCAACTACGTTATAAACTTTAACTGTAATTTTAGCACATGTAATATGAAACCACTTATTACAACCACCGTCGCAACCCAACCAACGGTCATCATCTTCGATATTGAATTTGTAGCAGAGCCCACATGGCGAGCTATCCTCCATGTCCGCCATCTTCCGTTCTTTTTTGATCGATATCGCCCTGTGAACTGCATTATCGATCGATGGAAGTTCCCTAGACTATTTGATGTTATTAATATTATTTAGGAGACTTTGAAAGACTCTTGGTCAACAAAATAGTCAATAGGCCTATCTAGAAGGCAGTCAGCTGAAAAATACAATTTTATCAAAACAAAAGCATAAAACAAACTTTGGTGGTTTGCAAATAAGACTTGACAGCTAAGATAGAATTATTTGAAATCAGCTAGAAACTAAGGCAAATATAAGAACTAAGGCATAGTCTTAATGCTATGCCTAGGCCTAGGTATCAATATATAATGCTCTCTTTACGTTCCATATTATATTTCTTCTAGGCTTGATAGTTGATCTGGTGAATAGAGAATTTTCCTTCGACATTAGCAGCCATGTTTCTTATTTACGTGGATAATGCAGTTCACAGGGCGATATAAATAATGGCACCGAGAGTTGACCACGAGATGTCGGTGAAAGAGGTAGGCCCTATCTTTCAGACCTCTTGATTTTTATATGACCCTGGCTATACATACCACCTATGCGGGTTGCTGTAGGTATAGTTTTTGAACAAAATCCGATCGTTGGTTATAAAAAATTAAAAATTAAATTAAAAAATTAAAATGTTGCGATCGTTATGAAATTTTGCAGGTCAATAGGCCTAAGTACAACATTCTCTCCTATTTTACAAATTTTCAGCTAAATCGGTCAAGACCTTAAGACTTTCCAGAGCCCGTGTTCTAAGTTTTGCCGCTAGGTTTTCGAGACCAGTAATGTGGATGTCTACTTGTTCGGCAAAAATGCTTTTAAAAGTTCAGCGTTTCTCCTACAGATGGGGTGGTGAAAATACACGAGGGTTTGACGGTAGTTTTGATTTTCAACTGATTTCGGATGTGTGTTGTGACGCACGGCCCACCATTGTCGTTCAAGGTCGCTTCTTTTGAATGGATCGCCTCACTCAGCCGGCGAGCGGTCAGGTAGTCGGGGGTAATTGCTTTCTCGAAGCTAGCCGGGTGAGGGTTTTCTACCTTTTGTATTCTCTTTCTGTTCTTATTGTTCTATTTATTTATTTACATTTTTTTGTTTAATTGCAAATATCTCATACTAGGAAAACGCTAAAGTCCCGCCGCGTTGATGGATGAGCGGTTTTTTGTAAGTTTTTTGTTTGCGTTTTTTGCGTTTGTTTGCACTTTTCCTTTGCAAGTGCTTTTTGAATGCATTGTAGGTGATTGTTGTCAAGTTTCTATTGTTATACTTGTTAATTGGTATTATAAACCTCAAAAAACTCATATTAAAACCTTTGTTTCTGTGGATTCTGACTAACTTTTTCAACTTTTTCTTTCAAAAGGTACTATACATCACCATAACCTTAATGTCCATGTGAAATCTGAACGTTGTAGTCCCACCCGTTTGGTCAGAATCGGTCCAAATGTGACGAAAATATCGCACTAAAAATTGAAAAACTAATATTAAAACCTTTATTTCTATAGATTCTAGCTAACTTTTTCAACTTTTTCTTTAAAAGGGTACTTCAACACCATAATCTTAATGTCCATGTGAAATATGAACGTTGTAGCCCCACCCGTTTGGTCAGAATCGGCCCAAATGTGACGAAAATATCGCACTAAAAATCGAAAAAAATCGTAAAAGTACGATATTCATGAGAAATATTTCTTCGATTGTACCCAAAAACAATACACCTCTAAGTTCAGAGAAAACGAAGGTCCCCTCAAATTTTCATCAAGATCGCATATGCCGTTTGCCCGGAATCGAGCGAACAAACAGACGGGAAAAAAAACAAAAAAAAAAAAAACATTGGAGCTAAATTTTTTGGTGGGTCAGTGAAATTGAAGTTTTCGCTTCGCTCGCTACGCTCATCCAAAAATTGTTAAAATGTTAAGCGTGTGTCTTGAATTTTGTTTTTTTGGACGTAATTCTACGATAAAAACTGACTGAGTTACGGATAGGCCTACCTAATGATTCTATAATAATAGGCCTATGTGAATAATATTTACATTCAATAAAACATTGATCCATATTTCAGTCAGTTTTGATCGTAGACACTAGGGGAAAAAACGCATTTCATAACTCAAGCTACACATTTAAACTGCGTCATTAAATATTTTCAATTATAAAAAAAATATTTCGCTGAATAAATTATTTTCATCACAATAGATTTGAAATGGACGAAGGCAGGTAGAAAAAACCCATGTTCCTCCCAAACTCGCTCACTTGAATGCCCCGATGCCTGCCTCGTTCTCCCCTCGCGATTTAAAAAAAAAAAGTGGAAAGGGAAAAGTGTACAAAGATTAGGCCAGGCCTCGCCTATACTAATTAGTTAAATAGGCTGATGTAGCCCCACTTCAAAGCCACGAATAAATGCATTTGAAGTAATTCTCATTGTAGGGTGCACACCAGCGTTTCATTCTGTGATTAGTAATATCTGTGATCGACCTTCGGCAGAGCACAAAGAGCATTTTGAATTTTAGCAGAACTTGACATATTCATGTTTAGACATATTATTATCTATACCTGATTGCGTAATCTGTAGATGTTCCATCGCGTTGAAACTGTAACCCTGATGGACTAGGCTGGGGAGAAGCAATCAAGTTGGTCTGTTCCGTTACGTCGTAAGTTATTACATTATTTGGGTCATTCTCAAACGTAATGACCATATTGAAAAAAATGCTTGCAAGAAAAATTATAACATAAAATTGGATGCCTCCTTTAACAATACATTATCCAATAATTTGTTCTTACAGCCCTAAAAGGGTTTATCTAAAAAAACAAAATTTTTTTACATACAAGCATTTTCATCAATCCAAGTGTACGAAAATGTCATGACTGTTACCGGACATAAAAGTGACAATTGATGTAAGAAGTTATTTATTAAATCTATATTCATGTGCACAATAGTTTTAGTTACATTATCACACAAAACTAATACATTCAATAAAATATACATTTTTATTTTAATCACTTTTTATAATACCAAAATGTCAAGAATGTTACTCAAATTTCAAAACCTGGTAATTAACTTACTAATAATGGACAAATGGCAAATCAAATTTTATCAAGATCACTGTTAGCAATGAAGTATTAATATTATAAATAAGATTAAAAATGTGATTCAGTTATTTTAAACTTTAAATAAGACTTAATTTAATAATTAGCTCGGGTACCGGTGTTGACAAAAAGTAACAGTCTTGACAAAAAAGTTACTTTTCTAACAGTAATAATTTTTTTCTAAGATCATGTTGCTTGTTAGTGTACAAATCAGTCAACCTAAAGATAAAATCCATCTAATCCAACAAGTTTGTGTTGAGTTTAAAGTAAAGAGACACTACGGGTAACGGTCTTGACAAAAAGTAACATTCTTGACAAGTGATCACTGAAAATCAATAAAAACAAGTGTTTTGTTACTTTTGAGTATGGCAATGAATTACAACCTCTCCCTTCAAAACACATCTACAGTTGCAGGAAATTAATGCAGTAATCCACGATGCCCTTGGTAATGTTACTTTTTGAAAGTAACATACCTGACAAGTAACATGCATGACATTTCAACTTCATTAATTCATTAGCTGTTAACAATCCCATTTGAAAAAGTAGGGTTATGTTTGCTATGAGCTGGAACTTGATTGTAACTTAACTCAATTGTTAAATAAAATATTAAATACAAATTAAATTGTTTTATCTTGGTAACATTCATGACATTGAATTAAAATACTCACCGTTAAAATGTTTACTTTTCAATTTTAAAGAGTTCTCATGTCAAAACAAACCAAACTTCCATGATGCCATGTCAGGAGCTGTTCTTCTTCTTCTTCTAGATTGATCCACTGCCTTCTTGAAAAATTATTTAAACTCTTTTACAATGGTAACAGTCATGACATTATTATGATTGCCACATTAGGGACAAACACTTTCCACTAGTTATTGTTTGAAATTGTAAATTGTTAAAAAAAGTCACTAACACACAGTTATTAACTGTTATTTCTGCATTAATTCCAATCTAGAGACTAAATAAATTTTAGTCTTAAAGTCAAACATTTTACAAAAACACTTCTGGTTTTGAGGATAGGGACATGGGTTTTAACACATTTTGCAATACCCGACATTGAATTAAAGGTCAACCTTACAAGATAGAAGTGCAAAAATTCATGGAGCTAATAAAAACTATAAGTATTCTGAAAATGTACAACCAAAATTTATGCAAATCAATATCTTGATCTAAAAAAAAAATAATATTAAGGTGGGACAGCACAAGGGTCATTTTATTTGAGAATGACCCATTTAGTCCCTAAAATGAGTTCGTATGTAAATAATAAAAGGTAAATATTATATTTGCAAAGGGTTGAACGTGGGAGGGGGGGGGGGGGCGTAATGCGTAATATCATAATAAGGGGAGTTTGATGTAACATCACGCGATCTAAACTGATGCTTTTCAATAGTGGCGCACCCAGGATTTCATCCAGGGGGGGGGGGGCTGACCACCCTGGTCAGCCCCCCCAAAAGTGTTCTAAATCGGAAATGCACTATTTGTAAGTGGCAGCGCTGCTGATTAGAGGTGCTGGGTGAAATTTAGGTTGGGTATAAAAAGTTGCCGCTATAGAGCGTGTGGCGGTCATAAAACCATGGACTTAGAATAGTAACTGGCGTGTAAATCCACGATAAAAACAAAGCGCAGCTCTCATATGAAAATAAAATACCGCAAACTGATCACAGCGCTAAACTCAAGACGCAACAAGGTGTTTTGCTTTCTTTCTTTCTTTCTTTCTTTTATTTATTTGTTTCAATATTATTTTCATCAAAATCTATCATACATAAGATATATTAAAAGTGAAGAGCTTTGAATATAAATTTAATGTTGGTGCTTGTGAGGGGTTCTGGGGGGAGGGGTGGCTTTAGCCCCGAAAGCTCCCCCCTTGGGTGCGCCACTGCTTTTCAATACAATGCGTTTGTTTGGTTATACTTATGGCTACAGCAGCAGACATTATGAACTTCTTATTGAATTCTTATGTTGACAATTATTTACCGGTAGATGCCGATTTTCTTATTCATCAAAGCCTCTAAGGCAGGTTAAATAGTGTTACATAAATACAAATAAATTAAATCAAAAATAAAATTAATACAATTTAACTTTAAAATATTATTGTAACTATTCCCATACAACCCGTGATCGGCATAATTTGATACAACTTTTCATGTACTGATCGACGGTACATAGATAATGTGCTCTCACAGGCATTGAAGAAAGTGAATATTACTTTGTATCCTGCTGGTCGTGCAAACAGCGAGCGCTCTACCCTTCCCATAGAAATTGGGTGGCATTCACAACCACGTTGTCAACCCATGTGGAATGCAGCCCTCTCCAACCCAACCCTTCTTTTCTGGCCATTGACCGTTCTGATCGTTGCTTCATGTCGAACAACTCGTCGTGGTTTCAATAGGACTACGAGCGTGGCTTATTCACAAATGAACATTTTTACCACTGTTCACCCAACAAATAAAATGAGATGTTTACTCGATTTATAACAAATTTTAGCCAACGTCTTTCCCACATATTATCATTGCGAGTAGAAATAAATACCATAAACGCCTTCAAGACGTCATTATTACAGTCACAACAACAACACAACTACAGAGTAGCCTACATGAAATATTAATATGTATATTATATTTATGTGTTTTATCTTATTGATGATGAAGTCTGGACAATAGAAACGTTTTGTCTCTTGACCCAGAGGGCTTTAGCCTAATAGCTTTGGCTCGTTTACTTTTTTCTTCGTTCTACTAGAGGCATTGTCTTAAGCCGCCCCATTTCAACAGGTTTAATTTCACATTTTTTTTTAAACACACCGGTACACTTAAAAATTCAAAACTTTTAAACCATAAAGTGCAATGACATAAAACTTTCAGAAGTCGTTAAGCACATGTTAACTATTATTGTATCAAAATAAGGGATTTTTAGAAAGCACCGTTTTCGAAATGACTATGATTTAGTTTTCACACTTCACAAAATCCGTGGATTTTGGAAATGTTGAAAGTTGAAACGCGCGCCGGGCTCTACGAGTCGAAGTAGTTCGCTCAGTCACCGCGCAGCGCTACAAGACGGTCTGAGCTGCTGCCGCGACGGGGTAGAAATGGCCAATTATCGGGAATATTTACAGGGGCACGGGAAATCAGTTCCAACTCACAAACCATTCATCCAAATTGGAAAATTTAAAAAGTGTCAGCAAAACGTATTTTGGGCCAATGAAGAATGATCAACCAAAATGCAGTTTCACTTTTACGTTTAGCATATTATCAATTCAAAAATACATAAAAAATGTCTCAAAACACACCGGTACACTTAAAAATTCAAAACTTTTAAACCATGAAGTGCAATGACACAAAACTTTCAGAAGTCGTTAAGCACATCATCACATGTTAACTATTGTTGTAAAAAAATAAGGGATTTTTAGAAAGCACCGTTTTCGAAATGACTATGATTTAGTTTTGTATTGTTTAAATAGCCGGTAGGCCTACGCCCCAAAAAATTATTTAATATTTTTTTTGTTATTTTTTTTACTCTTATAACACCTCTAAATTGCAATACATTTCGAATTATAGGGAGTAACAAGTCACATCCAGATGTCTATGGAATAGCCTTAAGTAGTGTAGATAGAAATTACATTTTAACAAAAGTAACGTTACCATGGCAACGAAAAGTCGCACGAGAATTCTGGTCACTATGCACTGCCACCTAGAAGTAATCAAAATACTATCGAGGAAGCAGTGTATTATTTGTTATCAAAGGGGGGGCATTTGATAATGCAATCCGTTCTCTCCGATCGCTCCGCCGAGCCTCTAGCGCGTTTGATAATGGCTTCCGAGCGCGCTCCGTCGTGTTTGATATTGCTGGAGCGATGCGCTCGGAGAGCTCTCCAATCGCAAGGTGAAATTCGAGCGAGCGACGGAGTCCTCTCCGTTCAAGACACGAAATTCAAATTTTCAAATTAGCTTCAGTGCTTCACCATCTCAGCAGCCTATACCGTGGTGACCGATGTGCGGATACACATCCAAAATCTTAGATGGGGTAGTTAAACATGGTTAAACACATCGACGTCGAAAAGGAAAGCATGTAATTCAGTTTAAAATTTTCAATGTGTTTAGTAAGCTTTTGTGCAAATTATCATTTTTATTGTCACGGCTGTGTACAATAAAGGGGATAGCTTACCTATATTACTTGTCGACTTTGTCGTAGGCCTACCCGTGCATCCCTTTCATCTTCCATGTTCTGGCAAGGTTATGTTTATTTGAAAAAAGCGCGTTGCTACTTCAAATCTCGTTTGATAAAGCCAGCTTTCAGAGCGCTGTCTGTTCTCTCCAGTCACGTGACCGCGCGCACTCTGTCTCTCTGTCGGCCTTTATTATCAAATGCGCCCAGAGTTAAAATAGTTTTCTCAAAGAAATGATGTCAAGGTCCTCTAGATGGCGGTGGATTTTATCCATTCTCTCCTATTGTACAAATTTTCAGCTAAATCGGTCAAGACCTTAAAGACTTATTGGCAGGGTTGGGTAACGACGCGTCGCAAATAATATTTGACACGCCGTCGAAAATATGTGTAGAATATGTCAAATTTGTAGAAAATTTGTTTTGAAAATTAAATAAGGAATATTATTAAATATAATTCAAATTCCAGACTTACTTTCATCAACCATAAAAACAAATGAACTCAACATTATATTTTGAACATTTAAGCAAGTGTTTGTACTTGTTGCAAGGCGAGCTGTGTAGATGAAAGTGCCCCAGGACTCCGCCCCACCTGCCTGCCGCTGAAAAATGACCTGAAACTGTCCCCCGAAAGCTCTTGCAATATTGCGCACACGCATTATCTCACTAATTTCCTACGATGAATCAATAATTAAGCAAAGAAAACCGGCATCTTCACAAGATACCAAGGTCACCTGCTTTCCCGATCGTAAATATATGGACAAAGCCAAACGCCTCCCCAGATTTTCTTCCTTGCGTTTCATTAACCAAAGTCATCCCTTACCTATCGTAAACTTATTTTATAGTAACATTTGTTCTAGTTATAATTCACATTGCCTCATTGCCAATGTATTGTAGGCTAAGAAAACTAGATATAAGCACAATGAAAAAGAAAAAAACACCTGATTTTGCTCAAAGTAACAATACACTATAGACCCACCTAAGCTCTACTTCCCAGTAATTTTTGACGTGTCATTTAATGTCATGAAGTGTAATTTACGACGTGTAGGCCTATATTAGACGTGTATCATACTAAAGTCTGTCCATCCTTGCGGTACAAAGTGACTATTGGCGGACGAGACCGGGATCGGTCTTCCCGTCTATTGTCTGCATTTTTCCCTTTCCACCTTTTTTGGCGTGATCGAACTTGGGAGCGAACATGTTTGTTTTTTTTACCTGCCTTTGCCCATTTCAAATCTATTGTGATGAAAATAATTTATCCAGCGAAATATTTTTTTAATAATTGTCAATATTTAATAACATGGTTCAAATGTGTAGCTTGAGCTTGGAAATGCGTTTTTTTCCCTAGTGTCTACGACCAAAACTGACTGAAATATATAAATATTATTATATTATTATGTAGGCCTAATATTTTAAAAATATATTGTAGAAGAATTATCCGTAACTCAGTCAGTTTTTATCGTATAATTTCGTCCAAAAAAATGAACTTCAAGACGCACGCTTAATATTTTAACGTTATTAGATATTTGCAATTAAACCAAAAAATATCAATAAATAAAATAGAACAATAGGACAGGAAGAGAATACAGCAGGTAGAAAACCCTCAGCATCTAGGATGGTCTATTTTACGACTACACGCGACAACCCTTAGCAGCTGCCTCATACCCATACCCGACGCGTCCGTCGATGGTCACTTTGTACTTCATGGATAGATAGACTTTAGGTATAATACCTGTTTTCGACGTCGAGTATTATACCTACCCAACCCTGCTTATTGGTATGTAACATTATGGGAATGTTGTACTAGGGTCATGTTGCACGTACCGGTGCTCGCTCAACAACGCGACGGGACTTCAGCGTTTTCCTAGTTGTAGTTTGATTGTTCATTGTGCCAAGTTTGTGAAGCAAGCTCATTTCCTTGGTACTTCTTCAGTTGGGGCGGTCCAACTTTTCTTTTATACACACTAACGGAAAGGATTTCGGGTACGCTCTTATCAAAAATATCCTAGACTAGCGCGGCAGGAAACTAGGCGGAATGGTCGACTAACCTAACGTAGCCTAAGTAGTTTTGTAACGGAAAGGATTTCGGGTGCATATGTTTTCATTAAAAAAAAACGAGTGTTGAAAAGTTGGACCGGCCTAACCGAAGAAGTTCCATTTCCTTTATAATTACTTCACTGTTATGGAATGTTCTCAGTCAGCAGTTTTGAGTTAAGTGTGTCTGGCTGAGAGGACATTCAACAGGTGAGGTAATTAGTCAGGAAGTGCCAGCTTGGCTGTAGGGAGGGACTAGGAGAAAAGCTTCTGGTGAGTTCCCTGAGTCAGGTGTAGGCCTAGCCTAGGTACAGATTTTGATGTAGGCCCCCTACCAGAAAAGCGTCCCGAAAATCTTTTGTCCCGGATGTTACGAAAGGCGTAATAATTGTCCGATCGGGTCCATCTTGGGCTCTATGGAACCAGACATACCGTACGAAGCGCAGCCAGATTTTCATAAAAGGCGTCGAAATGCCCCTATTTCAATAAATCTTTTACCCGCGACATCGGGGTGGCGGGTAGGCCTAGGGTCTGGGAGGTGTTTAGGAAAAGTGTCCCGGAAACAACATTGTACCCCAAAAACACCAAAACGACCGACGTGACGCCGACACGGCCGTATCGCGGCCGCCCCCTGGTTTAGTAGGTGATTTATTCATTCAGCCATAGAAAATTACCTACCGGTACCTACATTTAGCTGTACATATAATTAGGCTATTCAAGCTTGACTCTCCTTAGCCTATAATTAGACAAGTGAGCGAAGCAAATGAGGATATAACGCTACTAGATCGGGTCTTCGTCGTGATTAATGTGTCTGTTTTTTTAGGCCTAAATGTGTCCGGTCCCATACGGCCGAAGGGCAAAATAGATTGAGAGCTGAAATTTTAAACGGACATCCGTGACCAGGTAACTGAGTACTAGGGATGGGACGTTTAAACGTTTAGTGGACGGTTAGAGGTTATTAAATTCGCAAAACGTTTAGTAAAAAAAAAAAATAAATATATATTTTTATGGAATGTTATTTTGTTATCACTTTTGGAGCCTACACAAACACGGGCTAACAGATTAGTCCGATAATTTTCTAAAAATGCTCAATTTTGGTGGAGGTGCCGGGTCCCAGGCTGTGACATCTTCTCTGTTACACATGGTGGAAGTGCCGGGTCATTAAATGCAAGAGTGAGAGTAAAACCGTTTTTAAATTTATTAAAAAAAAGGGTTTAGAACGTTTAAACGTTAAAACGCGATTAGTTCAAGGGGTTAAACGTTTACTAAATTAAACGCTTTTCCCATCCCTACTGAGAAATGCTGACAAAATGATTAAAATCTGTGTGATTTAAACCTACAAGAAATAATAAATTGAAAAATAGGCTTGAAATGTGTAGGTTTCATTTCAACAACAATGCTTTCGTTCTTAAAGAAGTCATTTTTATTGAATAATTACATAGGCCTTCATTTATAGGCTACATACAATTAGGCTATTCAAGCTTGACTCTCCTTATAATTAGACAAGTGAACGAAGCGAATGAGGATATACTAGGAAACGCTCAGTTGGACGCGTTGATAAGCGAGCACGTGCTATAGCTAGACATTGCACATTTTTTTTAAATTTAAAATTTGCGACGTTTGCTGTCCACAGGGCCATGTTTCCAATACTATTTATTATTGCCAAGGTATTTGGGTAAACCCGTGTGTAAACCTTTACTTTGTGGATAAAATCCACCGCCATCTAGAGGACCTTGACTCCTTGGGAAAACTATTTAAACTCTTCGGTGACAAATAATACACTGCTTCCTCGAAAGTATTTTGATTACTTCTAGGTGGCAGTGCATTAGAAACTTCGCGCGACTTTTCGTTGCCATGGCAACGTTACTTTTGTTATAATGTAATTTCCATTCACACTACTTATCGGATCAAAATAAAATTAACATATTCGTGACCGGACGGACATTCTAAATGATTTGGCCACCTCAGATTTTGTCGCCGTTTAGTTTGAAAAAAAAACTTTCGATTAACTTTAATGTAACTTTTTAACTTTTTGAACGATTTTGCCACAAAACTAATGGCATTCAATCAAGAACAAAGCTTGCGAATGGTCAAAATTTCAAATCGATCCGAGCCTCCGTTCGAAAGTTATGGCAAGACATACAAACAAACAAAAAAACAAACAAAGCTAGTGACTATTTTTTCCGGCAGAGTCAAATGGAAACGCTCGCTTCGCTCGCTTAATAACACCACTAGATCGGGTGTTCGTCGAGACTAATGTGTCTGTTTTTTTTTTAAATGTCTGTCCGGTCCCATAGCCCAGCGGTTCTCAAAGTTACCCCTTGGGGGTACTCGAAGCCTAGCCGAGGGGTACGCAGAAACAATTTTAAACATGAAGTTTTCATGACCCAGTTATCGCAAAAATAACTTAGAATCATATTTATTCAATTACTTGCATCACAGCCACCTGCCCCATGGTGAGCTCCAAACATAAACAACAACAAAGTTATTTAGTTGCACTTAACATCATTTTTCTGCGCTATCTTTAAGCGAAGCTGTTGCACACGGCACCACAGTCGCTAGGCCTGCCCTCTCTCCGTCTCTGCTGCTATGCAGGGTAGAACACGAATCCGAACTTTGCGAATATTTTGAAGACGCAGAGTGGTTGTGTACACTGGCTTACCCGGCTAATTTTTTCAACAAAGTAAATGAACTAATTCTACAGCTACAAGGCAATGATTCAAATGTATTCAAATTAGTAGAGAAGATTTGTGCATTCCATAAAAAGTTAAAATTTAGGATTTAACGCATTTCTGCAGGATCTGTTGCCGCATTTTCCCAGCTTTTTTAATTCTGCGATGAAAACGAAATTGTTCTCACAAGTAAAATGACCACAATGTTTCGGAATCATATTGAGAAAATTAAGCAGAATTTTTGCGTTATTTCCCAGAAATTCAAAATAACAACTCTACGAATGAATTGGTCATGAATCCATTCTCGGACGAGGCAATTACCACCGCGGGTGTATCTGAAAATCAGAAGGAACAACTGTTTGAGGTTTTTACGGACAACCATTTAAAAAACAACATTCAGTAAGAGCAGTGCTGCCGAGTTTTGGCATGGAATAAGTAAAGAATATCCCGTTTTAAGCGCTACAGCGTTGTTAGCCCTCCTGCCGTTTTCATCAACATATCTATGTGATCTGGCATTCTCCACGTTGACCGTGTTGAAAACCAAAAACTGAAACAGGCTCAACCCCGAAAACGACTTAATAATGGCCATCAGCATCCTCAATCCCAGAATAAGTCTACTGATGTCAGGAAAGCAGGGCCACGTTTCACATTAAAATGAGGTTAGGTCGCTTTGCATTAATATAGGTGACAACTTACAAAATTATTTTAACAAAGAGCATAGCCGAGGGGGTAGGGTACATTATAGGTTTGACTGACTTTTAGGGGTACTTGACCAAAAAAGTTTGAGAACCACTGCCATAGCCTACGGCCGAACGGCAAAATAGATTGAGAGCTGAAATTTCAAAGTTATACATCATATATAGCCCTATTACGGTACATATTTATATATGGATTGTTGTAGGTTTTCGCGGCCCGTCATAGGATAAAAACAAGGATCTTGGGTAAAACCGCGTCGAAAATAAGATGAACCAGGGCAGAACCTGGGCGTCCACCGACGTTTCGTCTGTACTACGTCAGACATTTTCAAGGTTGACTGTGACTCTACGGAGGTTGGAGTCACAGTGGTTGGCAAGCACGCAGCGCCCGCCTTATATAGCCTCGGCTGAAGGTGCGGGGCGGCGAGGTTATATAGAAAATAGATGCGGGGCGGCGATGTCATATCGAAAAAATATATACGGATGGTGGCAATAGAGAAACAAAATAGCTCAGCTTACTGTAGTGAAACCTTTTTAGTCCGGCTTCTTGTCATAGGGCCTGATTGGTTGTCTTTTGAAATGTTATTCGTGTTTAGAATTATGGAATCTGAAATATGCACCACCTCCGAGGGATTTGGCTGAATAGGTCTACGGACTACATTTCGAGGCATGAGTGCAGGTTTCCAAGCAAGAGGGAGGCTCTGGCTATCATCTCTTTTGTTCATGTTATTCGGCCGTTTCTCAATTTCTACAGATTCACGGATAATACGTGGCTTGAGCTGTTGTACAGGACAAATAGTTTTTGTTTTGTCAAAATCTATCACATGCGAGTAAGCTTTAGCATGTTGAGCCAGGGCTGATTTCTTGTCACCTGCTTTCACAGCATTAGAGTGTTCATTTATCCTCACTGCTATGCGTCTGCCTGTTTAGCCTATGTACGTTTGATCACAGTCGTCACAGGGAACCTCATAAACCCCTCTTTCTTCCAGATGAACAGAGTCCTTAGCACTTCTCAAAAAGGAGCTGATTTTTCTGTCAGTGGAGAAAATAGTTTCGATGTTCTTACGATTGAGGATTCTACCTATGACGTCTGTGGTACCCTTGACATATGGAAGAAAAGCTTTAAACCGTGGTTTCTCCTTGTCCTCCTCTGAGGATGATACTGAGGACAAGGAGAAACCACGGTCTAAAGCTTTACTTCCATATGTCAAGGGTACCACAGACGTCATAGGTAGAATCCTCAATCGTAAGAACATCGAAACCATTTTCTCCACTGACAGAAAAATCAGCTCCTTTTTGAGAAGTGCTAAGGACTCTGTTCATCTGGAAGAAAGAGGGGTTTATGAGGTTCCCTGTGGCGATTGCGATCAAACGTACATAGGCCAAACAGGCAGACGCATAGCAGTGAGGATAAATGAACACTCTAATGCTGTGAAAGCAGGTGACAAGAAATCAGCCCTGGCTCAACATGCTAAAGCTTACTCGCATGTGATAGATTTTGACAAAACAAAAACTATTTGTCCTGTACAACAGCTCAAGCCACGTATTATCCGTGAATCTGTAGAAATTGAGAAACGGCCGAATAACATGAACAAAAGAGATGATAGCCAGAGCCTCCCTCTTGCTTGGAAACCTGCACTCATGCCTCGAAATGTAGTCCGTAGACCTATTCAGCCAAATCCCTCGGAGGTGGTGCAAATTTCAGATTCCATAATTCTAAACACGAATAACATTTCAAAAGACAACCAATCAGGCCCTATGACAAGAAGCCGGACTAAAAAGGTTTCACTACAGTAAGCTGAGCTATTTTGTTTCTCTATTGCCACCATCCGTATATATTTTTTCGATATGACATCGCCGCCCCGCACCTATTTTCTATATAACCTCGCCGCCCCGCACCTTCAGCCGAGGCTATATAAGGCGGGCGCTGCGTGCTTGCCAACCACTGTGACTCCAACCTCCGTAGAGTCACAGTCAACCTTGAAAATGTCTGACGTAGTACAGACGAAACGTCGGTGGACGCCCAGGTTCTGCCCTGGTTCATCTTATTTTCGACGCGGTTTTACCCAAGATCCTTGTTTTTATCATATATATATATTATATATATATGTTTAATTTTAAGTTTTTGCGGGTATATGTTAAATAATTATTGTTGAATGGGGCTTTTTTCCGCGAAGAATAACAAGGAGGTTCACACTTACCCCTCCCTGCCCGACGTTTCGGAGAAGTCACATTCTCCATCTTCAGGGGCGACGTGTCGACAGACTTGTTGCCTTGGGCCTGTCCACTCGCAGACTGATCAATCCTCACGACGTCGTTAGATCTCGATTGGTTTACGTGTACGTCACTCGTCGATTTATCTAATTTCGATCTACTCCTCGTCACAGGTCCGGTTTTGGTTGTAGTGACGTCAGCAACAAGACGGCTCTGTTTACGTGTTGACGTCACTACATTACAGGTGGTGTCAGGAAGTTGCACATGTGGTTTACAGCTTCACCAACAAAAACCACGTCCGCCACCAAGACCAAGACCGCCAAGAAAACATGGTGGTAATCCACAATTATGGAAAAAGAAAATTTGGAAGATTCCAATTTCCAATACAATTGACATGGGCACTGATAACTCTAGGCCTACAGTTGAGTGCCCTAAAACAACATTAACTAACTAACTATGGCACGAGTAATTATTTCTCCCTTAGGCTACTATTAATAGCCCTTTGTAGCTGGTTTAAAATTGCTGGATGCCACATTTTCTTTTCCTAATAGGCCCTAATGTATAATGTAGGCCTCGGCCTATTCATTATTTTGTTTATTTATAAAATGGTATTTAAAATGACATTCAAATATTCTTTGTAGGCCTAAATGTACCTCTATAATATGTGTAGGGCCTGTGAGTATTGCACATCTACTAATGCGAGTAATGAGTAAGTAAAATGAGAGTATGAGGTATTGTTTTAAAATGAGTTTGGATTGGATAGGCCTATAGTTACCTAAACAAGTAGTGTGGCCTAGCTATATAGTAAATTAGTTAGTAATTTTTATTCATTTGACTGATACAAAGTACAAGTGTAACACTTCTGCATATTCTCTAAATAGAGAGATACATGGAGTTTATTCTTTACTTCAACGCCATCCAAGGAGACTACCTTGCAATTGACCAAAGCTGCTAATTGTCAAGTTTCCCAAATGTTATCTATCTTGCAGTACAAATAATCGACTTGCTATTCAAACCACTAAAACATTTTTCCTGAATTTCCGCACTGGTACTCGGCAAGTGCTCTCGAGTCCATTAATACGTTTAGGGCCACAGTATACCAAGAGTAGTAACCACCAAAGTCCTTGGGCTTACCATAAATGAATCGTTAGACTGGGGCCCCCATATTCAATCAATTGTTCCTCGCCTCCTTAGTGGATGTTTCATGCTACGCAAACTGAAGTTAATTCGCCTCTAAAAGTTGCAGATATGCGCTCTGGCGGAGAAGCGCTCAACTGGAGGTTTGGGGGTAACTTCTACCGCGCGTATGCTTTTTCACACAGATTTGTATTACGATTGCATTAGTTTTGGGACTGTTGGCGATATAAATACATGCAACAGTCCACAATATTGATGTTTGCTATAATCAAGAATACTGTAATAGAGTAAAAAATTACGTCTCAATATATCTATTGATCTTGAAAACGTTTAATTTTGCAAGTCAATGAAGTGACAAAATGTTGAGGATTGGGCTTTCATCATTTGATTTTATTGACGAAATTGACGACATGTCATACTCATAATAATATGTATTTATGTATTTATTTTATTATTTATTTAACGTTTATCCTGTTCATTTAAAAATGATTTACAATAGCGATATTATTCATGATATTTTACGTCAAACCTTTTACAGTCTCCTGGTATAAAAGTACAACATATACAAAGGCCCCGGGGATCCATGAAGAATTCAAGTCCTTATTTGGTGACCTTTGCGTAATAATATCGCCATTGTGACACCATGATAATATTTGAAACTGAATACAATTTACGACCATGCATGTATGTAGGGTACTAAGGGCGTATTCCATTGGACGCACTAGTGCGCACTGAGTGCGATTGTCATGTTCCATTGGGATTTTGAGTTCGCATTACGTCAACTTTCCCGTGTTCCATTGGACGCACTGCACTCGGCGAGTGCATAAAAACCCGCACTGAGGCGCACTGGCTTCAAGGGTCAGTGCGACAAATCGAGTGCAACAATTTGACGCGGGACATTTGTTTTTGTTGTTGGAGATATGGAAACGTCAGACAGCAGCAATGAAGAAGATAATAATGCTAAACTCAAACGAAGTGAACAATACATTTTATAGGGTTTCATAATTTACGATGCCGTTAATTAGCAGCTATTCAGACAATGAGTATTATGTATGTATAGGACTAGGCCTAGAGGTAGAGCTTTGGGTATAACGCACCATTATAAGCCCAGGGGCTAGGCCCTAGCTCTAGGCCTAGCCTAGGCCCTAGCAATAGGTCCTAGCCTTTGGGTTTATAATGGTGCTTTATAAACCCAAAGCCCTAGCTTTAGGCCTAGAGCTAGGGCCTAGGCTTATACTCCGTGTAGGCTATAGCCAAGAATCATGATTATGCCGAAGTAAGGCCTTCTAAGTCAATGCTTTGATAAGGTATTTTATTCATTATTGTCACTTTTATTTACTCCCATCAGCTGATCAGCGTCTGGAAAGGACGCCATGTTTGCACGATTTGCACATTTTTGTGTTCCATTGGGAACTGCACTGACAGGCGCACTGCTTCGCACCGGGCGAGTGCTATGACGTATTTGCACTCGTCGAGTGCGCACTGAGTGCATGCCAATGGAATACGCCATAAGGCAACCAAGCCCCACCACTCTCCACATGTTTTTAATTTAGAATATGTTGGGATTCAAAGGATATCAACTATACTATGTAACATTTTCGTTAGAAATTAAGCAATCAAACTCCATAAGTAAATATAAACAATTGATCCAAGTATGGTTGATGGATCAATGCCGTAGAAATTAAGTGTAGCCATACCGTAATTTTTAAAATATTATTCAAAACACTATTAAGACATGTGTCTACCTAAACCATTGTATGATTTCATTATCTTCTTATTTCCACGCAATGTGTTGGCTTAACATTTTCAAATTTTCATACATAATACATAATTATGTTACTGTCAGTTACATATTATTATTCATTATTACATTACACATGAGATTGCATGACATTAGGCATATTACTAATTATTTTACCACACTATGTTTCAGTTTACTATACTTAGTTTAGTTCCTACTTTCTCTTATTTCTAGTCTTCATCAATATAACACTGTATGTAAAGACCCCAATTGTGGGTAAGATATACACTCACTCACTGCAGGTCAGTGCTAGAATATAATAATATATTGAATTCAATGTATATAATCAATTATGTATTACAAATCGTTCAGTAAGCCACTAAATGAAACAATGGTACGAGATTTTGATGTGATTATTGGCAATTAATGTCTTTCTGTGTGTGTGGGGGCAGGGTATAACTATTATACTACTACATATTTTGTTTTGCCGTTTACCACTCACGTGTAGCTTTATATGTTGTCAGTTGGAAAAACATAGAATGCTATGTTACGAGTGCAAAATGCAGGCACAAAAATCAACGAAAAACTATATCATCTGCATGACACACCAAACCCATTATATAACGAGAATCGCCAATTTAACCATTTCTTCTTAAGCTTAATATCAGTAGCATATATTATTATTATAATTGTTGTCAGAGTCAGACATAACATGTGTCGTTGTCGCTTTAAAAGACTGTTGATTTCCATACGCCAGCGCGTAGTAAACAGAAGCGAACCCCCAAACCTTCAGCCATATTGCAAGAATCCGCGCGACGGTGGCGCGATCTCTTATTACTTTTAGTGGCGAATTGTTAACCCTCCCATACTTTTGATGGTATATCATGCGTTTAATCATTCTCTTCTTTCATATGGCATCATTTTTTTGGGGGTACGTCACCTGACGCTAAACGCATTTTATTATTCAAAAACATGCTGTTAGGATAATTGCTGGAATATCCAGAAGGCAATCATGCAAAGCACATTTCACAAATTTACGTATCCTAACACTAAAATGTAGGCCTACGCTAATAATCACTGCAGCAACTTTTGTATATTCTAATCCTGACCATTTTCCATTAAATAATGCCCACCATTCCCATTTTACTAGAAATAATACTTACATTTTCATACCAAAATCTAGCCACACATTCTTAGACAAAAGCCCGACTCACATTAATTTTGTATTAGGCCCTACAGTAGGCCTATCTAATAAATTACCAGCTTCAATTAAATATTCCAACTCACTTACACTCTTTAAGCATAAATTGAAAGACTTCCTTCTAAATAAAGCTTAGGCTATTACTCATTAAGAGAATTCCTTGATGACCATTTAACAATTTAACTTCATATTTTCACTCTTCTCTCACACCACTTTTTTCTCTTCACTTTGGCTATGATTTAAAAAAATGTAAAAGGCAAATATTACCGCCTACAATTTCTATCTCCCACGAAATATCAGTTAAAAATTATAAATCATTAGAGTTTGATTGGATGAGCGTAGCGAGCGAAGCGAAGATTCCATTTCACTACACTGGAGAAAAAAATCCAGAATGATTTTTTTTGTTTTTTTTTGTTTGTATTTTTGTCTGTCCGTTAACACGATTCCGGCTAAACTGATACTCCGATTGCGATGAAATTTTATGGAGGCCTTCGAAATCTCTGAACATAGAACTACCACGTTTTTTAGCGCAATCGGAAAATTATTTCTCATGAAAATTGCAACTTTACGATTTTTTTGATTTTTTTAAAATTTCTTCGACTTATAACACCTGTACGTGCTTTGTCCGATTGTGCTGTTTTTTTCACAGAACCTTAATTTTATGAATTGATATATTCATGTGAAATTTGAGCGTTATCGAAAAATTATTTTTTCGAAAATCGCAATTTTACGACTTTTTTCGATTTTAAAATTTCTTCGGCATAACACCAACATGCTTTATCCGATTGTAATGATTTTTTCACAGAACCTTAATTTCATGAATTTATATATTCTTGTGAAATTTGAGTGCAATCAAAAAATTATTTCTTGTGATAATCGCAATTTTAAGATTTTTCCTCGATTTTTTAAATTTCTTTAACTGTAGATGATGTAGATGTAGATGTAGGATTAACTGTAGATAGGCACTTTTCGTGGAAATATCATATTGATAAATTATGTAACAGACTACGCTCTTGCTCCTCTCGGCTTTATATTCTAAAACATGTATTACCTTTTTCCTTATTTAGAACCGTGTATCAATCCATAGCCGAATCTTTGATTTTGTATGGCATTTTAGCTTGGGGCAATGCTTCGCGGTGTCACATTCAAAGGGTTGAAGATTTACAAATAAAAATGTTAAAAATGGTAATGTGTGACTTTAAAACCGATTCTGAACTCTCCCGTAAACAAATATTTTCTTTTTGTAATGTGCTGCCAATATCTTCATTGTTTATATATAGATTTATATTACACTTCTATTTTAAATCAGATTTCAAGATTCCGTTAGACTCATCCAAGGATACAAGGCTAAAAGTGGCGGGGGCATTCAAAATTCCCAATTTTAACAACAAATATGGCCAACGTTCACTTTCTTACTCGGTTCCTTCTACGTTCAACTTGATGCCCTCCTCACTGAAAACCTTGTCTAACATTTCAAAAATTAAAACTGAACTAAAATCTTATCTTCTTTCTGACACCTTTTGACAATGTTTTCCGATTTATTTATTTATTTTTCTAAGCTCTTTGTTCTTTTTCTGTAATTTTTTGGATTTCACAAATTTACTGAATATGTCATGCAACCATAGTATGTATACATACATGTTTTTCATGTTTATTTTGGTTATATGTTCCGTTCTCTGTATTGTCACCATCTTAAATCATTTATAAATTGTCTTTACCCCACAGTTAAGCCTTTTTCAGGCTTTGTGGGTTTTTTGATTATATTCTTGTTAGATTTATTTCTGTAGGCCTATGTAACATTAATTATTTATTTGTACAATGCCACAAAGACTGCGACAATGCTTTTTAACCTGGGGCATAGAAAGGCACAGCCGCTCGACTTATACTATCGGGGACAACCGCTGCCGGAAGTACAATCTACCTCGTCCCTTGGCATTACTATCGAAGCCTCGCTGAAGTGGGACCTGCACACTGATAATCTCGCTAAGAAACTGAGCACGGCCTGCTTCGCTGTCAGAATTGTCAAAGAAAGAATAGGACCTGGCCCGGCTAGAACAGTGTATTTTGCTTACTTCGAATCCCTCCTTCGTTATGGTATCCTTCTATGGGGCTCCTCATGTAAGAAAGTTTTTATGAAGATTTGTATTATACAGAAAAGAGCCGTGCGAATTTTAAAAGGAGTTGGTAGGCGGCACTCTTGTCGAAAGCTTTTCTCTGAGATGGGTATACTTACCTTAGCGGATCTCTATATCTTTGAATCGGTGATGAGCACCCGCAAGAGACTACATGAATTCAGAAGAAATGAGGACTGCCATAATCATGCCACCAGACAGCAGAGAGACCTACACCGGGACACAGTGAGGCTAGCCATGGGACTGAAAAGCCCTAGTAACCAGGGGATCCGACTATACAATAACCTGCCAGCTGAGCTCAAGGACATCGGGAGTGAAGATAGTTTTAAAACTAAACTAAAAACCTTTTTACTCTGTAACTCATTTTATTTTATTGACGATTTTCTGTGATTCTAGTTGAACTCTTTTAGATTAATTCATACTACTACTGTGACTATGTATAATATCCCATGTTCCTGTTACTCTATTGGGGATCTATGTACAATAAATGAATGAATATGAATATGAATATGAGTCATGTATGTTCTATGTTCTATGACAATAAATAAAATTTGTATATAAAAAAAAAATAAAATAAAAAAATAACATAGGCCCTACATGCCTTATCCGATTGTAATGATTTTTTCACATACCTAACCTTAATTTTATGAATTAATATTTTCGTGTGAAATTTGAGCGTACCGTAATAGAAAAATTATTTCTCATGAAAATCTCTATTTTACGCTTTTTTTTGTTTTAAATAAATTATGCTCATCCAACAACGCGCCTGAAAAAGCGTTTGCGAAGCTTCCTAGTATTTAAAAAATGTATTCATGAAATACTTGAACTTGGTTTGAATATTATCGTATTTATTATGTATTTAATAACAAATGCATTAGCATTGTTATTCATTATTAGTATTAGTAGTTTTAGCGTGCTTTAACAGCTAAGATTATTTGCATTTTATAGTATAATTACCAGTGGTTAAATAGTAACGGTAGGCCTAGGCTATGCACTTATGCTGAAGAAAGTATTGAAGCGGAAACGCTGGGGGGTCTGAGGGCCGCTGCCCCCCATTTTTGCAGCACAGGGAATTATTTTAGAGTGTGTTGACAGAAACACTTTTAATCACTTTAAAACGGGTCTACGTTTGTTTTTGTTTGCCAATATTGGGGTAGTATTTGGGATCGTATGCCTATATTTTACTAATTTTATATTAGTAGGGCTAGGGCCTATTCAACATGATTCGACAATGTGCATACAATACAAAGTTATCAAACAACAAAGTTTATATATATATGTGTATATATAACACGAAAACATGCGCAAACTTGTAGCGATTCAACACGTTTACCCAAGGGAGGCTGTGGAGATTTAGAGGCGTCCACAAAATCTCAACAAGAGGGATGACAGCCAGAGATTACCCAAAGCTTGGAAACCAATCATATCAACTAGATTAGCTAATTTAAGACCATGGGAGGATGATGATCCATCACTTACTCGAAATGAAACTCGCCCAGAAGGCCTACTCCTGGAAGGTCCTGTGACCAGAAGTATCATCTTAGACCGCTGCAGGACGATGCTCCGCCAAATATAAACGAATCTTATCCAGTACTCCAGGGTGTTCGTGTAACGAGATGTGGACATACTAGATTATTGCAGGCTGATGCTTTACCACCAACTGAGAATGAAACTCATCCATTAGACCAACTCCGGGAAGGTCCCGTGACAAGAAGTAGGAGATAACTTACCGCTGATATCTGGAGGCTCACTCTCAACTCACTGTCATCTAGATCATCTTGTACTTTGTTATTCCATTTTGTTTTTGTTTCTAAACCTTGATAAAGCTAGGTGAAACCCTAGTCAAACGTCGGAAATAAAATATTATTTTATTAAATAATCACACGCAGTTTTACCTCAAAACATATATTTTCATATATATATATAATATATATATATAGGCTATATGTATGTATGTTATTACTTTAGACAGAAATTTAAAAAAATTAAAAAATTAAAAAAACAGCGTCATAGTCGCCTACTATAAAGCCAAGTTTAAACAATAAATATATATATATATATATATAAATTAGCTGCAGTTGTCATCAGCAGGTGAAAAGTTTTGTCGCCCCCATCCCTTCAGGCTGTGCTTTATTTTCTCTATGCTTTCCCAACCTGTCAACCCTTCTCCAATCTAAACTAAACTAGCCAGTTTGCCTTTTCCAAACTAATTGTACCGGTAACAAAAGTTTATAGAGAGAAAGGTTATAAAGAAAAGGTGAATTCACATGATGCCTTCATATTCTTTTTTGATTTACAAGAAGGTGGGCATAGGCCTACTGGCTATTGTTATAATTCAAATAGATTAAGAGGGTATTGCATATTGGCATTCACCTGTGTTTCGTTATTGCTAATTACGCACTGGTTGTTGTAGGTATGGAACTATTGGAGCAGTCGAGCTATTCGGCGGCAATGAACTTTGCTCACAAACTTCCTCTACTGAAACAAGAACCACAGGTGGACGTGACTGAAGATCAGCCTAACGAGGGTTGTATTGAAGTGGACGTAGATCGAGGTCAACTCCCCTGGGTTAATTCTGATTCCACAAGTGAGTATAATCAAATAAATCTATAGGACTGAAACAGTAGGGTACAGTTTCTGTTAGATCAATAAAAAGGCTGTAAATGGCTATAAAGGCTAATGTGTGGCCTAATTCTGTCTTTGCCTAACATGTAAAAAAGGTCTAAAATGAGGTTTTTGAGTTTAATACATATTTTAAATTACCAATTTAAAAAAAACAAATTATATATTTAGATTCACAATAACATTTCATTCAGTAAATAAACAAAAATCAAGTCATTTGATGAAGTATTTTATAAGTTATGAACAAAAATTTACTTTAATCAATTTTAAATAAAATAAGAGAAACTTTTGTTTTGTTTGTGTTTTGAGAGCTGTTAGTTTAGTGACGCTAGTAGTAATGGCTACAAAGTCGAAGACTTTGAAGAAGGGAGTTTGGAGTTGTTTAGCTATCAGGGTACTCATTGGTAGATGTTTCTTTGGAACTGTGAAATTTGATCATTGATTAGCTGGAATTATTTTATGAATGACATCATTGTTGATTTAGTAGGGTTTTTCAAAGGGAAGAGAAGAGGCCATGACACTGATAAGATAGTGTGCCCTGTGTGGGAGTGTTGTGGAGGAGTGTTTTTGATAGCCGGGGATTTGGGAATCCCAAAGGGGCTAGCTTTCACTGTGACTTTAAATGGTGACATTATACTGTGACATTAACCTGTGATATTTGTTTGTGACAAAAGTGATTATTTGCAAGAAAATAAAAGTCCATTATCAAGTCTAAAGGTACCTAGGAAATATTTCCCTTGGAAATACGAAATTTATACAACGGTAGGGATTTGAAATAATAATAATTTTAATAATTTTATTGGACATTAGAAAATACATGTACATTATTTAACTAATAAAAACAGTTTCCACCATGTTGTCCAGGATAGGATAGGCCCTATCTATATTATACAAAACTAAGGAAAAAAATTACATCTAAATATTTGAATTGAATACCGGCATACCACACAACATGTAGGCATACTAGGCATGTATGTAAAAAGTATTCAGTGAGCATTCAATGTTTGAAATATGTACTTCATATAGTACTAGGTACAGCAGATATTTGTCAACACATTTATTTATTTTTATTTTTATTTATTTATTTAACGTCTATCCTATTCAGTTTTAAAAACTGATTTACAAAGGAGGACAACTAAATAAATCTAATTACATAGATGCAGACACAACAATGAACTACATTTAAGTAAATATTTGAAATAGTAATATTACAACAATGCATGAAATACTCAACAAATTTGATAACAAATAAAAAGGATATTTAATGCAATTTATGAATGAATCGAATATATAAAAAAGGGGGTGGGGAATGAAAAGAAAAGAAAAGAAAAAAAAGAGAAAACAAAGAGAAAAGAAAAGAAGAAAGAAAAAATGAAAGGAAAAAAAAGAAAGAAAGAAAAAAAAGAAAAAAGAAGAAGAAAAAAAAACATTAAAAAAGAAAAACGAAAAGAAAAAAACTGATTTATTAGACGATCCCACTCAAACGAATATGAGGTTTGCCAAAAAATCAGGAACAGCAAATCAGGGAGTAATCAATCTTTCGCGGAAGAAACCACCAAACGCGAATCTTCATTCTTGTGTTCAACCATCATTCTTGTGTTCAAATCTTGATAACAATTTAGTGCAAAAGATCTTGACTCTAATATATAATTATTATTAGGGTTGCCGTCGATAATCGAAATATCGATCGATTATCGATATCAGTAATATGATATGATAATCGATTCAAGTATTTTGATATGATATGATATGATTATCGATTTAAATAGTGACATCGATGTTTTCGCGGTTTACCATGCTTAAAAATGCCGCGCTGTGTATCAACGCGCCGATTGGTTGTGGAGTAGCCAATCGCTGCTCAAGTAAAATGCCAAACGGCCCACCGCCGCCAGTGCGAAATGCGCTCGCAGCGCGATACAAGGCGATACGAAAAACATCGCCCGGCCCGATTGCGATTTGCGATGTATTCAGTACGGCTCAAACGTGTTGTGGCGTGAACTTCTCTAGCGTCGGGTCTGCCCAATTATATTGAATTCGTGATGTTTCTTCCGTCCCAAACCCAAAGAAAGATATTTGCCATTACTTCTGGACGCTGCCTAACAAGATGAGTCAAGTGTGGCATTTTTTTTATTATTCAAAGAACGACGACGAGGAGGTTGGGGGGAGATAAGGCTGTGAGCTCGAATGTCGATGAGATTCTCGCCACTATCTCCCCGCTCGCTAGATGCGCGTACTGTTGGAACACGTAACAGTGACACCGATGCAAGTCAAGACGTATTAAAATATAGGCTGTGTAATTGAAATTCAGCCCTCAATTTTATTTAAACATCTAATTTTAAATGATCTCTTGTATTAGTGTTACATTTTGCGTTTTTTCTGCTTCCTAGCTCATTTGGAATTTGATATGATAATCGATTTGGGGTCTTGATATCGATATATTTCGATATGATAATCGATTCGATGCCTCCGATTATCGATCACGATTTTCACATCGAACGGCAACCCTAATAATTATATCAGATATATAATTATTTAAAGTTGTTCAAGTCAAAAACTGATCACAGCAATGATACAGGACATTTAACTCAAGTTGAAAGTTCCACCAGTGGGCGGCAACCAGACAATCTAGGCAGAAAAATATCAATTGAAAATTATGTTGGAAATGTAGACTTAAAAGATGAGATGGCAGTGGCCATTCATTATATTTCAAAGGCATTTGTGCGCTTGTTTTTTATTTGTGTATTCTCAAAAGGCCCTAGTTACGAGCAACTTGATCAAACTAAATTGTAGAGCTTTTTCCCTTTTGAATAAAGTAAATTTAGTATCAATTTTCATATTAAAAACTTGTCACAGTTCATTTAGTTATAGAACTTTAAGGGTAGTTATTGTTTCGTAACATTTTTGGTGACCCCGACGTGATTTGTGATAGTGGTTGATATTATGGATCACTCAAGAAGATGCGTACGCCTGTGCGGGCTTCGTTTACCAGACACTACATGAGGTCAAGCAGGAGCTTGCTGAGCTTCCCCAGATAAAGGGACACCTTGTCTCTGAAGTTAGCAAAACTGGAGAAGGTTATGACGATCTGAGGCAGCTGAACTCTAAATATTTAGAAAGTCTTCTGGATGATGACTGTAGTGACGAGGATTTTTCCCATGGAAAGCGAAGCCATTGAGGGCTATGAAGATCGTCTGGCAGAGGTTAAGGAGTAAAGTTGGTAGAGCTCTCACTTATGTAAATAGAGATGTCAGTGTACCAAACCGTGGGGGGTGACAGCCGGTCCAATCGGACATTTACTCTACCTAAGATAGAACTTAAGAAGTTTGATGGTGAACTGACAGGGTGGTTGACATTCTGGTCACAGTTAGAAAGTGCACGGGACCCCGAGATTCATGATTGTGACAAATTTCAGTATTTGGTCCAGTCAATGATAAGTGGAACTCGTGCTAGCGAGCTTGTCGATAGCTACCCTCAGTCAGGCGAAAACTATGCGAGGGTAATAGTTGCACTGAAAGAAAGAATTCGGTAAGGAGGATCTCTTAATTGAAGTTTATGTTAGAGAGTGCTGAAGTTAGAAATCAGCAACGTCTCTAACAAAGAGAAACCCAAAACGCTTTCCAGCATCTTTGATAAAATAGAAGGTCAGTTAAGGGCTTTAGATACACTGGGTCTGACTCCCGATAAATGTGCTGCATTTACTATTTCCTCTTGTAGAGTCAAGTCTACCTGATGAAACTCTTAGGGCTTGGCTGAGAAGCTCGTTTCGTCTCGAGGAGCGATACACGGTGGGACAGGTAAAATCGCCTATCGGGTCTAATGGAATTCCTCAACAGAGAAGTTAAAAGCGAAGTGAGGATAGATCTAGAAAAAATCTGAGTTTGTACCGGTACATGGAGCTAGAGACATGAAGAAAGGGAAAAAGACTAAACATGACGTTTATGATCTTTTGGGGCCTACAGCTGCAGGGCTATTTAATGGCGATAGTGTGAAGTGTGTTTTTTTGCGAGAAACATCACGAAAGTCGTGATTGTGTTCGGGCACAAGACATGTCCATCGCCGATAAGAAACAAAAACTCACACAGAATAAATGTTGTTATACTTGTCTCCGCCTCTAATCATGTATCCAAGAAATGCAAAGCTGTCATAGATGTTCTCTGTGTGCTAAGAAACATTTGGTTTTGATGTGTCCTGAATTGCCTTCTCATAAAAAATATGAGAAGTCTCATACCTACGTCTACTAGTGTGGAGAAGACAGTGCAAAGTTCATGTCAAACCAGATCTGTACAAAGTGACATTGTTCTTATGACTCTGTTGGTTGATGTTGTTACTAACGGAGAGTCAAGGACATTTTAGAGCTCTTATTGATACTGGATCTCAACGCTCGTATGTACTGAAGTCAACAGCAGATCACTTGGATTTGTATCTCATGGTAAGGAGACAATCACACATTCATTGTTTGGTGGTACCACACCGAGCCCAAGTCTCATGATAAGTTTCAACTCCAACTCTCGAAGCCTGGGAGGTTATCTAGTGGGCCTATTTCCATTGATGCCTAAGTCAAAGTAAGATTTGCGGGAAAATACCACGAGTTGCTAAAGGAGAAGGGATGAATCAATTGAGAACTAATCATATTTGGGTTAGTGATATAGGAAAGGGTAGGCCTAGTGACATTGAATTGTTACTTGGAGCTGATGTATACGGAAGATACTCACTGGGCGTATATACAAGTTGGACAATGGTATGACAGCAGTAGAAACGGAACTAGGTTGGACGCTGATGGGACGTATTAGAACCAGGCTGAAGATACAAACGTATCAATGTTAGTGACATCTATGAAAGTCATGATGCAATCTTTTTGCAGAGTTTTGGGAGCTAGAATCCATTGGTATTAGCGATCCTATAGAGAGGGTTACCAAGGAATTAAACCGCGGCTGCAACGAAAGATCATTTTCTGAAAACAGTGTCGCGCACAGAAGAGGGGAGGTATCTGGTGGCTTTACCCTGGATTGACGGTCAAACCCCCCCTACCCACAAATAGGGAAAGTTGCCGGAAAAAGGCTTGTTGTTGCCTCAAATAAATTAAAGAAAGAAGGGAAACGGAACTTTTCGGGATAATTTTTAAAAATGGCTTCAAGAAGGGATAATCGAGGAAGTAACCCGATGCGGAGATAGAAACCCCCAAGTCACTATTTGCCTCATCGTCCAGTTTTCAAGCCAGATAGTCTCACAACGCCAGTTCGCCCTTTTTTGATGCATCAAGTAAATGCAACAAGTCACCCTCCCTAAATGATTGTCTGGAGAAGGGATCAAACCTCATAGAGTTGATACCTTCAATGATAACAAGATTCCGAGAGAAAAAATTGGAGTCACTTCAGACATTTGTAAGGCATTTCTCATGATTGAATACACAAGAAGGACAGAGATTTTTCTGCGGTTTTTTATGGTGGGAGAGTGATTATGAAGCGCCATTTAAGGTGTTCAGAAACAAAGAGTAGTTTTTGGACTCAATGTAGTCCATTCTTACTTGGTAGTGTCATAGATTATCACTTGAACAACCAAGTACCTGAAGATAAAAGTCGCATTGCCAAGAAACTGCAAGATTCGCTCGATGGTGACAATGTGGTAACTTCCGGCGATACAGTAGAAGAAATTTGCCAATTTCGGGAGGAATCAGTAAAACTGTTTGAAGACGCTAAGATGGACCTAAGAATGTGGAATATTCGAAAGATGAAGACTCTGAAATGGAAGACGGCAGAATAACTTCTGTTTTGGGGTTGAATTGGGATCGTCATCTGGACAGTTTGAGTGTTGATATACCCGCATCGAATCTGTTCAGGGAAATGACAAAACGAACAATTTTATCTATGACTCAAAAGATTTTCGGACCCACTAGGAATATGTTGCCCAGTAATACTGCTACCAAAACTAATGCTGCAAGAATGTGGATTAGTAAGATGGGATGGGTGTACTCCTGGATGAAGAATCTACAATAGTTTCTAAAATGGCTAAACGAGATTCGATTCTTATCGAATATTAAAATTCCAAGACACATAGCGAACGTAGGAAGCTATGTGAGTTCACAGTCGTTCCATACGTTTTGTGATGCAAGTGGATATGCATATGCTGCAGTAGTTTTTCTCAGAACAGAGTCGTCTGAGGGAGTTACTGTACAACTTATACAAGCTAAATCAAGAAAAGCCCCGGCTGAAGAAAACAACAATACCTCGATTGGAGTTAATGAGCTGTTAATTGGAAGTCGCTTTTCGGAATCAGTACAGAAATCTTTGCATATAGAAGACAAAACTGATTTTTTCCCTTTTTGGAGTGATTCAACGACAGCGTTAGCATGGATACGGAGGAATGATGAATGGGGCACTTTCGTTGGAAATCGGGTAAAAGAGATATGCAATCTCACTAAACCGGAAAATTGGAGGCATGTACCAGGCTCTCTCAATCCTGCTGATCTTCCATCCAGAGGAGCAGCTCACAAGACCTTGTAATTCGAGATGGTGGGAGGGACCGAGTGAAATCAAAGAACATGCTTCACAATGGCCAGTGGGGGGAAACTAAATTCAACGAGGAATTAGTGTTCTCTGAACAGAAAAGAAAGTAATGAACGCCATGCACGTGACAAAACCGGTGAAGACGACCCATGGAACATAACAAGGTTCTCATCATACAATCGGTTAGTGAAGGTCACAGCAGGATGCAGAGATTTATTAACAAGTCTCGCAAGAAGATTAGTGCCAGGGTGCACTGACAGTCGACGAGCTCAACGCCCGCAGAAAGAGATCTACTAATCAAAAATTCAACAGGAATCTTTTCGTTATGAAGGAGAAGTGGCTTGCGGTCTTTAAGTATTTAAAGGGGTAGAAAGGACTATTCGAGTGAAGACAAGACTCGCTATGAAAGATGATATCATTGATTTCATATTCCCTGTGCTACTACCGTCCAAACATCTAGTGGTGAATATGATCCCTCAGAGAAGAACATCTCAAAACAGTCACGCAGGAGTACAGTTTTTTAATGGGAAAATTGCGAGAAAAATATTGGATTGTGAAAAGCAGACAAACAATAAAAAGAATCTGTTTGAAATGTCCAAGATGTAGAAGATTTGCAGCAAGAGTTCAACGGAAATTACCCAGCTCCATTACCTCAAGACAGAGTAACCACCGCAGCAGTTGGTTTCAGATTGTTGGAGTGGACCTAGTGGCCCAATGTATCTTAAGGATAAGAGTAAAGTTTGGCTAGTTTTTGTTTACATGTGGGAGTATACCGAGCTATTCACTTGGAACTTGTACCTCACTCACATGAGGCTTTTATTCAGTCAGTAAGAAGATTTGTGGCTCGCCGAGAAAGGCCCACTAAAGGTCTATAGCGACAAACCCCGACCAATTTTTTTTGGGGTGTGCTAATGCTCTTCAAGAGTTGGACTGGGATAAGGTGAAGAATGAATTCGCATGGACAAGATTCACTGGAAATTCAAAACCCTCCATCAGCAGCATGGTGGGGGGGATGGTGGGAGCGTCTCATTCGCTCAGTAAAAGGAAAACTCAAACGCGTGCTAGGAAAGTCTTCTTTGAACTACGAAGAGCTTTTTACAGTATTGTGTGATGCTGAGGCAGTCATCAATGGAAGACCTCTCACCTACATTACAGACAACATAGACGATTTGATACCTTTAACTCCGGCGATGTTTCTGAATGATATTCGCGAACAGAACGTGCCAGATTTAGATATGTTGGAATCTGAAGGTTTCCAACGCCGTTTCCGTTATAGACAAATTGTCCGTGACCATCTACGAAGCCGATTTAGGAAAAGAGTATTTGGGACAACTGGTACAACGCGGAAGGCAAGTGAACGACACAGGAAACTATCAGTCGGCGAGATTGTGCTTGTGGGAGCCGACAATAAAAAGAGACTGGACTGGCCAATGGCAAAAGTGTTGGATCTTCTACCCGGCAATGACGGATACGTCAGAGTGGCTCGGGTGAAGACGCAGCATGGAATCTTGGTGCGTCCTATACAACGGTTATATCCCCTAGAAGTGTCAAATCTTCCCGACCTACAACGCAGTGAAGATGATGCAATTCGCACACGAGCCGCAAGAGTGATGTCAACATACCCACAGTAGACTGTCATGGTCAAAATATTATTGTTTCATTTGCTGTCATTATTATGTCAAAATGAAAGGTGGGAGTATGTTGGAAATGTAGACTTAAAGATGAGATGGCAGTGGCCATTCATTATATTTCAAAGGCATTTGTGCGCTTGTTTTTTATTTGTGTATTCTCAAAAGGCCCTAGTTACGAGCAACTTGATCAAACTAAATTGTAGAGCTTTTTCCTTTGAATAAAGTAAATTTAGTATCAATATTCATATTAAAACTTGTCACAGTTCATTTTAGTTATAGAACTTTAACGGGTAGTTATTGTTTCGTAACAAATACATTGAATACATCAAAATCAAAGCAATAATGAACAAACAAAGAGAACAGCAAAATCATAAATAAGAATATATGAAGATAAATTAACATTACATAAACACAGAGACAATGCCCCACAAATAAATAGTAAAAATTAATTCTTCTTTGTTCTTCGATTCATTATCATTGCTTTAATTTTACTTTTAAATTGTACTATTCCTAGCTCAGTAAACTGGCTTCTAATATCATAAGAAATTGAATTCCAAAAGGATACTCCTCTGTACAAGAATGACTTTCTTAATGATTCAGAAATTAATTTAGGAACTTTCAAAGAGTTCATTAGAATAGAATTTCTATCACGATCAACAAATTGAAAAATATTGGGTAAAATACCTGAATACATACCTTTCAATATTTTGTATGTATTTACCAGCACGCTATATTTCATTCTTTCCTCAATCGTGAAGCAATCAGATTGTAAATCTTGGCTCATAGGAATTGAATCAAACAGATGGTCAATTCTCTTCTGAAGTACAACATATTTGGTAGAAGGTCTTACTGCCCAAACCACTAAACAATAATCAATAATAGAGTGAATATAAGAATCTACAAGTAACCATTTCATTCTACTTATAATTCCAATTGCTGATGATACTTTATTACATACATATTCATAATGTTTCTTAAAATTTAAATTACAATCTAAGAAAACTCCAAGATATTTAAATTCATATACTCTAGAAATTAGCTTACCATTACAATTCAACGTCAAATGAATATCATTCATGCTTCTATCATTAGCCTTATGAAAAATCATAAAATTTGTTTTACTATAATTAATATCAAGTTCCTGAGTTTTAAACCAATCATCCATCCTCTTTAAAACTTCTTGAAGACGTCTTACGATCTCTTCAACATCCACACCTTCTAAATAAAAGACCGAGTCATCAGCATATAAAATATAATAGATTCCTCCCATTATAGTAGATATATCATCTTTGTAAAGAATAAATAAAAGGGGTTCTAATATTGATCCTTGTGGTACTCCACAAAATATATTGAATACTTTTGAACTATATTTTGCAAGATTAATAAACATTTTTCTTTTTAAAAAGTAATCCGCCAATATTGATAACAAATAAGGACTTATGTTATACCTGGTTTTTAGTTTTATTAAAAGAGGTAAAAAAGGTACTGAATCAAATGCTTTCCTAAGATCAACAAAAACAGCTCCAACCTTACCATTCCGCTTGTCAATCCCTTTATAGATAAAATCTGTAAATGCTAGAAGGGCACTTTGCGTTGATCTACCTTTCCTAAAACCATGTTGGTTTTCACTTAAACCTTCAGATGCATCCACTTCATGTAATAACCTCATGTGCAAAATATTTTCAATAATTTTCCCTACAATTCGAAGAGTTGATATAGGTCGATAAGAATTCCTATCACTCTTTTTACCTTTACCCTTATAAATAGGTGTTACCCTTGCCAATTTCAGCTGTGTTGGGAAATCACCTACAAGAAAGAAATGGGAAATTAGATACGCCAATAATCCGACTATTGATGCGCATTTCTTGAATACTATGCATGGAATCTCTTGAAATGTTGTCGAGCTTTTAATTTTAAGGCGTTTAATTGCTGAAATGACTTCTTCATTAGTTACCTTTACATGCGGGAGATCATCTGCTTCTTTTCTATTTAAATCTTTAAACTTACCAATTTCACTGGAAAAATCTACATCGTTCACAACAAAACTTTTCTGTAACAAACAGCAAATGTCAGGATTAGACGTGTAGGATACCCCATTCTCTGTCAATGAGGCTATGCTACACTCTTTTTCCACTTTGTTACCTGTCAACTTATTATAAACTGACCATAAAGATTTTGAAGAAATATCATTATCAAAAGAAGACTTAAAATGCTCACGCCTAGAAAAACGAATCTGATTATTTACCTTATTTCTAACTTTCTTGTATTCCTCCCACGTTGATGGCCTTCTAAAAATTCTGAATTCTTTGCGCAAGTGGTCTCTCCTATGCATGGATTTCCTTATATCTGCTGTTAACCATGGGGCTGGCTTACCTTTAACTCTTAATTTCAAGGGGGGTGCTTGCTCATTTAGAGTTTCCACGGTTACTTTAACAAACATTTCTAATTTATCATCTGAACTTACCGCCATACCAATTTGGTCAATGGGACCACTTGATATATCTTCATTTACCTGCTTCCAATCAACATTCTTATAATTTCTAGTATTTACGAATTTAGGAAGAAACTTTTGCTTATTAATCTTACGAACACAATAAATTAATTCATGATCACTTAATCCTACACTTATAAGACCTGACTGAATAATATTTTCATTGTGATTTACATAAACATGATCAATTAAAGTAGCTGACCTATTATTAACCCTAGTAACAGATTTTATCAATTGCACCAATCCATGTGATCTAGTGAGAATTTTGAAATGATTTACTGGTAATGTCTTCTTACTCAAATCAATGTTGAAATCACCTAGAAAAAATAATTAATTCATTAGCTTCCGATTTTAAATTATTTACTAAACTATCAAAACTATCTGAAAATTCTTCTAACTTTACGTGTGGAGCTTTATAAACTGCTGTAAAAATCATTGGTTTTACATTTGGAAGCCAGAATTTAACTGACTGCAACTCAACATCCATCGGAAATTTAACTTTACACTCCACTACACTTGACATGAACTTCTCAGCAATATAAATAACTAACCCTCCCCCTACCCTTTCACGATCAAATCTTAGCATTTTATAATTGTCAACAGTAATAAAACCATCTGGAATAGATTCATCTAGATATGTTTCACAGCAAGCAAATATATCAAAATTGTACGTGTCAAGAATAACCCTCAACTGATCTATATACTTATCCAACTTAGGTATATTAAGATGTCCAAGCTTCATTCCTTTTTGCAATACTGGTAAACCTTTAGCAACATCATCATTACTTTGAGACTCTTCGTCGACATCATGATTAAAAAGATCGTGTACACTTAGAGGGGGAAATAAACAATTCATACAGTACCATCTCGGCGAAACTCTTCTTGTTCTATTCTTCAGTTCATAGACATCTTGAACACCACATTGAAGACACTTGCTAGTATTCCAATTGTCTATACACTTATTGCATTCCCATCGTCCAAGCAATGAATCGAATGTCTCATTGCTCATATTTATACACATTCGATGAAAAAAAGCTTTACATACGTAGCACTTTAGGCTTTTATTTTTATATTTCTTCTGCAACTTACACACGGTACAATACTTAACCATTCTGAATGAAAATGAATCACTATTCAAAATCAAAAAGGTCTTATATAATTCAATTAACCTTATTCTGCTGTCAAGAAAGTGTAAACAAATAATATTGACACTAGGCTATAAAACAAAATAACAAACTTTTAAAGTAGCTTATGAGGTCCCCTCAGTAAATTTAAAGACTTTAAATCCCCACAAATCTGTAAAATAATGAACGGAGGTTACGTCAACTACTAAGTATTATACTATGATAGATATACTACCTTGTCTTAGGTACAAGTAAGGTTTAAAAATGATTTTAAATCTAATATGAACTATTTACTTCTGTCAGAATCAAATAAAACTTCAATTGTTTTGGTTTATGTTATTTTTCAGCTTTACCCACACAATTGAGTAAAACAACTAATTATTCTGTAAATAATGAAAACTAAAACTTCCCTTCAATGTCACTCGTAGTATAATTCTAGAAGATCAAGATGCAGTCAAAATTTGATATGGGTTTCTTGTATTTCCGTGTAAAGATAGAAAATTATCAGGAGATTTTCTAAGCTTGACAGATTGGAAAAAAGACAAACGCATTGTCGATAATATTAATAATATTAATAATATTAATCAATATAATAATTTTATAGAGCAATATTGATAGATAAGTAATATAACCACACTCACACTTCATCTGGTTTAAACAAATAACGTTAACCCATTCGAGCTGACTTACGGAACCGTTCCGTATTCCACGAGTCTGGCCCAAAACCGACATACGGAACAGTTCCGTGTCCGTTCCGTTCGTCTTTGAATTCGCGCCAAACCGGCGTAGTTCAGTCAATCTCACACAGATAGCAGCACTATATGGAGGCTGACTCTTTTACCGACGTGGTTGAATTTTTTCCCCAATAAATTCTCGAACACGGCCATTTCACAGACGACTACAAATAATATGAAGGCCTACAAATTGTCAAGGCGGTGCGCCGTTACAGAAATATGCTTCTCAGCTGTTGTTTACTTCGTAAAACTGACGTAAAGCTCCTGAATGTTACGAGATGGCGAATCTGAAGGCGATTGTGCTGAATTTCCAATGAGCGTGATATATTGTGAGATTCAGGAAGTGTTGTTGATTAGCTTGCAAATGATGCAAGCGATAATAATGATGTGGATGAAGACTAGAGTACTTTTAACCAAGATAAAATAAGACGATGACACAAGTAGGGTTAGGCCTAGGGCTGGCGGGAATATAAACTAGAAAAGCAAAGCATATGAACTAAAAACAATAGGCCTAGGCCTTCAATTTTGTGCATTCACGCGATTTCGGCCCGTAGGCAGGGTGCGGCGGGGTGCCATCCCCGTAGTACAGATTTAACTGGTTCCGTACGGGCAAAATAAGCAAAATCAACTGATGGCTCAATGGGTTAAATGAAGTTAAAGTTAGCACTGCACTGCATATAAGTAGTACAATCAATTGTTAACACAATGATAATAATATAATAATTAATAAGTGTGTTCAGAGTAATAAGGATAGATGCCTAAGTAATAGAATTAATTTATTCTTGTTTCTCGAATAGTTCTTAGGTACTTTTGTCTGTCATAGTCTTTTATGCTGTAGTATGCTTTTTGTGTTAGGAATTTAGTTAGTTCATTTTGGAATTTGATGTGTTCTGTTATGTCTTTTATTGATTTGGGGAGTTTATTGAATAAAGTTTTATTTAAATGATCAGAATTTTTTTGACCTAGGTTGGTACGATATTGGTCAAGATGGAGGTCATTTTTGTGCCTTGTGTTGTGGGTGTGTATGCCACTGTTGACTGTGAGAGTGTGGATGTTTTTTCTTATGACTGAAATTGACTTGAGAATGTAAAGACATGAGACTGTAAGAATGTTAAGTGTAATAAAGTAGGGTTTGCAATGCTCTGTCGGCTTAAGGGTACACAATAGGGATGGGCAAAAGCGTGTATCTTACTACACGTGTACACGCTGGCTGTCTGTTCGTGTACACGCGTGTACTATGCATATTTTAAGATATCTGAAAAAAAGTTGGACATGTTTATTTATTACTGTATATTTTTATTGCATTCTGAACAGTATTCACGGCGACGGCGTTCGGTTCAGTTTATCAGTCAGTAAATGACGTGGCTGATGTTTCATTGACCTAGAAAGTTAAAAGGGTGATGGTATGGTTGAGGCTTGCGTGATGAAGAGGGCGGGGTGGGGGGGGGGGAGAGAGATAAGGCTTGTGATTTACCATAGTTCCCGTGATACTTGAATTGTGCAGCAACTCCTTCGCGCACAGTCGGCATTTAACCTTCTTTCCCACGTCTATCTTATCAAAGAACTTCCACTCAAGAGATATTCTAAACAATAAACAGTCATGCGTCACTGACTCAAATCTCAACACGCGTAAACAACTAAGCGGGCGGCGGGCGACGAGTGACTGCGAGTGGTCTGGAACCATCTGGAATGTGTTGGCCGGTCAGGGGCGTGGGGGGGGGGAGGGGTAAGGCAAGGCCACCGTGGCAAGGGATCGCAACCAACTTACCGTTTTGCGGGAAGGCGGCGGCGGCGGCTGACTGAAAGAGCTCGTATTTCAAAATAGAATTTTGAAATCTGAAATCTCGACGACTGAACAATGTCAATTGAAAGTCGACGTGTATTTTTTTTTAAATTGTGTACACGTGTACACGTAGACGGACGTGTACACGTAGACGGACGTGTACACGTAGACGGACGTGTACACGTAGACGGACGTGTACACGTGTACACGTCTCATCCCTAGTACACAATGCTCTGATTGCTCGTTTTTGCGTGATGAATACCTTGTCAATATGAGTTGATATTCCCCAAAATTCAATTCCGTACCTTAAGTGCGATTCAAATAGAGAAAAGTAACATATTTTAGCAGTTGATATGTTGCTTATGTGTTTGATGCTTTTGATTGCAAAACAAGCTGAGCTGAGTTTTGGTATAAGGGTGTTGATGTGAGCATGCCAGGTTAAGTTTTTATCTATTGTTATTCCTAATAAGTTTGCTTGTGTAGCTGATTCTACTGTGGATTTATCATGTGAATTTGTAAGGCAAGGTATTTGGTTGAGCGATTTGTTTTTTTGAAATAAATGGAATTAAATAAATTTGGTTTTTGCAGAGTTTAACAGTTGTTTGTTCACCGTAAACCATTTGGTGGATTCGGTAAGTCTTTTATCTGCCTGCTCTTGAAGTTGTGTTGTCTCAGTAGCTGTAATACTTGTAGTCATCTGCAAAAAGTTCGACATCCTCTATGTGATCAGGTAGATCATTAACAAAGATAATAAAAAATAGTGGGCCAAGGATTGATCCTTGTGGAACGCCGCAAATTACTTTTTCATAGTCCGATCTAGTCTTTGTAAGTCTGTTGTCCTCCAGAAGGGTTACTGCTTTTGTAACGTTGAAAGAGATCGTGTTTACACATGAATTAATCCTGTCAAATAAGAATTTTTGGAGGAAATAATTGCGATGTCGCTGAATTTTTTAAGAGACCCTCCTTAAATGATACTAAACATTCTAAAACTCCCCTACAATCGGACTGGAGCTTGGGCCGCCATATTGGAAAATGGCGGCCAAAAAGTGTTGGTTATCAAATCTCCATATTGGTTGGAGATAAGACAAAATGTCTCAATGGCAAAAATATTTCCCATTCCATTCCCTACAAAAACGGTGTATTCTATAGTTTTGGTAGGGGCAAAGGTTACGTTACAAAATCGTGGTTTATATTGCTTATTGGAGTACCAGCTAATTTCCTAATTTTCACGCCCAGCATCAAACAATGCCCGGTAAATCAGTAAGAAATCAATTTAAATACAAAAGGACTTTTGTTTGGGGTTCATGAAAGCTTCCATTAGTATTTTAAAAAATCAGGTCTGCGAAATCGGATTTTGCATTTACCCAGAATTTGGGTTTTTCCATTGTTGACATTTCCTAAGAAATGCCATATTTGACTGTCCATTATTAAGCACTACATATATTGGAGGAAAAATTATTTCTACACACATTGAAATGACTTTAATAATGATCCGATTACAACCAAAGTTTAAATCCAATATGGCTGCTAATTCCTTATATTTACAATATGAATACTGTTTTCGTGCTGTTTTTACACTTTTTTTGTTACAACATTCACTTTGATGTTGTGAAATTGATGTTTTAAATTTTAATGAAGATGATAGTTCAAAATTTTCATCGACAAAATGCTCGGAACAAATTACAGTGTATTTGGTGGGAGTAAAACCTTTGCGATTAACTTTGTTCACCCACGCACAATGTCTAGTAGGTGATTTTTCATGATCGGGAAATCTATGAAAACTCACTTTCTTGCCGTCTATTTCTGGCGGTTTTTCAGTTTTGTTATTGTAACCAAAGATGCAGCATATTCTCCATATATTACATAAGTATATTACAGCATATAGCCATGCTTGTTTATATGTAGTAAAGAGTGTATAAAAAGTATGTATGCAAACCTATACAAAATAGTCACTGTATGTGGGTAATTCCGAGTTAAACTGGAATTTTCTTGTCCCGGCCTAATAACATGCTTAAAGTTAAAACCATATTTCTATGTGCACTAGAAAAAAAAGGAAAGGACAAAAAAAATTGTATTTTTTTTCTTAATTTGAAAACACCATTACTTTTTTGATTTGGTTCCAGTTGGGCTTTGCATGCAAAGCTTAACGTAGGTAGCGCCACCGTAGTGCCGGCTCAACTAAATGGCGGCATATGAATTTCAACACGTCGTCTGCTATATGGCCGCCTGGTGCCTTCTCGGCGACAGCGGCATTTAAGGTCTTGATTTTACGTAAAATACAATAATGTTGGGTATAGAAACAATTGAATAGTCAACTTTAAAAGCTCGTCGTAGGTAGGATCACCTTACGGTACAATAATAGCAATAAATCACCTGTCAGAACAGGCGTGCGAGCACAGGTTTCAACCTGCTTTGAGTTTATTCACTTGATCGCGGCGGTAGGCACATGGAAGCTTCACAATAAAGGAGCTAAAAGTGATTTGAAAGCATCGTGGGCAAGCCTCAAGGGAAAAAAAACAGACCTTATTGAAATGTTACTTACTTTTACCTATAGCCTACTATTATTACGATGTGTAGCAGAGATACACGTTGGATTGTAGGCTAGGGGTGTCAGACGTCAACTTTGTTTACTTTCGTTCCAGATTGAAATCGTATATTAAAAACGACAATTTCGTGAAGAAAGATAATAAAAAAAATAACAAAACAAAAATATAACATTATTGAAATATTATTATTATTATTATTATTATTATTATTATTATTATTATTATTATTATTATTATTATTATTATTGTAGGCCTAGGCCTATATGCCGAAGAACGACACAAAGCAAGGAACGGCCTAGGCCTAGATGCCCACTTTGTATAAGTCAATTTAAATGTAAATATATAAATCGTTGTTACAGGTCTGGAGTAAGTAAAATGTCAGACAAAGCAAAAAACCTGTACGTGGGAAAATATCCGCTATATGCACGTTTGCCATAGGCCTATGCCCCCAATATTCAATGCTGTCCTAGCCCAAACATCTAGGCCTACTTGAAACATTTCTTTAAAATATTTATGTTCCTATTTAAGTGATACTATTTGCAATGGGCCGGAATGGCGTATTGTATTCTACTATGTGATCAATTTAAATTCTCTGTATATGCTCATTTTGAATGGTACCTATTTTCAGGAAAGATACTGGTAGCTGATTTTTTGATTTTTTGTGTGGCTCGTTGGTCTTGTGGTTAGCGTATCTGCTTCCAATGCAGAAGGTCCAGGGTTCGATTCTTGCTAAAGTCAGAAGTTTTTTAACTTCTGATTTGGACTTCAGTCCATCAGTTCTTGTCTTAGGAGTTTGTAAACGGTGACTTTGGAGCCGTCCTAGCAACGAAGCACATAATAAATTTCAGAGTTGTTCTGAATCGGCCTTGTTGATTCTGGCGTTGATTCGCGGGTGTTCGCACTGTCCATACCACTGATTGCTATATTCCCTATTAAAAATATCGATCTTTGGTTGGTTATCGCTCACTCGTCGATTGCGTCGGGGCCTGCAGGGTTGGCTTGGTCGCTTTGATTTAAAGTCCCCCACTGAAAATCAGTTATATAACTGAGTGGGTAGACTCTAAATAAAATTTATTTATTTATTTATTTATTGTGTGCCTAGTTCTTAACGTAGGCCAACATAGTCTAACCGTAGACGACCGTATGCCTAGACCTAGTTGTAGATGTAGTTGAGCATCTTCCAGTGTGGCAAAGTGTTGACAGATACCTAAGAAATATTGTTTATGTATGTTAATCGTAGCTGATTTTTCATTTTAGCCTAAGTTTCTGACAGGCCTACCTAGACTTACTATAGACCATACATTAAAAAAACATTCATTTGATCGAGGCCCTAGCTGTCAACACTTTGGCAGACTGAAAGATGCTCAGCTACAACTAGGCCTATGATCGGCTACGGTAAGTCTAGATAGGCCTAAGTTAGGAACTCGAACCATCAATCAGCTAAGTAAATGCTAACCTAACCGTTAGCATAGAAAAACAATATTCCTAGGTCGAGGCCCTAGTTGTCAACTTTGGCAACTGAGAGGTAGGCCTACAGTGGGCGTGCCGTCACGTCACTCTCCAAAGGACAAGCTTTTGAGTGCAAAACTAAGACTAGACATCCAACCTCTAATTTATAGTTTGAAATAACCAGCACACTTGCCGGCAGTGTAGACTAAAGTATTATGTAGGGTTGTACACACCAGTACGAAAACTTTCCGCGACATACGCATTGGAAGAAAAATTATCTTTACAAACTACACTTTTGGAACAGAGGGTTTCCAAATTTTTTCGGCGGACTTCGCGTTCCCACAGTCTTTTCAGTCTTGGACACTTCGGGAATAAATGTCCTCGCTCATTTTACAGCCATAAACACAGCAGTTTGTCATTTTCATTGACAATACAACTCAAATGGTAACGTAAACAATGAGCAAGGTGTACCCGTCAGGCTAGCTTAGCGGCCATGTTGCCTTACAGGTAGGGCTGGCGCTACGCTACCGCTGCAAGTGGGAGAATGTGGCAGTGCAAAGCCCAATTATTACCCCAAATTTGATCAAATATGGTCAAAATTGCCATTCCCTTGGGTGTCCTAACACATAATTTGAAACTTAAATCTGTATAAGTAGATTTCTATCAAACATTTTCTATATTTTTTTTTGCATTCGAGTCACAATTTCACACTTGTGAGCTTATGTCATACAAGAAGTTTGTCATCAACTCTGGTAGTATATGATTTTCAAGGTCAAGAAGTCTGTCCTATGAAAAAATGTCATTCCCCTGGATGGATCTTACACCTATTGTTATGTTATGCTCTCTGCTGTGCACACATGTTTATAGTTTACAGCGTGTTTTAGAGCAATGAGAGTCACAGTTCTGGCATGGTTGTAATATTACTTAAGATATACAGGCGAGTGTATATTACTAGTCATACTTGGAGCCAAGTACATTTAGATAGCTTTTTAGACAGTAGAACTGCAGATGGCAGAGTAAGCACAATGAAATGTGGTTGCTACTTGTCACATTTCCTCAAGTATGGCTTTATAACTTATTGTCATTCCTTGGACGTCAAAAATAGTCATCCTGAGTTTACAAACTATACTAGTCATTACCCTGGATGCCTAAAAGTGTCACTTAGAATAGGCCTTTTTAGACAGTAGTAACCGCAGATGATGCAGAGTAGAATGCACAATGAAATGTGGTATTGCATCACTTTGTCACATTTTCCCTCCAAATGTAATGGGCATTATAACCCTAAATTGCTCATTCCCTTGGACGTCAAAAATAGTCTTTCTTTTGGAGTTTTATACAAGGAAATGACATTATTTTAGTCCAAGGAAAATTCCAGTTTAACTCGGAATTACCCATGTATAATATCTAAATAAAGCACTAGTGAACATTCAGTTATTACTTCACACGCAAAATGTCACCCTACTTCACAAAGACTGAAAAAATGCTGCCAAGGAGCCACTGTCTTTGTCACCTATGGTGGTCCGATTACGACGGATGGCCGTGTAGGGTGTAGGTGTCACGGAAGTCGAGCGGCTAGCCGATAGTAGGAGCTGCCGTTCTTGCGTGAAGCGTCTGACTGAGATGGCGTAACATCGTAGCCATGTGAAACACTAACTGGCGATAAATCCGAGGCGGCTGGTCCGATTAAGTCGCGTTTTCGGCTATCATTTTCTCGCAACAGATGACGTTGAACTAGACTAGGTTACTTTACTACAACAATTATAAAAATATATTGAAATTAAGGCCTAGATACGCCTATTGTATGGAACAATTAGGCCTATTTGATTTTGTTATTTTTTTAGTTTTAAGCCAAAAGATCTACTTCAAGGGCCTATGTAAAATTACTTGTAAACAATGATAATAGCCTACAGTGTTTGTAAAAGAGCTGGTGGTAAATGTAATTAATATTCATTGTTCATTTTTAATTTTTCAACCACCATGTTTACCAGATGGGCAATTTCAAAGTCGGCTAAGTTCCGACAAAACTGACTTGGTGAATGAAGAAGCATCCAAACTCTCAAAGTAGGGTACCATAGCCTACGCTAAGTACTATGTACGACGTAAAAAGTAAAATGAAGTAAATTGAATATTCTACGCAATTTTTTCTTCAGGATTGTTGATCGGAAATATTAGTGGTAGGCCTCCGCCCGATAGAATAGACGCAACACAACTAATAACTAGGTAGGTATCCGGGAAGATACTTTTTAGTGTAAATTAATTTTGGAAACTACATTAATTTAAAAAAGTTTAGTTAGTGGTTTTGAATGGACGTCGACAATCTTGTAGCTGATAAGATAGACTAAACTCTCCAAACTTGTTTTAGGGGTGGACCCTCTGCAGATATCTGGCATCAAGGCTGAGTCAGCTATGGACCCTCTGCAGATATCTGGCGTCAAGGCTGCGAAAGCCATGGACCCTCTGCACATATCCGGCATCAAGGCTGAGTCACTGGAATCCTGCACAGACCTCCTTCACATAAAGCAGGAGCAAAACGAACCTTTTGGGCTACAGTGTTGTGCATCCTACCAAGGTAGGGATGACTTCCGATACCCGGAAACCGGTTCCAAACCTATTCAGTTACAATTTTTCAAGCCGGTTTCATTTTTTTAACGCTGCTTGTACAATATTGCTTACACTCTGTGATTAATTTCTAAATTAATAAGTGGGTGGATGCTCGATGGACCTATGAGAATGTTTTAGAACTGCTCATTAAACAATTATTTTGGAAAAAGTATGTACCCTGATACAATAAGGGGCCTGTGGGGATGCCCCTCCAACTAGTGTGGGTCTGGGGTGCATATCCCCAGATTGTCATGCATTCATGATTGAATGCATGAAAGATGTTGCTAGCGTGGAAAAACGCTGTTTTGAGCAAATCGAAAAAACGGAAGGATGCACTTGCAAAAGGTTCACGGTCCAGGTCGGTATGCGAGAAAGTATATGCCTAAATTTCATTTGACTATTGTTTATCAATGGACGTAAAAAATATCGGTAATCGATTGCACATGCACGATTATTAAGGCGAGCGTTTCCATTTGACTCTGCCGGAAAAAATAGTCACTTGTTTTTTTGTTTTTTTTTGTATGTCTTGCCATAACGTTTGAACGGAGGTTCGGATCGAGTTGAAATTTGGACCATCCGCAAGCTTCGTTCTGGATTGAATGCCAGTAGTTTTGTGGCCAAATCGTTCAAAATGTTACAAAGTTACATTAAAGTTAATCAAAAGTTTTTTTTTCAAACAGCGACAAAATCTGAGGTGGCTGAATTATTTAGAATGTTGGTCCGGTCACGAATATGTTAATTTTATTTTGATCCGATAAGTAGTGTAGATGGAAATTACATTTTAACAATTAAGTAACGTTACTATGGCAACGAAAAGTCGCACGAGGTTTCTGGCCACTATGCACTGCCACCTAGAATTAATCAAAATACTATCCAGGAAGCAGTGTATTATTTATTACCAAAGAGTTAAAATAGTTTTCCCAAGGAAGTGATGTCAAGGTCCTCTAGATGGCGGTGGATTTTATCCACAAAGTAAAGGTTTACCCACTGGTTTACCCAAATACCTTGGCAATAATAAATAATATTGGAAACATGGCCCCGTGGACAGCGAACGTCGCAAATTTTAAAATTTAAAAAAATGTGCAATGTGGGTCTAGCTATAGCACGTGCTCGCTTATCAACGCGTCCAACTGAGCGTTTCCTAGTGGATATTCAAATCATTTCGAACGGCAACCCTAAAAAATATCCATCAAGGCCTTGGCCTGGCCTATTATTTTATTTATTTTGTTTATTTATTTATTTATTTATTTATTTCAGACCATTGACGTGAACATAGCACATATGGGACAAATACATAATACATGGTACCAGTAGTTATAATACAACAAAATTATTAAGCGAGCATTTCCATTGACTCAGCCGGAAAAAAATAGTCAGTTTTTTTTTCTTTTTTTTTGTTTGTATGTCTCGCCATAACGTTTGAACGGTGGTTCGGATCGAGTTAAAATTTGGACCATCTGCAAGCTTCGATCTGGATTGAATGCCATTAGTTTTGTGGCAAAATCGTTCAAAAAGTTAGAAAGTTACATTAAAGTTAATCGAAAGTTTTTTTTCAAACGGCGACAAAATCTGAGGTGGCCAAATTATTTAGAATGTCCGTCCGGTCACGAATATGTTGATTTTATTTTGATCCGATAAGTAGTGTAGATGGAAATTACATTTTAACAAAAATAACGTTACCATGGCAACAAAAAGTTGCACGGGGTTTCTGGCCACTATGCACTGCCACCTAAAAGTAATCAAAATACTATCAAGGAAGCAGTGTATTATTTGTTACCATGAGTTAAAATAGTTTTCCCAAGGAAATGATTTCAAGGTCCTCTAGATGGCGGTGGATTTTATCCACAAAGTAAAGGTTTACCCACGGGTTTACCCAAATACCTTGGCAATAATAAATAATATTGGAAACATGGCCCCGTGGACAGAGTACGTCACAAATTTTAAAATTTAAAAAAAATGTGCAATGTGGGTCTAGCTATAGCACGTGCTCGCTTATCAACGCGTCCAACTGAGCGTTTCCTAGTAACAAATAAAGAAACAAAATATGAATTTGGTACAGGTGTCGAAATTTACGCTCGCCCGCTCGAGGCTAGTGAAACTTTGGTCGGGCTAGTAAAAATCTAATTTCACTAGCCCGACAGACGAGTCATTTTTCCAGAGTTCCCAATTGCCGTTCAAAAAATCTTAATATTTCGCATCGATTTCTTAATGAGTTCCCAGTAGTTGTGAGCTATCTAGTATAGAAAATTGTTCTAAATACTATGTAAACAAAATAAAAATCTTGTAATTTAGATTAATATTATCAATATTATTGTGTACCGTAGTAAATAATAATAACTTAGAGGTAGTTCTGCCATTTTGAAAGGTCATTCTCATTGTTTGTTGTCTGTTTGGGTTAAAAATATGTTTTTCGGAATAGCAAGTTGGACCCCTGCATAACAAGATAGATACCAACATTTCAGGTGCAACACGTGGGTCCGGAACGCAAATTTCAAATCATCACGTGACAATGACTAGGGAGCCACTGCAGACATATTCTTTCACTAGTCGTTATCTAGGAGTCTGTAGTGTACTTGCTAATAGTAATTAGGGTGATTTTGGTTTGAGTCAATCAATAGGGAACTAGCCTTCATTCCAGAAATCGAATATGTTAAAGATAACTTCGAAAAAAAAATAACATAACAGTTTTTTTTTGTCTAAGGTTAATACTTTTTTCAATATTTAACGTGGAAATTTGAATCTGGCTTCCCGCCAAAAGACAACACGAAAAGTAGTGTGACGTCAGACTGCTGAACGCAGCCTAGCGCAGACCCAAAGGCGCACCGCTATCTAGATATAAATGGTAGATATTCTACCATCCAATCGGTGGTGGGTCAAACACATCCTAGCAGACAGCTGCTGCCGTCACTGCGCCTGCTGTCATTCGTGCTATTGTTTCTCAATGATCTTTTTGATTGATTTTAAAAGAAATGACGCTTTATAAAAGGTGTAAGGTACCAATGTGTTAAAGTCGATCGATGAAGTGAACTACCCTATCAAAACAACAATTTCTTTAACATTAAATAAACTTAAAACACCTTAAAATAATACTTTAACTATATTATCATCATCTAGTATTATTTAAAACGGCATTCAACACAACTTCATCAATTTATGTATTTTATAGGGATGTGCGGGTACCCGAAAAACGGGTAATTTTCGGGTAGGTAAAATTACCCGACCTCGGGTCGGGCCGTCAATTCATACCCGAAAAAGTCGGGTCGGGTAGAAGTAATAAAGAAACACGCCAATCTGCTCCTTTTAAACCTCCCGCTCAGACGCCAAACGAACAGCTGACGTCGGAGCGGACCAATTGCTACGACGTGGGTGCGGCTATGCTATGATGCTGTGTCCTTGGCTCTTCTGGCGCTGTCCCCGCTAAAGTAATAGGCCCTACTGACCGTCATTACTCGTCTTCTGGTTATTCAACGCTAATAACGGCATAAAGCCAATTGAATATTACGTACGTAGGCGAATGGTGAAAAAGAAACATAAAACATCGTCTAATGCCTAGGCCAGGCCAGACAAGTCCGATCTAGCCAACGTTGCCGCGAGAGCGTTGGCGAGTCACCGAAGCTTGAACGCGCGATTCGTCAGATGCATGCTGTACAACGCAGATTCGTGGCCGGAGGAAATACGCGACGCTCGTTTCTTGGTTCGTTCGTATCGAAATATTGAACCTGTTAATTTATTTCCGAGAATAAGAACGATGAGCAGGAACATATTTATAGCGGGTTCACGTACTAGCCCAGCCTATTCAACAAAGTTATACGCCGTTGGAAGTACTTGTGTCAACACAGCCAGAGTGCTACCTGCAACAATGCAAAACGTTGTAGATTTTTTTTTTAATGAATCACAAAAAAAAAATTCACTCCGAGTCGACCAGCCCGAGGGTACTCATACCGACCGGGGTATTCAATTACCCGACCGAGCCCACCGAGTTCAAAACCACTACCCGCAATCCTAGTATTTATACAAAGTAAATAATAATATTGTCTGTTTTAATCGTGTGTTGTATTTGACTCCGTAGATCATGCTAGGCACATCATAAACTATATTATCAATACGTGTATAAATATTGTAGCACTGATAAGAATGGTGAAGAAATGCAAACGACATAATCCATGTATTTCATTAGGGTGTCAGATTCAAACGAAAAAGCGGAAAACTTCGGCGGCCGTAGCTGGGGTCTGGGGCGAAGCCGCCGCCGAGGCTTTGCCAAAGGCAAAAAATTTACCATATACATATTTGTCATGTTAACGAAAATGGCAACTCGGATACCTAATGAAATTACTATGAAAATGTTGCTTCAGTCTACAAACTTTCATTTCTGGTTACAAGATCTGAAGCTTAATGCATGAAAACCACGTTAGCGGGCTTACACACTCACGACGAAGAAAAACTATCTCGAAGTGAGGTTGAGAAATTGTTCAATCAATAGCTTACCCTATTAATGTGCAAATAATAATACGATGCGAAAAATTTCTATCGTTGAATACATCAGTGTGTTGGCACAAGGTAGGCAGTCAAAGATAGGCTTGCAAGCATTCTCATAATGCTGTTAATCTGATATTTTTTCTCGCGAAGCATTTACAACGTTTCTGAGCAGCAGGAACAAGGAAGATCGTTTAGTTTTTGGTACGAATTATGCAAATTAAATATTTTATGTGCTGATACTCACAGTTATGGCGTTTATTCATGTGTCATGCCGGCTACTGCAAAAGACAAAATTGTTTTGGCTCGGGACATTTTTGTAACTGAATGCACTCAACACACCCATCCACCCGCCCTCTACACTCCGCCGCTGAGACTTCATTCCGACCGTGCCAAGTTCAAGCCACGCATAAGATTGTATACAAAGAATAAGGTATGTCGCTAAATTTTTACAGCAGACGCCACGAGCTATACAGCTGACAATCTAAAATATATTTACAAAACGGAAAATCAGGTCGTGAACATTTCGGGACGCGGGAAGGTCTGAAAAACGGACAAATCCAACATATTTCATCGACATTAAGATAGTCAAAACCACAAATTAAGATTTTAATTCTACCTTTCTTGTAGCAAATAACCACATGTTGACTTGGCAACATAGCACTGGTTTGTTATGATGGCAGTACTGAATGTCCCAAAGGATGTAGCAAGCTACCAGCGTCCACCTCGAACTTATATTATATACAAATAGTAGTTGCGTACATCTGCAGAATATGGCTGTGTATTACGACAAAGAAACATTGGCTGATTGATTTGCAAGTGTAAACAGAGCCCGCATTGCAAACAATGAACTTTTACGCTCGTTTTTTCTTAGCGTCCCTCAAACGCCCCGCGTCTGTCTGCAGGAGTATTCATCTGTTCCGCCCCAAAGCCGCGGACACGAGTGGCATGAGCCCAGAGTGTTCGCGTAGCATCAGGGCCGGCTCGTGACATTTTGGCGCCCTGGGCAAGCGATTTTATAGCCCCCCCCCCCCCCCCCCCCCGCCGCTTTCCAAATTAATACAAGAAGGTTTTTACCTCAATGTCCTCCTACAATGGGAGTCTGAGACCCCGGAAAGTCTTCATTCACAAAAGTTGATGCAAATGGTTTTTGAACTAGGAAGTCAGATAATGTATATATTTGTTTTATGAATTGAATACAAAATATTCATGTTAATCAACATAAGTCAGCAGCTCTTTATTGTCAGTTTTAAAAATGAAATATATTATAACATTAGTAATTTGATTTTTTCCCCACTATTCCTTTTTCAATTGTTTCAAGTTAACGCGTCTTGGTTTGGTTTCGGCTAACACTTTTACTAGGGACGCGAGATCAAGCTGATGAGCTTCGTCATTTTCGATCGAAAGCATGGCAAGAGATGAAAGTCTTTCTTGATTTGAGTTTGGGGGCCAACAACAGCTCCGCAGGCCAAAATTTGGAAAATCAGGTTTTTAAAGTGAGTTTGGTGGGTTTTAGAAAAAAGTAGTGTGCTGAATACAATACCAAAATTATGTAATTTTTGTGCAGTCGATACTCGAAACTAGAAACTAGAGCAACTATCTCTCTAGTGAGTCAGAAAAAAAATATCCTCAATCCACTGGGATGTGAATTAAAAATATTGTAAATTCCAAAATTTGGCGCCCCCTAAATCTCAGCGCCCCGGGCGACCCACGAGCCGGCCCTGCGTAGCATGCAAGAGGTACCCGGTTCGAGACCTGGCCTGTGCGTTTTTTTTTCATTTTGTTTTTCCGGAAATAATCTTTATTTATATCTTTATCCGTGATAGATTTAATTTTTGTAATCTTTTCGTGGAAGTAACTCTTTTCTTTTCTTTTTATATTTTATGTATATTTGCCACAGCCTCTGTTGGTAATCTCTTGGTAAGAACAGATGGATTTGAAAGTGGTCTCATCTAGGCCTAATTTAGCAAATGTACCAAGGCCCCAAGCATGTCTTGCAATCTCCCGTGCACGCTCGTAGATTTATAGATGAAATGGAATAAATAAAAAATATAAAGAAATAAAATATAAATATAAATAAATGAACAATAAGTAAGTTCACATAATTGTCTACTAGTCTACCGCCTAATCTATTTGGTTTACAAATTAGAGCAGCAGATAACTTAAATATTGATATGAATGCTGAGCCGCGAGCAGAATAGGCATTGAAGGTGTAGGCCACACCCACCCCTGTCTCTCGTCATCGACAGGGGAAGCGTTATCTGTACAGGTCTTCACGTACGTGTACTTTTCACAGCTATTTTTCTATGGTGTATATTTTACAATATTATTATTATTATTGAAACATACGCGCTTCGCCCCCCCCCCCCCCCTTTCCCGCGTACCTAAGCTTTTCGTGGAATATCATAGTGTTGAAAATAGACTAGAGATCTTGGAGAAAATAGGCTGCGTACGTAGGGGCCTGTACAAATAGCGCTTTCCCATCGACAGCCGACTACAGCGTGCGACGTCACCGTAATTCCGTAATTCTTGTAATCGCTCGGCCGTACGAGTTGAAGTCGGACCAAACATCTCAAATATCTCGAAAACGAACCCCGTTTGACCACATTTTCAAAAGCAAATAATGTTAGTTGTGAAATTATCTACATTTTGCACGTAAATCTGTTAATATTCATTAACAGGTCACGATGTTACGCAACGATATGCGATTGAAACTGTAGGTTTTTGCTCAGCTACAATGCATAAGATAGGGAATTCCAGCGCATTTCAAAACGCAATAGATAAAAAACTAGTACCGTTAGGCCCAAAAAGTTTTTTGCTATACTCACAAGTTCAATCTCATCTTGCAGTACCTGGAATCTGAAGGATATCTATTACATGCGCAGTTATCATCGATCGACTTTAAAACACCACTCTAGAAACACCGGAGAAAGTATTTATATATGTGCCAAAAAGAACTAAACAGGTGAAAATAATGGTTAAACGCAACAAGACGAGAATATGTCAAGGAGTCGTAGGGCCTAGCCTACCGCTGCAAATTCACTTTACCGTTGTGAATACCACTTTCATGTAAATTAATTGGTCTTCCTACTACTTTTTATTTCGCAGGTTAGTTTCCTATGAGCTTCTAATTTACCTCGGGATTATTATAAGCCTAGGACCTATACATATAACTCATTTTCTCGTGGGGAAATATTCCAAATATGTAGTTTAAAATTTTGAATTTGTGACATTCTCCCATGCGAGAAAACGCCTTTTACGTTTAGGCCCTAGGCTTATAATCCCAAGGCAAATTTTGCTGCGAGAATATTTGGCCGGAGCCTAACAGAAGCTTATAGAAAATTCACTTGTGAATTAAAAAGCTAGTAGACCAATTAATAATATTTACTTGCTTCAAAGTGGTCTTCACAACAGTAGAGTGAATTTGTAGAGGGGGCGTCCTCCTCGAAACATTCTCGTGTTGCAGCTTTGAACAATTCTTTTCGCCTGTTTGTCGTTTTGTTCTTTTGGCATGTGTATAAAATGATCTTCTCCGGTGTTTCTACAGTGGTAGCCTTTGCCCTCTTGGTAGACCTAGGCCCTTAGGACCTAGGGCCGAGGTAGGCCTATCACTACGCCCAGGTTTAGGCGCATATTTAAATATAAAATCTAAAGCCCTACCCAACATCAAAGAAAATTATGGCGAGAATTTCTATTTAGGTTGCCGAAAGGCCGGCTTTCTAGCTAACCTAAAAACTAAGCTAAGGATACAGGAAATGCCTCGGCCTAGCCCTACCTAGGCTAGGCTATGTCTAGGGCATCCAAATGGACATCTTATAGAATTGGTTTACCTAACCTAGGGCAAAGACACAGCCTAGGGCGTAGGGCCTAGTCTAGCGCAGCCTTGGAAGACTGTACGACTACGCCAGACCATAAACCTACAAATTCTTTCCCATAGAGAAATAACCGGGGCTCTTTCCCACCAATGAGATATAAATCGCTTTCTAGTCAAGGTTGGGTAGACGCACTGTCAAAATCATCTTTGTCATCGTTCGTGTTGTCATTGTCAAAATAGTCCGATTATTGATGAGCACGGTCCACTGGATTGCCTCTAGGCTTCGCTGCTGCGCACGGCCGCTCGTCGAGCTGTTGTTGTTGTTGTAGTATTTATTTCTTGATAAATACAAACTACAACGAAGAGCATGCTGCAAGCTACGTAACGCACTTGAACCAACAACAAGCGTTTGCGCGGGGGTTCAAAACCCTATAACTTTGTACCCCTGTAGTTATCACGGATGATTTAAAAAAAAATCTTTCAATTGTGAAGTTTATTTAACTGTGTTCTATAAATAATAAAAAATGAAAAACGTGAATTTGAGACCAAGGCTAGTTCTCTATTGATTTAAATCTAGAGATGAGTCGTTTAAATGTGTATGTAGAGGTTAACGTTTAGAGTTTTTTATAAACGTCTAAACGTGATAGTAAAAAAAAAATGTTATTTTGTTAAGGTTACCATACGTCCGGTTAAACCCGGACATGTCCTCTTTTTCGTATGCTGCCTATGCGTCCGGGCGGCTTTTTCATAAAAGCGTGAAATGTCCGGGTTTTTGTGTAACTACGGGCGCAGCTACATTTATCACGACAATCAGACCATACGTACACTATTCGATGACGCTGCTGGCACGGCACGGCATGGTTATTGTAGTCAGCGGTCAGATACGTACGTGCAAGACATCTCCGACGCTCCGTTCGGGTGGCAGTACAGCCTTGGCCTTGCTCCCTTATTGCCGTGAGGCCGGTCGGCTGTCGCAGTGTCAAGTTTCGCGCTATGTCTAAGCGTAAATGTAAGTTTTCTGAAGCTCGGTGAAAAGTATCCATCTTTTAAGAAAGGTAGATATGACTGGGAAGCCGAGTGTCTTATATGTAGTAATGGTACTTTCGTCCCTCCCTTCGTCTCGATTAGCCAAGTTGCATAAATATGAGACGTTAAGCAATATCCAATCAATCTTTATTGCAAACAAAGGAAGTCTAGATTTAGAAGCTCACATAAAAACAACAAATCATGTTAATTGTGTTCAGAGTCCATGCTGTGGCATATTTATTTGTAATGTCCTCTTTTTTGCACCAGCACTTATGGCAACCCTATATTTTGTTGTTACTTTCAGAGTCCACACAAACACATCATATTAGGCTGATAATTAGCTTAAATTTGGTGGAGGTGCCGGGTCCAAGGCTGTATTAACTATTAAGGCACCTTGTCTGTTACACATGGTGGAAGTGCCAGCTCATTAAATGCAAGTGTCTGAATAAAACCGTTGTTAATTATTCGTCGCCCAGTCATCAGTACAAAATTATGATTTTTGTTGTAAACCCTAGGCCTCCGCCTACCTAAAATTTATTTATTTACATCTTCCTTTTTTCCTTTTTTTGATAATAAGGCTTTAAAACGTTTAAACACGAAAATTTCAAGGAGTTAAACGTTTATTAGGAAACTAAATGCTTTTTCCCATCCCTATTTAAATCAAGTGCATTGTACTTTATTTTGAGCTACAACGTGTGTGTGTGTGTGTGACTTAATTCTAAGTTTTCCTTTAAAAAATGTTATTTGAGATTTCCTGGAATGTTTGTGGAAGTATTTTAATCGGGATTGCTCACTAACTTTGCAAGTTTTGGAGCACAATATTGTTCATTTAAAATTTAAATCAATAGAAAGCTTGTTAAAATAAAAAAATCCTATTTGTGTTGAAAAGTTGATTTACTATAAGTCTGATTATAAGGGCCTAAATCAAATAATAAATCATAATTTTTGTATTTATGAAATTTTAAAAAGTCAAGCTCCCTGATGTTGATATTTTCTCGTAGTCTGCTTCTTGTCAGCCACCCGCCAAAGCTTCGCGTCCCACACTTTGGCCACTGTTCTGTCACTAACTAATTCCTTTCTATCTAGGCTTTAGTAAGATAAGAATCTAGTTTTTTGATAAGGTTATGATTTTCAGGAATATTACCATCGCCTTCAGGGGGCAGTCTTTGTTCTGCTGTCCCTTGTGATTGCCGTAGTGAAGAATCTATCAATGAAGCACAACCTCAAGACAACGAGACTTCTATAAATACATTTGAAGAAGTAAACGATCACAAGTACGAAGAGTGTGAGAAGAGCAAAGCCAAAAATAACCTAATTGAACACACACAAAAACATTCAGTTAAGAAAATGTATGCGTGTGATATGTGTACTAAGTTTTCAAAAATCTCTGACCTTTGCAGACATAAGAAAATACATTCGCGTGTAATTCAAATTCACTCCTGTGACAAATGTAATGAAAGTTTTCCTTCAGAAACTAAACTGGCTGAACACAGGAAAATACACACACGTAACGTGTGGTTGTGTTGTGTATGTAGTGAAGGTTTTCCTTCAGAAACTAAACTGGCTGAACACATACAAATAAAACATTCAGTTAAGAAAATGTATGCGTGTGATATGTGTACTTGGAAGTTTTCAAGAAACTCTAACCTTCACAGACATAAGAAAGTACATTCACGTGAAATTAAAATGCACTCCTGTGACAAATGTAATGAAAGTTTTCCTTTTAAAACTAAACTTGCTGAACACAGGAAAATACACACACGTAACGTGTGGTTGTGTTGTGTATGTGGTGAAGGTTTTCCTTCAGAAACTAAACTGGCTGAACACATACAAATACTACATTCAGTTAAGAAAATGTATGCGTGTGATATGTGTACTAGGAAGTTTTCAAGAAACTCTCACCTTCACAGACATAAGAAAGTACATTCACGTGAAATTAAAATGCACTCCTGTGACAAATGTAATGAAAGTTTTCCTTCAGAAACTAAACTGGCTGAACACATACAAATAATACATTATGTTCAGAAAATGTATGCGTGTGATATGTGTACTTATAGTTCTTCAAGAAAAGATAATCTTAACAAACATAAGAAAAGACATTTACGTGAAATTGTAATGCACTCCTGTGACAGATGTAATGAAAGTTTTCCTTTTAAAACTAAACTGGCTGAACACAGGAAAATAGTACATACACCACGTGACGTGTATGTGTGTTCCGTATGTAGTGAAGAGTTTCCTTGTAGAACTACACTTGCTAAACACAGGGTATTAGAACATACACACGTGTGTGGCATATGTAATGAGAGTTTTCTTAATGCAATTAATCTTCAAGAGCACAAGACAATAGGCCTACATAGTAAACGTTTTACTAATAAGAACCGGTTTATGTGTGGAATTTGTGATTTAGAATTCCCTCTAATGAGTAGTTTAATTGATCACAACAGAGTACATCCAAGTTTTATTTGTAGTAAAGTTTACATGTGTGACATAGATGCATGCAAGAAACATTTTTCTTCTAGAACTCATCTAAAGGAACATATGAAATCAGTACATCCAATTCCAGTTGATCTACCTCATGTGTGTTAGGCCTATGAATAGAAAGGTTTTCTTGTTGTAGAAATAGTCTTAGCATTCACAAAAAGAGTAAACATTCATTGGTTCTACCATACGCATGTAATTTGTGCTATGCCGGATTTCATGATGGAACTACCGTATTGGACCGAATATAGCACGATCTCGAATATAACACGACCCCCAATTTTTCGGAATTATTTCAAGAAAAAAATATCAAAGAACATTAAAATGTACAAGAAACATTTCTTATTTACAATGCAATGAATGATTAGCCTAAAGTGTCACTTTTACAACAAACATTTTGAACAATGTTAGGGCCTAGTCCTATGTTTTTTAACAGAGTAGGGCCAAGCACAAGCTCACATAGGCCAACCACAGTTCACCAGTCTGATAAAGGGATTACAAATCGATAATGTGTGCTAGAATCGATTCGGGCATCGCATTCCAAAAAAAAACTTTTTAATTGTACGCACAATTATTTTGGTGGCCATTTTCCACGGAGCCCGTGAACCGTGATACGCGGCGATATTCCCGCGGTCTTTTGCCGCGGAGCCCGTGATGACGTCACCCGCCCGCCTCATGGGATCAGCTGGCGTCTAGTGCGATGGGTCGGGGCGATGCGCAGCAGTCGATGCGCGGGAGTTGTATCGCAGATGTGGCCTTTGTTCAGGCGCTATTTCAAATGCAAGAGCGCGGAAATAACGCGAGTGCTGTTTTTGAGATAGGATTTTCGGAAAAAAACATCGCGCTATATTCGGTCCGATACGGTAGTTTAACCAAATAGGCCTACAAAGAAAAACATTTCGGTGACCTCTACGTTTGTGAGCTTTGTAATGAAAGTTAGTAGTTGTAGTAGTAGTAGTAGTAGTAATAGTAGTAGTAATAGTAGTAGTAATAGTAGTAGAAGTCGTAGTTAGCTTTATTTTGTTGCCACTTACGAGCAGTGTTCATTTCAGACATTTTCTCTAGGGGTTGCAATTGGAAACATAGGGTAGGCAATGGCCAGAAAAATACTCCCCTTCCAATACAATGTGCATTTTTTGAATACATATTTTTGACAAGGTTCTAAGTGTTTTAGAAGAAGTTAGGGTGGTTGCTGAACGCGATAGTTTTACTACATTGCCTAACTACTCAATGCATACGCCTACAAACTTAGGGTATACAATTTAAACAATTTGCAAATAAATACTACATAGTTTATTGGAATTAAAGCTTGAGCTTGAGCTCCTTGAGCTTGATTAAAGCTCAGCAACAATATCCTCTATTTATTTTTACAATTATTATTATTGCCATGTTTTATTTAATTAACAGAGATAAACTTTTCACTTACTGAAATATTTTAAAACAGTCTGCTTTATACAATATTCTCAAATGCTTAAAATGTTGGTTGCTTTTACAGAAAATGTGACACTATTGACATCGTTCAGCGACAATATTTTCTACCATGTTTGCAGAACATATAATCATAACAATTAAAGGTTTTTACACCAGACTTGTATTGTTGGTTGAGAGAGTTTAGTGTTTTACATGTTTGTAATTTTTAAATATTCAATTTTATGTAATAATGACATTCTTACGAAATTGATATGAAAGCATGATTGTGAGAACACAATAAAGCAAATACGAAACCTTTGGAAGCTACTGAAAATAGTGATACTGATACCAAACCTTCGTGCGTAACTACCTTTGCTTGTCCCATATTAAAATCAGGAGACAAAAAACATGTAAATAACTATAGACCTATTTCCCTTCTTCCATTCTGTCCCCGATTTGTGAGAGAATTATTCACCAGCGACTCCTAACTTTTACACTACCACACCTATCGCAAATTCAACATGGATTTCTACCTGGTAATTCCTGTCAGACCAACTTAATTATGTTACAACAAGAAGCAATGTCTGCTGTTGAAGCCGAGGAGAAACTCGATGTTGCATTCATCGATTTTGCGAAAGCTTTCGATTCGGTGAGTCGCAGGCATCTATTGCATAAGATCGAACATCGCTTCGGAATTCATGGTAATTTCCTGGCTGTCATTGCCAGTTTCCTTATAAACCGTCTTCAACGCGTCGTCATCTCTGGGGTCGAATCCGGTTGGGTCAGTGTGACCGCTGGAGTCCTTCAAGGAAGTGTCCTTGGGCCCCTTCTCTTCACACTCTTCATGGATGATATGCAAGACTCCGTCGACTCCTGGATTTGCGACTTCCTGTTGTATGCTGACGATTGCAAACTCATGAAACGCATTTGGGATACAAGTGATGTATTCATGTTTCAACACGGACTTGACTTGTTTTACCGCTGGTGCACCGACTGGGAAATGAAGCCGAACCCCAGGAAACGTTCCATACTGTCTATAACTCTCCGTCGTGTCCCCCTTCTCCATGGCTATCAATTGGGTGGTGAAGCGATTCAGCGTGTTGAGAAGCAGCGTGACCTGGGAGTGACTGTGGATGGGAAACTACTGTTCGTAGATCATACTGATACAGTCACCTCCAGGGCCATGCAAGCCATCGAATGATGTATCGTTTCACCGTAATTCATGACGTCATGGCCCCCCTAACCTACTTCACTGCATGTGTGCTACTTGTCATTGAATATGTTTCTGTTATTTGGGCTATGTCTGCTCTGTCAAATCTGAAGAAGTTGGATTGTCTTTTTTTTTTCAATTGTTAAACATCGAGTCACAAACTTTCAGAACACTTCAAAACCTGAAATTATGTCTTCTCTCAATTTATGCTCCTTAACCAGTCGTCGTTCTCTGGACGATTTTAAGTTTTTTCATAAAATCGTTAATGGTAATCTGCGACCTCCATTAATCAATCTTTTCTCCCTACACGTACCATCCCGCTTAACCAGATCGACTCAACTGTTTCATTTACCTATTCCTTGCCTGGAAATCATCTTCTACCGGCTACCCTTCACCTACAATTCACTTGCCACACCCACCCTAGACATTGTTGCAAACCATCGCGAGTTCATAACTAACGTAAAACCTCTTAGTAGCCAGGCCTCGTTATAATTTTGCAATGTTTTTTCTTCTTCTTTCATTCTTTCTGTTTTGCTATTACGTATCATTCATTATTCATGTATTTCTATTCGTATTTCTTCTGTTATCATGTTTAGTTTAAGTTAGTATAAGTTAGATAGTATTAAATAAATAATAAATAAATAAATTGTATTTAGAGTGTCCACTCAGTTATATAACTGATTTTCAGTGGAGGACTTTAAATCAAAGCGACCAAGCCAACCCCGTAGGCCCCGACGCAATCGACGAGCGAGCGATAACCAAAGATCAATATTTTTAATAGGAAATATAGCAATCAGTGGTATGGAGAGTGCAAACACCCGCAAATTGTTATTATGTTTACAATGCATAATGTAAAATGGCCTATGGCTGTATTTGTGTCTAGTTGAATAAATAAATAAATAAATAAACCAGATTGACCACCGTCGAAGTTGTGACGACGACGAGCGATCAATACCTGCTGAAGTCAGAAAGGGCCTCCGAAACTCCAGAACTTTGTTTTCATAACGTGGTTGTTTTTCGTGAGACGATGACGTTGGTAGCATGTTACGTAATACGACCACGGGACTTGATGCACATAAATCCTAGTTATTTAGAAATACAATAGTCAATAATTTTTATGGCCTTTAGCGAACATTATTTACAGTTGCGTTGATGGATAAGTGGATGTGGCCAGTGGTTTAGTCGCGGTCGCTTAGACTGTTCTTACTCAAACACCGATGTTAAGCAGCCTCGGGTGTGGTCAGGGGGAGAGTGGGTGACCGCTCTGCTCTGAAACTCACGTATACCGCTGGCTAGAGCAGATGGAGGATTCGAGAGCTGATGTAACGGCTTCGTTCTCTTCGACGTCTGCTCGGCAGTCCGGGTTAGTGGTGGAACCTATATGACTGTCAAGGTTACACCGTCCTTTCGGATAGGAAGTAAAGCCGTTGGTCCCCTTGGTACTTTTCAAAAGGAGTAGGCTACATGCCGGTGTAACGAAATCACGCTTTCCTTCGGCAAGCGTACTCCCAGTAAAGATATAATGAAATAGGTTTACTCGCGGAGTAAAGAAGCAGTGGCGTCGGAACAGGGGGGGGGGCAAGGGGGCAGATTTGAGAGTTGAATGATCAAGATTTCTACTCTTCTTTTTGGGAAAGCAACGTCGGATGATCCTGTCAACAATTCGTTTCCAGGAAGAAACAACCCAACATAGCAGGAATGTTAGGTTGGCTGACGTACCCCATGCCTGAACCGTCTATCCGACCATCTTTATAAGAACCACCCACTCGTCTTGTATTATGTGCCGGTCACTCAGTGGACACGTGACTGAGACTCACGTCTAATCTTAACATCCCTTTGAATGATTTGCTAGAGTTATTGGCAGACGCAAGTTTGGATTTGGTTCGCACGTGTCGCATCGTTATGCGTTCTGTCATCTTTGGAGTGGTGTAGTGACTTTGATTATTGCAAAGTGGCAAGTGGGAAGATTATTCCTCTAAGAGTGAAAGTAGTGTAGTGTAAAGTCTAAAGTAAAGTGTAAGACCAGTGTGTGTAGTATTTCGTGTTTTATGGTGTTAAAGATTAAATTGATATCGTAATTTTAAATATGAAACGTACTAAACAGCCTTCAGCTAGTATTTTTTTTTTAAGAAAAGGGTAAAACAAAAATGTTTGCCTGTATGCTTCGTCATTACATACAAAATTGTGTTGTAATTTATTTAAATGGGCCACTTCACGTTAAATTTTTGAGTTTTTAGACCGCAGATAGTTAATGTAAAACATCGTTTACAGAGTCCGAGTGCAGTTAAAACATGACGAAATAACGGTAGTATAGTGAAATTTTTTTGCCTCCGGCGAAAGGGCCTCCACCGGCTGGGGCTTCGCTCCAGACCCCAGCTGTACCCTACAATATCTACTAATGGATTTGCCCCCCCCCCCCCCAACTTTCAAAACGTTCCGACGCGCCTGTTCATAACCATAACCATCTTTTGAAATCCTTGCTTTTGACTTCTTCAATACAGTATCCGACAAGGCTACGACTCGAATATCTTTTCTCATGTCTGGCCCATCCCACCTCCTTGCTCATCGAATATCTTCGTCTCCAGCTGACGAGCAAGTTCTGTCGAGAGAGGACTCTCCATATTCATTGCGATCGCACTTGTCAACACATTTCATTTTCTCTCCAGACCTCGTAAATAACATCTGAGGGTAGTTTGGATCTGTCAATGTCTTGTTTATATCTTCCATGGTAAAGTTAAACACATGGTCAATCATGGACAGACTTTCTTCAGGGTGTAACTTAGTGGCGTAGGAATAGCCTGGGCAGCCCGGGGTCTAGAGGGGCCCGGTTTTGAGAAAAGTTTAAGTTCGAAACTCGAAAGACCTGAGATCAGGACGGTCCGGAACCGGGCCCCGGGCACCGAGTAAAAAAATACAAAACAAGTAAAAATAAATTTAAAAGAAGTATAAGATACAAGAATTATGAAAATTGGTATTTCCTATTTACAATAGAATTGCGAGTTATCTTTACCTTGTCCCTACCCCATGGGGCTCTCCCAGTCTGCAGTCCTCACCCTCCAACAGCTTTAGAATACGACATGTCCATACTTTAGTCCTTTTGTGATTCTATCTTGTTAGTCACGGTCGTCGCAAAAATTCTGATTTTCTTTGTTAACTTGGCCGCTTGGCGAACGCTTTTTCCAGTCGCGTTGATGGATGAGATTTTTTAGAATATCTCTGTTCAATGATTACGTTTTTACGTGGGATCTCATTACTTTTTCTATAGTTATTTGATTTTATGCTTGGTAATTATACACCTGTAAAAGGCTTATATTAAAACCTTTATTTCAATGAATTTTTACCAACTTTTTCTTTCAAAAGGCACTACCATCACCATAATCCTTTTATCAATGTAAATTATGAACGTTGTAGCTCCACCCGTTTGGTCAGAATTGTCCCAAATATCACGAACATATCGTATTAAAACCCGAAGAAATATTCGTTGAAGTAAGATTTCTATAACAAATATTTCTCCAAATGTCTCTAAAATCATAAAATATATAATTTCAGTGATTTAAAAAGTTCCCATAAAGTTTCATCAAGATCGGAGTAGCCGTTTGCCAAGTCGCGAGTCAAATTGTATCACGAAAATACCTCATTAAAAATCGAAAAAAATCGTCAAAGTACGATAATCATAAGAAATATTTGATCGATTGTACCCAAAAACATGGCAAGTCTAAGTTCAGAGATTTTGAAGGTCCCCTCAAATTTTCATCAAGATCGCATAATATGCCGTTTGTCCGGTAGAGTTCGAACAAACAGACAGAAACACACAAAAAAAAACAATAAAAACACCCTAGCTAATTTTTTTTTTTTTTTGGGGGTCAGTAAAATTGAAGTCCACGCTTTGCTCATCCAATAATGTCCTCATATAAACATTTAAGCGGGTTTAAAAAACTTAAAAAGAAAATTAAGGAAATAGAAAAACAACGAAATATTACCAAAACAACTAGCTTTTTACTCAAAAGTAACACTTTGTTGTGTGATACCGGTAGTGCTAGTGAAAATGTTGTCGATCATAGTGTGACTGAAGGTGTTCTATTGTTAGACCGTTATAGTAGTCCCAGTGTATCGGTATTTGCCGAGAGGAAAGTTCGGAAGCGGAAGTTCTAATGCATAGGCGAATGGTGAGTACCGAGACTCGGTGAGTCGGTGTCAATAATACTTAAATTTGGTAATAATTGACTAATACCAAATAACATTTAGACGTCAATGACAGGGGCCCGCCAGCTCGCTGTAGCCCGGGAACCCGTGGATTTCTAGCTACGCCACAGGTGTAACCTCTGTAGGGTAAAACGTACACTCGGTGATGCAATTGCGTAGAAATAGACCTCCCGGGGGTCGACAGATTTGTTTATCTCAACATCGGTTTGGTGAAAACTCATGGCTTCACCAGGAAATATAATATGTCAATTTAATAATATATATTATATATTAGAGTCACGATCTTTTGTACTAAACATTCATCAAGATTTTAACTGAAGAATGAAGATTCGCGTTTGGTGGTTTCTTCCGGAAAAGTTTGATTACTCCCTGATTAGCAATTGCTGTTCCTGATTTTTGGCAAACCTCATATTCGTTTGAGTGGGATCGTCTAATAAATAATTTTTTTAATTTAAAAAAATCTTTTGGATGTTTTTCATATTTCCTTTTTCCCTTTTAAATATTTGTTCGTTAATTAATTTCTTTTAATATCCATTTGGAATTTGTTACCTAAATTATTGTCTTAATATGTAATAAGATTCTTTTAGTTGTCCTCCTTTGTAAATCAGTTTTTATAACGAAATAGGATAGAAGTTAAATAAATACATAAATAAATAATGATATTTTCATAATAATAATAATAATAATAAAAAAATAATAAAAATAATAAAATAATAATAATAATAATTAATAATAATAATAATAATATCTCATTGATGGTTTATTTGGTTCAAGGGCGCTTAATATTCTTTTCAAATGAATATTTCACTTTTTTACATTGCTTACTAGTATTTATAAATATATATATATGTTGTATCGGGTTTTGGGGTTTTCGTCCACGTGTAGTGTTTATTAGGTACATACCTTTTAAAACACTTTTAAAAAAATGTTGTAAAGTTTTAAAAGGTATGTAGGGTAGCAACCCCTAATACCGGACGGTCACCCCTAACCGGCCGCGAGGAACAACCCCTATTTCATTTCGCCTTAATACGCTTTTCAATACTGATCTTACTGATGTGATGCATGTATAATTTTAGTTGACATCTTGTTTTTTACGAAGTGCTTTGGTATTTCTTTGTGAGTCGAAGATATATCGAAATAATCAAGGTCAGAAGTTCCGGATGTGCGTCAGAAGGTGCTGCCAACTCAAGTTCCTATAGCAACGAAAACTAAAATGGCGTTTCTAGGCGTCAGCTGTTGAAAAACTATGAAGTTTTACACTTAAATCAATCAGATTTTGATCGGGATTGAACAGGAACATTCATACGGCCGTAAAAACTATTTTTAACACTTCAAATATCGAAAATGCTTCACGGCGTCCGGTTCAGGGCGCTTTGACACTTCCCGCTAGAAATCCCGAGGTATCGTCATGTTAGCGAAAGATGGGGGGGTATGTTAGGTTGGCAATGGCTAGTTAACACTTCAAGTTTCAAAATGGTGTATCATACATCATCGTAGCTTGAACGACACGGAAGATACAGGCGTTTTAAGTTGAAAATTTTCTCCCGAAGCGCTTAAGTGTCCGCTAATCGGTCCCACCACCCTACCTAATAAACACTACACGTGGACGAAAACCCCAAAACCCGATACAACATCAGAATCGGTCTACGAAAACCTTCGTTATAACATATATATATATATAGATATATATATAGTCATTCAATAGCATCACGTAATTTCATTGCTAACCGTAGAACTGCCAATGGATAATGGTAAAATTAGTAAATAAATACATACATTCCTGGTATACCTTAATTTTGGATAAATAATTATAATTTTTCAAAAAGGTGTACACTAACTAACTTGTACATAAAATGGTAAAATTGTTTTGTAATATTGTTATTAATACACTTGTATTTGCTAAATTGAAAATAAAATAGGGATTACTTTGTTTGAATTACCTTCGGAATATTTGACCTAATATATTTCAAATTGTTGACCGTGATACTGATAGAAATTCAGTTCCAATTATATTAGAAGCCAATTTGGTCTAACTGAGCTAGAAATCATATAATTTTAAAAGTAAAATTAAAGCAATGATCATGGATCAAAGAGGAGCAAAGACGAATTGATTTTTAAAAATAAATAATTTTCAGTTAATTGCCTTGGTGTTTGTGTATTGTTGATATCTCTACATTCCTTATTGATATTACGGTATTATTTCGGGTCCTAGTGAGATCGGAAGCATTGAGTACAGACTACAATCTATACTCAATGGGGTCACAATCCGTTGCCATATATAGTTGCTAGGGTTGAGAAGAATTCCACCAACACTAGACCTAAGACAGACTAATATTGTGCTGCTGAAATAGAAACCGTTGTCATGCAGTTGCTATGGATACAAAATTATTGTATTTGAATAATCGAGAAACAATAATTATTAACTTATCTTTTTATTAAACAAAATTTTAACTTTAGGTTTAGGCATTCGTAAACACAACAAATGGTGTCTGAATATACTACTAAAAGTCACAAATACTGTTTTATAATTACTGAAAATTAATGTCACTTAGGATGTAATTGAAAAATGTATGTCATTAGAATTTTATCTATCCTCGTGTTAGTATATATTACAAAGTATGCTCATTCGAAAACACAGCTGTATTTGATTTAATAAAAACAAACAATAAATTCTCTTTTTGTACAGAAACATATCACATGAGAAAATTAATCACACTTATTATCTTGAAACACAACAGACGTATTTGAAAACATTAGGAATATTATACTTCATTTTGATTCACCACATAGGAATTATCACAGTGTTATTATCTTGCAAAATGTTGCTAATTACTAATTAACATTTTTCGGCAACTGTTACAAATATTAGCAGGCCTTTGTGTGTGCATTTGTAAACACTGCCAATTTGTATTTACGATCTAGGAACAAAATAACAAAAATTTCACAAATCACAATCGAGATCACAATTTTATCACAGTAAAGAACTGAATTTGAATTGATCATCATTTATCATTAATTACCGTCTTTGGTTTAGACAGGTTCAGGTATGTTAATATCACTTTGTAGGCCTACATATGGCGTTAACAGTACATCGACAAAACTTTACTTGAGAATTTAACAAGACTATAACAATCATAACTAAAACAATTAAAACTTAAAACAAACAGAATCAGTATCATTGCAATCAATTACAAAGATTCAAGATACTAGAACCTAAAATTTAATGTTGAAAGGTTCATTAAGTCTACACTGTTTTGGTGGAAGGTTTTATGCAGGAAGCAAGGACCTTTATGGTGGAAAGTTCATGTAGAAACTGTATGACGATGTTTGTTGAGGAAGGTATCTTCATGCTCCCACTTAGAGTCTGGAAAGAGTTTTCTTCAAACCTGTTACGGACCTGCTTGATAAGAGGCTTGGGGATGGGGAACTTGAGCTCTGGCTTGCTGTGGACCTTTGCCCAACACGAGGAACAGTGGTACTGAAACATCAAGAATGTCCTAAGCAAAACTAAGCTCTAAAGTAGAAAACTCATAACTGTCTAAACATTCTAATTGCGATTTTTCTACAACTGTGGCATATTTATATAAATAGGAATTTCCAACGTCACGTGCTGAATAGCAGCCCTCGGTGAAAAAATGAATGATGATTTGATGAAAATCAGTTATATAATTGAGTGGGTAGACTCTAAATACAATTTATGTATTTATTATTTTAATTTATTAAATGTTTTCTTCATTAATCGATACAATTTCAACAAAGGTAAGCTAGAAAGCTCCCAAACATTGGGCATCAATAATTGTAGCAATTACTAAAAGCTCCCTTTAGACGGTTCAATGTGTGGCACAAGACACCGTAAATTCATAAAAAAAATGATGACGCAAATAAGTAATAAAATCATTAATAATATCTATTCCTATATCCATGACAGTCTTCAACGAAAGAATGAACCCTAAAATGGACGGATAGAAAAGCAGGACGCTTGCGCAGACGCTCTTTGTGTGTAGAGCTCCCTACTCCCCTAACCAGCCCAGGATGAGAGATGGGTGTGTGCAGACGTCTTGACTGGCAATTCCGCCAGGAGCCGTCCTACAGTGCCGCTTCCCGTAATGCCATCAACCTTTGCCATTATTACTACCAGTCGATAAAGACCGTGTTATGCTGTTTTTTTTTGTTTTTTGTTTTTTGAGGTATATAATAAAAATTAACAAGTAACAATAGAAACTTGGCAACAATCACCTACAATGCCTTCAAAATGCACTTGCTAAATAAAAGACATCCCTCGCAAATAGGGCTGTGCGAGCCTAGAATTTTTAAGTCAAGCCGAGCCGAGCCGAGTATTAAAGAAAAAACTTGATTTTCGAGCCGAGCTTTTTAAAAAAATAAATTAAAAAAATAAATAAATTAAAATTAAATTAAAAATGGTTAGGCAACATATTTTTTAGGGATGTCATCGGGTACCCAGTTCTAGAAATTACCCGGAGCCGATTATAAGATCAGGGTATTTTTCGCGACCGTTTTTAGGCTAATTCACGGGTTTATTATTTTACGCGCTACGTCGATGCGATCTTTCCCGCGGAGCCTGCCCGCTGCCTGCAGTCGATAAAGAAGACCCGGGGAAACTTCTTTGTCGACTCGGCTAAAGAGTAACTCGAGTTGACAACAGAGCGCGTTGAAAGCCAACACGTGACACCTGCGCAAACTACGTGCGCGTTCGGTCGATCCAACCAACTCAACTCACAGCTGACGAAGAACAAAGATGGTCGGTGTGGAACTAGTTGGAAGAAGAATTATTGCGATGTGATCATGTTTCTACGATCACGACGCATTGGATTGTTATTCCGTGGCTTATCTCCTTTCTTTCCTAGGCTTATTTTGCGACGAAAGCTTCAGCGCGGGCGATAGTGTGATAGGTTTTCCCACATGAGAGAGACACGTTTGCATTCTAGGCCTAGGCCTATCGCATTCTACTGCGTCGACCGTCGAGTCACAAGCTCGGCGCGAGCTCAAAACTGAAGCTCGAAAAAGCTCGAGAAATCGAGTACTCGCACAGCCCTACACGCAAACTAAAAACTTACAAAAAAGCTCATCCATCAACGCGACTAAAGAAAGTGTTTGCAAAGCTTCCTAGTTCATGGAAGATGAAAACAAATACAACATTACACAATTTTACCAGACAACACTGACACTTACCTCCAAACAAGGAGTCGAGGATAATAGCCAGCTGCTGTGCGATGCAAGGTTAAACCTCCGATAAACGCTGTCGTCCTGGGGTTGATTTCCATCGTATGGACCGGGCAGAAGTTGACTTCCTTCAGCGCCCAAGGGATTACCTGGAGCAAAGGAAAGATGGGGCACATGTTAATTACTTTGTTCAACTAATTCATTTTCATATTAATTCAGGAATTGGGTTAGAACTATAAAAATTTAAGAGCAGAAGAGTTTGCTTTCATACCATCGTTGTTTTTGTTTAATCCACCTAATAGGAATATTTTAAATATGACTGATAGCTCAGTTGATCTAAAAATGAATGGTCAAACTAGCCTATATAAATTGTACAGGACAAAATTGGAAAAAACTCGTATTTGTACCGTTTGACAAAAAAAAATTGTACACCAACTGTTATTTTCAGAAAACTATTTTAAAAGCTATTGTTAAGTTATAGCTAAAGGTGTTTAGAAACTATGTCCAGAAAACCGATTCTCAAAATTTAATTTTGAACTAGATTTGTTGTGTACCGGTACACTATTGTCCAAATATCTAAATATAATTAATTTCCAATACTGAGGTTATGTCCCGCCCAAAAAATTCATAATTTTTTTTCTGTTATTTTAAAGGCCTTCTTTCATTCAGCAAACTTTTCAGACATGTTTCTTCGACTTTCAAATTATCAGCCAGAGGTGGTTCAATAGCCTTAATGCGGTGGAGAGCATTATCTGCAGGCCGCCGAGGTTCTTGCCTGTGACATAGACGAAGAAGTCGTCAGCGTAGACCTTGCTTGATATAGATTCCTGGCAGGATCTTGACCAGCTTAACTCCTCCGTTGACTGCAATTTTGAATATAGTTGGGGCGGTGATGGTGCCTTGTGCCACACCGGCAGAGATGTATCTTGTACCGCTTTTCACACCCTTGTAGGCGACTTTATTCTTCTGTGATTGATGAAGTCATGCAGCCACTTGATGAGGTTGTTTGTTAGGTATTTTGTTCTTCTGCATCTCTTTTATGGCGTGGGTTCGATCAGTGACCTCGAAAGCTGCAGACAAATCAATGGGCACAGCCACTGTGGTCTGTTGTCTGGTAAAGCCTTCCTTGGCATGTTGTTATATTATATCAGCTATATTATTTATATTATAAGACCAAAAAGATGTGTACTTTAACACCTACTGGGCAGGAAATCTCCACAAACATATGTAACATGTCTTTTACTTGCATACGAATTACGAAATCAACAGTTTTAGTTAAGTCAAAGTGTGTCAAACTTTCATTATTTCTGTGTATTAATAATTAAAATGAATAATTAATAATTTTGAACAACCAAAGTTAAACAATAGATACAGTACAAATTACTCAGAATTTCAGTTTGTTTTCACATGGGGTTACTTTATAGTTTATACCATGCTTTAATTAACATCAAGTTATTAATTAATTAATATTTAGTATTATTTTAATGATGTCCAGGCAATAACATATCTAAATTTTAAAAAAATGTATACAATGTGTTATCAGTATGATTCTATGCACCTGCAATGCACCTTACCACAAACCTGTAACTGGCACGAAATTGTTAAAAAAGACGATGCCAAATACTTGGGAATCACTATAGACTAGGGGTGTGCGAATATTCAAAATTTTCGAAGTATTCACGAATAATTTGCTATTCGTATCTGATTCGAAACTCGAATAGTAAGTAGGCCTATTCGAATTTTCAATTTTTTTTTTTTTTTTTAATTTTATGAAAAGTAAGCGTTTTGAGGGGCAAACGCCCATGTTAGATCCCGACAAGGGCTCTCGTTCTCACAGATGATGAAGAAGAAGCAGGCCTTGGGCCCGAAACTGACAAGTCCACTTCCAAGTCTACGGCGAAGAAAAGTGCTATTTGAAAATTGTACATTCCACAAACGTGATATAGACCTACCCTTACCTAATTTGTAAGTTCCCTTAATACAACGTAGGCCTTTAAATATCCATTTCCCCCCCCCCCCCCCCACTTTTAAGCCTTGTCCTAGGCAGGCCCTAGCCAGGTCCTTGTTTACTGGACCAAGCTCTAAGTCCATATGGTAGGCCTAGGCCAACCGTTCTTAGACCTAGGCAGGTCATTCTTAGCAATAGCTAGGCCTACCTTTCTTAATTAAGCTTATTAGCTAGGCCCTACTAGACTAAGGGTAAGGGTAAATTGGCCTAATCCACTGAATTAGGGTCTAGGCCACCTAGACCATAAATTTAAGTTGAAAATTACTAAATATTGATTTTTATGTGTACAGCATGTTAATCTGCATTGTTTTGGCAATTATTCGATATTCGACTTCGATATTCGACTTTTTGCTGTGTACTATTCGATATTCGTATTCGAAGTGAAAAATCACTGTTCGCACACCCCTACTATAGACTAATCTAAATTGGAAGCAGCAAATAAAGGATACCTGCAAAACACTGCAGCACTGCACCATAAAGGTAGGTGTACAGACTAAAGAATGTTGTGAACAGAGTCACTCTTAGAATGATTGAACGATATATTTTGCTCTAATCTATACTAGACTAAAATACGGCATAGTTGGCTGGGGCGGAATAAGAAACTCTCCCCTAGAGCCTCTGAACATAATTCAGAAGCACATAGGCTATAAAAGTAATTAACAACAAATCTCCTAGATACCCCACAAACCAACTATTCCTTGACTGTGTTTATAAGATATCAGGCAAATATATACTATTCAAAACCTTATTAACCTAACACATGAATTAACATAAAACAACCTCCAAACAAACCCCACCCAACATTAACCAGGGGAAGCTCCAAACGCAATATGAATACTATACCGAGACTTGAAAAAGGCATTGGTCCAAGACATGGTAGTTTTATAGGCCCAAAAGTCTTCAACAAATTGCCAATAAAAATAAAAAAACCTTCCCCATACTAGTAAATTCAAAATTGAATTACAAAAATGGATCCTTGAAAAAGGCCGAGTTTTGTGCTAATGTAATAAACAACATGAATTACTAAAAATACAGTGTTTTCTTCCAATATGAATATGACCTACTTTTGATAAATCACCTCTTGATGTAAAAGCCTATCACATAGGTCTAGAATTTTAGTTTAAATTACTGCAAATATTTTTGTATTTTTTTTTTTCTAGACTAATCATGTCACGTTTAAAATACGTCTTCTCTTGTAGGCCTAAACACTATTATTAGATAGAACTATAGTGGGCACATTGCTCGGAGTAATAAACAGAACAGGCGAGATATATTCTTTGCCAGTCTAAGGAACGAACTACGAACCTAGAATTTATTTGTTATAAAGTAGCCCTGGTTGACGTTACCATGTATTGTCTTTGTCATTAGCATTAAAAAGAAAATCAGTACAGATACTTCAAAAAGTATATTTTTTTCTCTGGTTTGAACTCCTTTATAAAACACGCAACATACTCCACAAAACACAAATGCACTGCCACACTCATTCCTCAGTGAAGTGCATTAAACGGATTGAGATTGTCTACGTCTTACCTGTGAATAATGGTACCAACAACCATGAATCCTAGTATGAGACAAGACCTCATGAATGGCCTTCTTCAAACCAGATTCGAAGTCGCACATGATACTTCGAACACGTAGCTCTGGGTATTGCAGGAGCAAATACTCGAACACCTGCATGCAGATTTCTTTGTCATCAAAACAAAAATCACTCCAAATGCCTGAAAAATAATTTTTTTATTACTAGTAGGCTATATTTGGTGGGCCACATTGATTCATCTCTGAGTTTGAGTATGCTCAGATCCATCAGTCGAAAAGTTTGTGCCGTTGGCTAGGAAAAAGAAGGGCCAAGTTTATTATTACATTTGCGCACTATTTTATAAAAACATGTGGCTCTTGAAATTAAATTTGCATTGTTACATTTAAAAACAAGAAATGTAGCAAATTACATTTTGCCTACCTTGCAAGGATGCAGTCACGGGGTAAAGTAATTTTATGTATTTATACTGCAACACTTCAACAATGTAGATAAGCTTGGCTGCCTTATATTACAAGATTGTTTTATGCGTTCGAGTTTACTTGTCTACCGGTCAAAATTAATGGCTTCCCCAGTATTGATGAAAATTTCAAGGAAGCTTCGAACTCTCTGAACTCAGACCAGAAATTGTATTTTTTAACCCGTAAGATTTCTCACAATTCTATGAACTTTTAACTTGAGGAGAATGTTCAAAATAAGTAAAAACCAACGAGAAGGGTATAAAATCAGCCATAATAATCAAACACCAAAAATTTGTCAAGTTCTATAGTTAGTTGAAGTTAGTTGAACAGATTGAAATTAGGTCTATATAACCTTGATTTTGATGATTTTCTTTTCTCTTTTCTTTTTTTTCCCCCACAAGGCACTATATAACTAAAATGTAAATGTTAATGTTAATGTAAAATTTCAATGTTGTAGACTCATCTGTTTGTTCAGAATCGCCGTGAAATCGACACTGACAGATTAGGCACCTGACAGAGGAGTTACAAAAGTGATTTTGATAATTTTTCATCCCATATTTAACTCAGAAGGAATGAATTGGCATTGGTTGTCAGGTACCTAAATAGCTCTGATTATGACATAGGCCTATTCAAAGTTCATTTCACGTTTCATGGCGGCTGGGAAATAAATTAAAAACGCAAAGAACGTGTCTTTTTTATGAGGTACCCCCCTTAGTGTACAGCGCCCTATAGCTAGGTATTAGGTTGGGACAGTACAGCCTCTGCCCTGCCCCCTCTGCCCCAACGGTGGTTTCTGTAATACCCTGCAAGCCAGAGAGTTGAGGTGGGCCTAGAAGCTGCATTTTGCTACATTTGGTGGCTCAGGAATGTGCTAACGAGCTAGTAAATTACACGCTTCGCCTGGTTTCATTTTTGGCTAAGCCAATGGCAAGCGCGGATGGCATTAGTACGGGAATACCGGTCACGTGATCGGAGAGTGGAGGAAATCTCCTCACCAAGTTGCAAGTGTGCGCGGGACCTCTTAACCAATAGTTTTCAAAGTTAAGTTCGCGGTGCTCCTGAGCCCCAATCCGAGGGTAGAAGCAAGTTTCTCACCGGAGGTGGGGTAGGAGAGCGAAAAGTGCGTGGTATCTGAACAACAGATCGGCCACTACAACTAGAATCACAGCAGCAGGTCAACCTTCGAGTGCAAATTTTGTGTGTGTTTTCCTCAAGTATGGGAAGTACCCTAAAAGTGAGAATGGCTAACGAATCGCTATACCTCAAAGTGAGGGCAGTACCAGTGCCGAGTTTTTAGTATGTTTTTCAAGCTAATTCTACGTCAAATTACATCTTGATAGCCAGACATCAGGCTAGCCACATGGCCAGGCAACAGTAGCCATGCGCGTGTAACACATAACGACCTCGCACTACCATGGTATATTCTCTCTCAACACCATACGGGAGTGGCATGCAAATGCATACAAAGTTTTAATAAATCACCTTTCGGGGTCAGTATTTTCGCGTGTATTTCAAGCTTGGTATGACCAGCCACGTGGGTCAAACAAAGTCGTGCAATCTACATAATCATCATCAGTCATCACCAATCTACGCAAGTAAGCCTGTATAATTCCCATTTATTGTAAGCCCTCCAAATCGTACGAGAAGCAGAGAACGTCGAGGTTCTACATAGGGGCTTATGGCGATAGCTTAGGATGGCCAGGTATTTGGTCCGCCACCGGAAGGTAACCCCAATACCGCTGCAGGAGCGGGCGCCAGCCATTCGTCTGTGTATCGGAGAGCTCAAGATGGCTACCCCCTTCCCCCGGCCTCCCCTGTGCATCGCAGTCTAAGAAGGCATCGCCCCCTACCCCTCATCAAGAAATGGCACAGAGATAGGAAACCACTAATATACATATTATAATAAGTCTTTTGTTTTATAATTAATGTTATTTTAATCAGGGTTTATACATGTCTAATTATAACTTGCATAGCTGGATCCAACGTAGCTTCAAAAACCGGTATGTCAGTATTTTGTATTTGCCAAGAGTTTGAAATTATAATGAAACTCCTTTTAATTCATCTTTCACTGAATATTGCATGCACATCCTTGAATACTCCTCCTATAAAATCAAATAGTATTCAGAGCCTTCAGCTGTTTTACAATACGTTGGGTAACTTTAATAATTAGGTTCAGAACAAGCGGAACCTTCGAGCGACTTCGAGCGCTAGCGCACTGGGTACAGGTACCTCTTCGAACCTCGTGAGGGTAGAAGTTGTATTGGGTTGCATCCCCCACTGTCACTGTACATCTTTGTATCTAACCGTTTTGCTAGGGTGGACATTTTCTCACTTATTAGTCTCATATGCAGAGTTAATTTGGAGTGCGTGGGCCACTTTGACGGACCACCAGTAAGGCACGATTTGTATTCAAAAACCCCGAGATTAAAGAACAGTACGTTGTCGTGTAGGTTGATTAGGTCCAAAGAGGTGTTTTGTTGCAAGGTTTTATGAAATAAAATCTTCCCGTAGACAACCTCAATGCCTACAACTTAAAGGCATTGTCCGAGTTTCCAGCAAGTATCTTTTAAATAACTCTTAAGATTACTAAAGAAAAGAATGTATTTGCAAAAAATGCCTATTGAGGGTGGTGTGGGTCGTATGGGGCTTTCTTTTCAACCCGCGCGAAAAAGTATTGACGTCCGTGCTGGGCACGGTCCTTGCTCTTGCTACCTGCTACGGAGCGAGCTATTCAGTGTGTACGTCGGACGTCCGAACTCTTTAGTTTGCCGTTTAGTTTTGTAAATGAGAATTGTAGTTTCATATCATACGTGTTTTATATTTATACTTAGCGCTGATCATCCTTTATGTTACGTGATTTTAGTTATTAGCACTAGTGTTTTAATTTGATAATTGAGAGCGAGTTTTTAGTGGCAATGTTTAACTTTGTGTCAGCCTGAGTAGTTGCAAGTTGTAACTTGTAAAATTACATATTTACATTCAAAACTACTATTTCGTGTTTTATAACTCAAACTGTGACTCGCGTGTGAATAGTTACATATCTGTGCTCAGGGCCAACGTAAGCGAGATTACATTTGGCCGCCCCCAGTGGTGTCATCCAAAACTTATTTAAAGGTAAACGATATTTGAAAAAATAAATTACACTATACTAGGCCTACAGTTATTTCGTCATGTTTTAACTGAAAAATGGCAAGTCACGGGATTTCAGTTTTGTTTATGAAGGATATACACTCAGTTGATTTTGGATGTAAAAAAGTCAATTGTTGATTGCCTAACTAAACCACCATGTGTATAAAAGAAAGTTTTGCACAATAATAAAGACATTTTTGAAATAACTTAAATTTATATCACAAAAACTAAAACTAAACTTCCTGCACTCGGATCTAAAAACTTTTAAAATGCACGTAAAGTTAAATATGTTACCCCCCACCCCCGGTTCCTACACGACTGCTGGACAGATAAAACGACACGAGGGCAGAGAGTGGTTGGTAGCTATACTCCCCACTCAGCACTAGTTTTGGAAAAAATATTATTACTCTCGTAATGATTAACTTAAGTCAAACAATATTAGACCCTATGGAAATCAATCCAGAAATTAAAAAATCCATCTCTGCGGGGTAAATCAATTACACCTACGGCAGTGTCTGTAGCGAGCGTGCCAAGATCAAATAGTGAATGACACCAAGGCAGTTGTACGAATGGGCAATTCCAACCTTAGCAAATGTGTCCTTTTTCTATTGTACCAATGAGAACCATGACACCCATGAGCTTCTCCTCAAAGAACGGTTTTCGGCTGCTAGCACGATCTCTGGCACTCAGAAATTACATTGCTTGATACCAATTTCAAACACTACTGTAGAAACGAAAATCTTTTCCTTTTCTACACACGTTAGAGAAGAGTCTGTGTCAATTTTGGAGCCCAAGCTTCAGCTTGAAGATGCACGTAGGTAGTTTGAGCATCGTGTGTTATTTAAACTGACGACAATAAGAAAGAGGTAACATTAAGCTTTCTTCATCCACATGGGCCATCATCGTTCTCATACCCGCAGATACAAGATATACATACTACTACTATATATAGATTACATACGTACTAACAAAAATTGACCCGCAAACTATGACAGGGCTAGTGTATTCGTTGAGCAAGAGTGAAACATCTCAAGTAGACATTAAGCTCACAAGTTGGAAACCATAATTTATTGAAATGGGGTAGGAGGCATAACCCTCATATCTCACTGTAATGCAGCCTATGTACTTCATATTTATGTCTCTGGGTAATTGATGAGTAGGTCCCTACTATTGAACAAAGTTAAAAGAAAATTTTAAGTTGGGAAAAACTGCATTTTAAACATTTTCCAGTATTCATTTAGCTACAGAATCTAAACTCATTGGACCCCCATCTTGAAATTTGGCACATAGGCCTACATAGAACTTACATCAAAGACAAAGCCAATTTTTTTTTCATTTTTTCAAAGATACATTTTTGGAAAGATTCAAGGTCAAAACATACGCTGTAGCACAATAGCATATGAATTGCTCAAAACAATGTTTAAAGTAGTTATTATGGATAGATTTTTGCGACAGCTTTCAAATGACATATAGAAGAGCTTTCTAGGACAAATAGTTTCCGAGCTACTGCATTTATCCCTAAAGCGCGCAAACCCAAATTTGAGTTTACGGGCAATATTTGACCAGCTGTAACTCAAAAAGTATTTAACGTAGAGACCAAAAATTTGGGATTTATGGTATTTTTGGGAGTATTAGGCCAACTCAACAAAAAAAAATTATGAAAATCTGTGTGGTGAAGTTTTTTTTGTCCCTCGGTTTGGTTGATTTGACACGGAATGCCCCTCAAGGGTACTTTGGGGGGAGGGGGGGTTGTTGGCCAGGTGGGGAAAAATATACTAGCAACAAGAAGCATTGGTTGAGCATATTGTACACGTTTTAATAAGCACATTGCCTACCTTATTTACACTGGACCGTGCCTCGTGGTTCCGAGGTGCCTCTTCAGGGTCCATCTGGTGAAGTGTTCCTTCCGCTTTGCCTTTGACACGTGCTTGTGGTGCCTGGCAACATGCTTAGCGAGTTTGGCAACAGCAGCGAAGCAGATCTCGCACCGGTATAGATACCTTGATTTAGGCGTCTCACCGTCGGACTAGAAAAGAGAAATAAATTAGTTTCTGGAGGTTTCTAGAATAAATAATATTCTTTAATAAATAACATGGGAACGATATTTATGTCCCGTGACCTTGGAGGATTTACCTCCAACAAAATATTGACCATTATTGATGTACTCGGCAGCCTTTTTTGAAAATTCGCTTTATTTTGTTTTGGTATTTGGGCAGGTGATTTGGTCAAAATATACTGATTAGTATTCCCAAGAAGGGGTGTGATTTTGGCATGCATATGTATATTTGTGCACAGTTTTAAGATAGGCCTACAATGTTACAAAGGGGCAGTTTAGATTGGTATGATGCTCTAGTATCTATGTGGGTCAAAATATATCTAGGTTAAAGCAGATTTAAAAACTTCCCCAAAACGTCAATTTTTGTAAATTTCAGGATCAAAAAATTTATAAATAATCGTGTAAAATCGCAGTAACAATAGGCATATTTTATTAAACAATCATTTTAGTGTAATTATTATACTTTTGGGGATTATGTGGTAAAAAAAAAAATGGGGGTAATAGAACCTAAATTTAAGATAATATTGCTATTTGAATTTTAAAAAATACCATTAAGTTTCAAGACGCGTATTTTGAGTTGTCTTAACCCATCTGCACCCGTAAGCGGACTAGTCCGCGACTCATAGCCTGGCCACGGAAGCCATAAGCGGACTGGTCCGCATTTACGCGCGCTTCCATTCAAACTGCAGTAGTATCAGCTCCTATCGGCCAATTGTTGTACTTTTTGTTGCATTTCCCGCGTCAAGCATGTAGTGGCATCTAGTGGTGTTCTTTGGTACTCTTACGGGAAAAACGTGAAGCTACAATCGACTTTGTTATCGACGTGAAACTTACGCGCCTGTCTACTGTCAATAATGGCAGATTCGGATCAATCAAAGCCTCGTTCTCGGCACAAACAATCCTAAATCAGTCAATTTTTGGATGTTCTTCGATCAGATTTCAGTGATAGTGATGGTGAAGGTTGTGATTTTAATTGTATGCGTAGAACCGGTGCAGATATAGTAGGCCTAAGTGAAAGTGACAGCGAAGAAGAAATGTGCGTTGGTGTGCGTGGGAGTAACATTGAGGTTAGGAATGGGCGTGATCACGATCACGAGGGTCGTACTCGTAGCCCTACAAATTCGTGTATTGTTAGTTGTGAACAGGCCTAGGCCTAGAAATAATGCTACAGTAATAATAAGTGATAGTGACAGTAATGATGTTGATTACGTTCTTACTGTACTACGCTGCAACTTTGATGTGCAGAGGGCAAAAGTGCGCGGTTTCCGTGGGCGCGCTAGCGTTTTGGGGCGCTGGTGCGGATGGGTTAAATATTTATCGTTTTGCACTCTACAGCATTTTGTTGCATCTAGCCTATATTATTATTTATTATTTAAACAGAAAAGTGGCATAAAGAAAAATTACAGTTGACTGAATTAAAATGTGTAGGCCTACATGAAATACTTTTACGGCTGTGTGATGTCACACTTTACTTAGCACCACATATTTCCAAGAAGGTAAACATGCTCATTGACCAGTGAGGCTTGATTGAACAAAACACGCATCAAATGACTAAAAGGAAGGAGCATAAATATTATTTCAATTTTAAAAATATTTTCTAGCACAAACATTAAATTTTGGATATTTTGTGAACCCATTTGAACCATTAAAATACTAGAAAAGGAAGAGGAACGTCGTTCCGACTCAAAAAAAAAAGAAACCGGAACGTCGTTCCAGCGCGTTCCGGCCCCAATACACCACTGCTCGTGCAAGAGTGTTTGATGCACGAGTGTGCTAAAGAAATGCGACTTACTAACGTGAGTGTGCGTGATCGTGTAGAGATTTTACTTGCGTGTTTGACTGTAAAATGCTAGCTCGTGACGTGACACGACGTAAGTCAAAGTCCACTCATGCGCTCGATCACCTCTGAACTAATACGCCTTCAGCACGAGGAGCTGCTACAAGTCGATGGCAGCCAAAGACGCAGCTCTACCGGACTCGAGTTTCTTTCTTCATATCAGACTCAATGTTTAAGGTCTGCCACTCGATAAACGACAAACAGATCTATAATCTTACAGCATAGCCCGGCATGCATTCTGCCATGCCAGCTTAATAAACACTCGTAAGTCGCAAAGCTGACCATATAGTTAAAACACTGATGCTGCCTAATGGTACCAAGTCAGTGGCTTCAGTGGCACCATCTGATCTAGGTAACCATTCCAGTTAATTAGATCTGCCCAAAAAATCTACCCCACAGCTATAATAGCAAAATATACAAGTCTCATCTACTGCCGATATGTCCTAGGACGACAATAGGGAACCTAAGTTTTGAAGGCGGGAAGGAAATTGGTTCTCTCTGGTCTCAGCGCCCATAAGAATTAGCATGGTACGAAAATGTAACTCGCCGTATCTTTTGACTCGCGCAAAAGAAATCAAAACCAATAACATCACAAGATGCATAATTCTGTGAAGAAGATGATGGCATTCTACTTTGCTCGATGACGCTTCCTAAATTCAAACTATTATGAGTTAAATGAACCCATGTTTGCGCGCTGTCGCAAATGTACTCTGACTGAGCGGCAACCTAAGCGAGACGCAGCCACGTTGTGTGCAGCTGTGGCATCCTCGCATACCACGCGCCTGTCCATGGTTGCTAAATGTACTTCGCATTCAAGATTTTGTTGGCACATTAAAGGATATTTTATTAGTAATGTATAATCTAGTACAACCCAGTGACCTCACAGTAGCCACAAAGCAAGTCGGATACCAATTAATGTTATGCTGATGCCACGGACAAAATGTTTTTACGTGCTTTTTCATGAGCAGTTTTGAACGTTTGGCAACAGTGTAAATGTAGAGTTCACTTCAACTCAAAACAAATGTCATTAATATTTGTGATAGAGCAGAGTTATGTATATCCACGCAAAGAGGAAAGATTATAGTTTCTTACAGTATGAATATAATTCCGGTCCGTGGTCGGGTTCTCGCGCTATCGCTTACGAAACATTTAGCACAGGTTAATCGCCTATACCTCGCTGACTGGAGAGAACCGGACAACGCCCACTTAGGTTCCCTATATCGACCTGGTAAATTTAGAAATAAAATGGGTCTGCAAAACCTTGAGACAGTCCAAGTAGACTCAAATAAATATATTATGAAATCAGATATAGCCAAAGGTGGCCTGCATCCTAACCAGCAGGGCAGTCTTCAACTTCACAATATGTTACTTGAGGTCTGTTACACAATGAAGTGGAGACCAACTAAAGCAATAAGCCCACTACAAAATTTGGCTCTTGGCCTCGCTTCCTGCGATAAAAAACAAACAAATTGAATGCTATTCCCAAGCACTACCAGACAGTCAACAAGAGCGCGGTAGCTGCCAGGACCTCTACCAACGAAGAAGGTGAAGCAAAAAGTATAACTACGTCTAAATCGCAACAAGAGATCCCAATCAACGTACACCTGGTCCAAGAGCGGTGGAACATGAGAAGTTCTCTGAACTTGATTGTACCACAGCTGGAACAGAGTGGCCAATTGTTCACTTTGTAGGCCCACTGTGGTCAAAATGGAGGGCAGCCTTTAACAAACCCCTAAATCCATCCCGCAGCGGACCTTGGCATGTACAGGGGCATAGCGGCCACATCAAGGGGCTCATAAACCAGAACAAAGGAGTCTGTGATATAGCTACTCTACATTCAAAAGTAGATTATTGTTTTATCTAATTACCAAGTCTACATCACACCACAAACCACAGGTGCAAGACCTCCAGAATGCACTAAAGCAAATAAGAGCATTGTAATTTCAATGTACAGACAGTAGCCATGCCACGGATTGGGTGCAACCTTGACCGCATGCACTGACCATTAGTCAAGAACATGATTGAAAATGTCTTTTAAGAAATCTTAAACCCAAATCCTAATTTATAGCTCTACACACACTCTCCTGACCTATTATCCCCCCCGCCTCTCACAAGACTCAAGCTCCGTAATTTGTCCACCACACGTTTCAAATTTAGAGACCCCGAAAGAAGTCGACAGGTTATGCAGCAGCCGACACACTTTTAATAGAGGACCTTCAATCTACGGATGTGGCAGTCGGAGCTCGGATCATCACGACTGATGAGACTATTCTCATCCTGTCTGCTAACGAGTTGCCATCTAGCTACGCCAATTTGGCGGAAGATAAGCTGCCCCAATTCGTGATTAACGTGCCAGCGTAGAATCATTTCTAAGCGATATTGTCCTGCCCGCACCATCTGAAGAGGCATTGTCCAGTGTAGAGCCACTGATCCAGCATCCGGATCATCCTGGAACGATGATATTTTGCCCATAATCTCATCGCACCGGCAGTTAAGTCATCTCGGCGAGACGGAGCTGGGAACGCCTGACTTACCATATGCAGCTCTGTGGTCCGATGGAGGTGAACTTTATATCAAAGAAGTAATCAGGAGGCATTCACACCACTAACACCAAAAATACCTGCCAGAACCTATAAACGTCAAAGTCGTTGTTAGACGAGTGAGCGAGTCATGTGTTCGAGTACCCGGGAACATTTGCATTTAAGTTGATTGATATATAATGTATAAATGAGAAGGTTTTAAGTTTAGTTGGTATAAGCGCACTTCAACTGTAAGACCATAATGTGCCCACTCAAGCCTATGATAGGCTAGGGAAGAAAGAACCATGCTGGGTCCAGTCTTAGGTAGGGGGAGGAAAGGGAAATGTTACCGCGTACTCAACTCATGGCTCGTTTTCCTAGTCTACTTGGCTAAGGCGCCTTTATACCCGGAATGTTGGAGACCCGCAAATTCAACCAACGATCGAGATAGATTTTTTCATTTCTTGAAAATTATAGAACATGTTTTGAAATGCATACAATTCTAGCTACATGGACAACATAGCCAGTATGAAATACGAGTAATGATTGCAAGGTTTAATCAATCTCCGAGCGGAATTTTAGGGAGTAACCTTGATTTGAGCATGCAACATTTGATACACCTTGGTCACTGCATACAAACATGATTTGAAAAAAATTATTTGTTCAAAAACAAAAACATTGTTGTTAGGTAGGCCTACATTAAATGTAACATTCTCAGCCTATTTTCAACTTATTATTTGTTGTGGGTTTAAATCGTAACGGATTCTGCTCAAAATGTTAACTGCACACGAAATACTTGTACTGGATGTCTATTTGAAATTTCAGTACACTGTTTAGCCGTTCGGCCGTTCTGGAGCGAAGTCACTCACTCATAGACAAAAAACAGATCTAGTGCCGTTTGACTTGCGTCGTAGACTTCGTTCGCTGCGCTCCCTCGTCTAATTAACACGTGGTCATCACGTCCAAATTCTACAGTAGACCTTACTTCCAAATCTTTGTTTTTCCAATCATCTCACCCACACCAAACCAAAGCCCCCGTAATCGAAGCCATGCTGATATCAGCCCATAAGGAAACGTCATCAGTTAAAATAAAATATTTCATCAAAATATTCGCAGTGCAAGCAATAAAACCGAACTTATTGAAAAACTTAAACAACCATAACACCCATCAAACAAAAAACCTTGTTTTTAATGATCATAACTCCAAATCTTACTCATCTTTTTCAAGAAACGGGCCTAGACTTTGGAACAAATTGCCTTTGACCTTAAAAAGTATCAATGTATGTACGTGCTTTTAAAATAAACTACAAAAGTCACAATGAAAATACAGGAGTAGGGATGCACACGATAATCAATATTATCGATCGATAATCAACAATGGATATAATTTCGATAATCGATTACCAAAATTCATTACCGATAGTCGAAATATCAGATAGCCTAATTGGTCAATAGTGGCACGAACCAAAACTGGAGATTATCTCACAATGTGCCATGCACTATCTAAGCTGATCCGCTAATAGTGTCAAACTCGAGATTTATGTTTGAAAATGAGCTATCAGTCGATAACGGAAGCCTAACACGTGACATTGAAGACAGCGAGGCAGCAAACGGATTGCGATTGTATTGTTTTGACTTACACTTACCACACTTGAGGTTCCACTTATATGCACAGGAACAGGCTTTGTTGGTAATATCGATATTATCGATAATATCGATTCGATAATGACATTACCATTTTGATAATCGATAATGAAAAAAGTATCAATGTGCATCCCAATACAGAAGGAAAGCGTAATAATCCAAAAGAAGGTTAAATTCAAACCACGTAGACTACTTGGGTACCAGTAGTATATTCCTATTTTATGGCATACACATAGGCCTACATTTGAATTGTTTTGAACATATTTTATTTTGACTTTACACTTGCAAACAGATTTAAAGAGTAGCCAATCAACATAAATAAGTCACCGACGCTGTGTAAAATTATGTAAAAACAGAAATCTCATTACACGTAAAAAAATATTAATATGTACATGTTAGTCAGATAGCAAAAAAAGTGTAGGGCTAACCTTGATAGAGAAGTTAAGTAAACTTAAATCATTAATGGTAGGCCCAGTCCTAATTTTCTTTAAGATGTACAAATCAAATTTTGGGTATGCCTGCCTTCTGCTTTTTACCTCTCATTATTTTTATTTTTATCTGGAGGCCTAATTTGTATGTTAAAGCATCCAGAGTTGGGTAATGACGCGTCGCAAATAATATTCAACACGTCGCATCGAAAATATGTGTAGAATATGTAGAAAATTCGAGTTAAAAATTAAAAATGGAATATTTTTGTAAATAATTCATATTCCAGACTTATTTTCATCAATCCTACAAACAAATGAACTCAACATTATATTTTGAACTTTTAATCAAGTGTTTGTACATTATTACAATGCGAGCTGTGTAGATGAAAGTCCCAGAGGACTCCGCCCCACCTGCCTGCCGCTGAAAAATGACCTTAAACTGTCCCCCGAAAGCACTTGCGGATATTGCGCACGTGCATTGTCTCACTAACTTCCTACGATGAATCAACAATTCAAATTAATAAAGAACTTGAAGCAAAGAAAACCGGCATCTTCACAAGATACCAATGTCACTTGCTTTCCCGATCGTAAATATATGGACAAAGCGAGAAGCCTCCTAATATCTTCTTCCTCGCGTTTCATTAACCAAAGTCATCCCTAATTGTAAACTTATTTAATAGTAACATTTCTAGTTATAAATTTACATATTATCAATGTATGTAGGCTAAGATAACTAGATAAGTACAATGAAAAGGAAAAAATCACACTGATTTTGCTCAAAGTAACAATACACCATTGACCTAGGCCTACCTCTCTACCTCCCAGTAATTTTCGACGTATCATTAATGTCATAAAGTATAATTTGCGACGTGTATATTCGACGCGTATAATAGGCCTACAAGGTATAATACCCATTTTTGACGTCTAGTATTATACCTACCCAACCCTGAGCATGACGATGGATTAACTATGTAATTATTTTGTATTTGTAGGCCTATTTGAAATTAATTTGAAACCTGACATGTCAGTAAGAGTAGGGCCTAATCCTGTAATCTGTATTGTTGTACGTTTTTGAAGAAAGTTTTAAGTTCATTGGTTAGGTGGAAGAACGATTTGTAGTCGAACCTCGCCATTTTTTGTTTTTTGTCCTTTGTAACCCATTGTATTGTATCTATCTATCGTATCTATATAAAACCTATTTCATACCGATCCTTGCGTATGTAGCAGAAACCTGGACAATGGAAGATCAAGAGGAGAGTCAGATGCAGGCGGCAGAGATAAGATTCCTGAGGAGCACAGTGGGCAAGACGAGAAGGGATAGAATAAGAAACTCGGACATTAGAGAAATGCTGGGTGTAGAGAAGTTAAGTGACAGAATAGGAAGGACACGGTTGAGATGGTATATGGACATATGAAACGAATGGGGGAAAATAGGATGCCCAAGAAAATGTTCTCAGTTTTTCTCCATTGAAAACAATGCAAAACTACTTGAAATAATAGGCCCTATATTTTATTATTAGAGATTTATATTATTAAAAAATACACTTAGGCCTTCATATTTCATTGTTTTATTATGAATTGTAAGCTATAGGCCTAAGTGGCGAGGACTAGGAGTGACGCAGTTTCACATTTATAGACTAGGCCTAACATTATGTTGTGCATTATCTTGCGCCCTTGCCTATAGGCCTAGGCTAGCCTAAAGTAAAGCGCCTTTGGTGGGGCCTACTTACTTCATTTTTGGAATAGTTGTGTACAACATTATTATTACCGTATTATTATTATTATTATTATTATTATTATTATTATTATTATAAAAAGCCTTGTATTTTTGCCTTTTCTTCTTGTCTTGGATTGATTAGGTAGGCCTACGTCATCGCTACTTTCTGATGTCTCTAGCAACAACATGAGCAGATAGGCCTACAAATCTTGCGCGTTTATCGCCGCCATATTTGCACTTGACAAATCGCACTGGCCACCGCATCCAGTGCGGTCCAGCGCTGCACTCAGACGTTGCGCCTCGCCAGTCGAAAACGAAATATTGCACTCAGTTCGCACTCGATTTACCAACTTCGAATACGAGAATTGCACTCAGTGCGCCCAGTCGAATACGCTATTAGATTACCTACCAAATTAATTAAGACCTAGGGCCTATCTACTTTTTAAAAATGAGAGCTTGAGACTCGTGCGAGGTAGGAACTCGTAAATTTTGCTTGTAAAAAAGACAAGTGCGCGCGCATGAGCATAACACTTAAGTCGGGATCGCCAAAATTGACGCGAAAGTAAAGCATCATTCACAACTAGGGTCTAGTTCTACTTGCGTAAGGCGCAAGATCTAAAGCGCAATATTTCGTATTGCCGAGTACCGGTAGGCCTATGTGTTGCAAACAGAACGTTCACAACTCATCCTAAGTCGCAAGGCTTAAATCGTAAGTCGTAACGAATTGCCCAAAATCCAATTCTTACGACGAGCCAATCAGAACAGTGGGCTGTGCGTGTGCGAGTGAGAAAAGAGAGAGAAGCAAGGCAGTTGTGAATAACTCACATTTCTTCCGACTTACACCATGCGACTAAGACCTTAGGAACTAGTTGTGAATGATGCTTAACAAAATCCACGACGAGTCGGGACCTGAGCCACTCCCGTAGGCTAGGGGTCTAGGTTAGGCTAGAGCCTAGGCCTAGCTAGACCTAGGGCCATGTGGCCTACCTAGGCCTAGGCTAAGATATAGCAAATATATGTTTAATTAGGCCTATAAAGACAAGAATTTGATCAAACAAAAAGCAGCATTGTAAACCACTCACCTTTGGATGAACAACAAGGCAAAGAATCCTTGTTGTGAATGGATAAAACAAACACCAAAATTACCTGTACGTAGGCCTAGGGCTAGAGCGATCTGAAGCACTAGAGAACGTGCTTTCGCGTACTATAACCAAGTTCACGAGTCACGTTGGCACTGCCTTCTAGTAGAGCGTCAGCAGAAATTTGTCCACCAGTTTTTACATCTCTTTAAACAAGAGCTTTGACGATTTTTCCTTCATGTAGATTGTAGATTGATTCCATAGAAACTTAAAGATTCCATTGTTGAATTTGTGTTCACCAATTTCAAAATTTAAAGTGTATAAAAAAATTTGTGATATAATAATTTCGGAAAAAAACAATGAGGGAAATTTGCAAGATTCAAGTTGGGCAAGGAGGGAACTTAATTGGGGCCAAGGTAAGATTTCTAAAGTAAAATTACCAGTTTCAAAAGTTGGCCTAGACCCCAGGGGCTAGTTCAAGTTGGCTTGTGCATGCTTGAGCGTAGCCTAGGACTAGCCATACGACGCCATGCCAGGCCTAGGCCCTAAAGCAAAAAGAAACCATCAATTAACCATTTGGTTAAGCCTAGGCCTAGCTAGGGCCCTAGGCCTAGGCCTAGGGCCTACAGCCTAGTACAATGTAGGCCTGGGCTAGGCCTAGGCCTAGGCTATACCGTATTATATAAAATGGCTATGAAAACTGTTAAATTGGTTTAAGACTAGGGCCTAGGTAGGCAAGGCCTATAACGCCAGTTAGGCCTAGCCTAGGCCTAACCTACTAGGCCTAGCTAGCCTAGCCTAGGCTCCTAGGATACGTAGGTTATGTTTATTCACAAGACTTCATTGGTAAGCTAGGCCTAGGCCTAGGCCTATTCACTGGAAATTGGTTTAAGACTAGAGCCTAGACCTAGGTAGGCAAGGCCTATAACGCCAGCTAGGCCTAGGCCTAGGCCTACCTAGGCTCCTAGGCTCCGTAGGTTACATGCTTGTTCACAAGACTTCATTGGTAGGCCTAGCCCTAGCCCTAGGCCTATTCACTGGATGACAGAATATATTTACAAAGACATAACCCACCAATCATAGCAAATGATGTACACGTTCTATTGTGAGCGTTAACTACAATTACGGGATGAATTATAATCAGTAAACATAGGCCCTACCTGCTTTATTTTAGGTTAAAGCTTGAGGCATGCCACCAACGTGTTCTTGCCAAGGCCTACACCTCCGAAATAGCCGCGCGCCGCGCCACTGTTTCTCCCGTCTGGATGTATGTATTTTGTTACATACATCCATGCATACATCCAGACGGCGGTGGTGTAACCAAAGCGCGCGAAGCCACAGCAATACGAAAATATGGAGCCTACGTTGGTGATTCGATTCGTTGTGGGTTTTCTGATATTAATACATCATGTCTCAGAAATATCTCGATTAGACGTGGCAAGTTGTTGTACGAGAGTTACCACGTTTCAAATATTTTGTGAATATAGTTATGAAGGTGGACGATGTGACTTCGCCCACTCAACTCACATGATGTGAGTTGAGTGGGCAAGTTTTGTCTGGCAGTAAGGTTTCACAAGAACCCTACAAGATTCTACTGAGTATTGACGGTAAGTTCAAAATCACTTAACGATTCCAATATTATTATGTAGGCCTATCTATCACCTAGTCTAGCTATTGAAACTTGAGCCATTCTGGAGCTAACCTCAATTAAACTTAGGCCTAGAGAGAGTGCTGATATTTTCCTAGGCCTAGCCAACCAATGTTTTTGTTTCTAGGCCTAGGCTTTCGCACTGGCTTGTTTCTTTGTGCAAGGCCTACCCTAGGCTTATGAAATTTCCTAGGTAGGGTCTTGGCCTATCATAGACTATCCCAGTTTATTAATTATTTGTTTCATTGTTGTGAAAGAGAATTGATTGAGACCATTTCTATAGCCTATAGGTGAAGGGCATACATCTGTACTATGTAGAACATCCATACCATGTATAGTAGGCACTCTTTCGGTTGGTATGGCCAAACTTTTTTAAACACTGTTTTAGGGGAAAAGCCTAGGTACGGTACGTTGGAGGGGGGTGGGGGGGAGAGCGCGAAGCGCGTATGTTTTACAATATTATCATTATTATAACTTCGCCCCCCCCCCCCCTTCCCGCGTAGGCCAACCTAGTCTTTTCCCCTAAAACAGTGTTAAAAGAAGTTTGGCCATACCAACCAAAAGAGTACTGTATGGGCAAGTATAATAAGTATAGTATAGTACCAGTATAGTATAGTATAATATAGTATCTTTATTCACTTAGACTAGTACAGTGAACATGTATAACTCTTTGCAGAGAAAGTGATTAGTCTATAATAATTAAGGATAATAAAAGTGATGATAATAGTAAGCACCAGTGTTTAAAATAAATTAGAGTAGGCCTAGATGCAAAATAATAAAGGGCCCCAACAAAATTAGTTAAACAGGTAGGCTTACATGAACGTAGATCTCAAAAAGAAGTAACGAAAAGTGAGAGATAATAGGGCTCACGGTCAAAAGAGCGCGGTAACAAGCGCGCCGCCTAATAAAGCGCGACAATAAGGGCGCCGCCCATAAGAGCGACAGACCAATAAGGTCGACAGGTAAATAAGAGCGACTAACCAATAAGAGCGACTCCAAAAAGAGCGAATGGCCAATAAGAGCGACAGGCCAAAAAGAGCGAATGACCAATATGAGCGACTCAAAAAGAGCCACAGGCCAATAAGAGCGGCAGGTCAATTAATTATAGCGCCAGCATGAGTTATCATTGACAAAAGTTGCTCCACATAAAAATAAAATAAAAATAGATACCTGTATAAATGGAAGCAAAATTAGCGAAATTCGCTCTTAATAGTGTGTCGTTCTATTTTGGCATGTCGCGGCCTGTCGCTCTTTTTGGTCTGTCACTCTTATTGGCCACTCGCTCTTATTGGCCTGTCGCTCTTTTTGAGTCGCTCTTATTGGTCATTTGCTCTTTTTTGTTGCTCTTATTGGTCATTCGCTCTTTTTGGAGTCCTCTCTTGGCCTTTCGCTCTTATTGGTCTGTCGCTCTTATGTCCCTTTCGCTCTTATGGGCGTTGCTCTTACTACCGCGCTCTTCTTGGTTTCGACCTTATTGCGGCGCTCTTATGTGCGGTTACCAAATATTAGTCTGCAGGCAGACGGCAAGGAAAAAAAATCGCTAAACTTTTTGAGTAGAAGCAGCACACTGGTATCAAAATGTTCGTATGGACGTCAGTAATTCTTTCTGTCTTGTGTGCATCTCGGCATTTGTTGCGGGTGGCGCTGAGCGGAGGTCAAAGGTCACGCGGGTCACACGCGCAGTATCACACAGTTTCGGCTATATCTCCTGAACTAATATAGATATTAGCCTCTAGTTTGCTAAATTCAGTTGTAGAAATACCATTCTATCATCTCTGCATTGTGTGCATCTCAACATTTGGTGCCAGTGGCAGTGGATGGAGGTCAAAGGTCACGCGGGTCATGCGCGCAGCATCGCACTATTTTGGCTATATCTCCTGAACTAATAAAGATATTACCCTCTAATTGTCTTGACTCAGTTATATAATTACCATTACATCATCCCTGTATTGTGTGCATCTCGAAATTTGGTGCAGGCGGCGGTGGATGGAGGTCAAAGGTCACGGGGGTCATGCGCGCAGCATCGCACTGTTTTGGCTATATCTCCTGAACTATTAAAGATATAACCCTCTAGTTTGTTTAATTCCGTTATTAGATTGCCATTCTATCACCTCTGCATTGTGTGCATCTCGGCATTTTGAGCGAGTGGTACTCACATCTAATAAGCATTATTAAACATACTACATAACAAGAAATGAAAACTTGTAGTTGTAATCGAGTGAAAATTCATGCTAAGTCTTTAGAATTGGCATGAGCAATTATCTCACTATCCAGCTCGTACATGGAAGGATGAACATTGAGTTGAAACACTGGTTCAGGATTTTGCTTACCCTTCTCAGAGGGTTTACCCTCGTTAACCAAGAGGGGCTATGTGTTGAGCGTTCTTTATCAAACTCGTAACATAAGGTTACCTTATCTTCTCCCGAAACACTTCTTCTGTACGCTGAAGTCTAAAAGGCATGAAACGTCCCCTTGCCCGACAGTCATGGTTTCTTCATTTATATCAATGTTGTCGTTTGCGAAACGAATGTAACCTGGCAATTTTGAATCAATAAAGTTCGAAGGTACAATCGCATCATCTTTTTCAAAAATTCCATTCACAATAGCTGAGTCAACACGTCGAACATTGTCGTAACTCATACAGTGTCGGCATTGTACAGAACATTCACTAAGCCCTTGGATCGAGATTCTTGGTGTACAGTCATTGCCAACCCTACATGTTAAGGCGTAAATTTTTTACCCCTAGATGCTAGAAAAACAATGTCTTGGGAAATACTAAGAATCTTGGTATGCAAATCGTTCTTTGTCGTCTAGCGTGATGGCTCATCATGTTCGTCTTCCCTACTTATAAGTTTAAGTAGGATGTGAAGAGATTCGGGTATTATAAGTGCACAGTGTTTTTGATCGATGCCTCCTATAAAGCAATGCCCAGGAGTATCTTTCAAACCAGCGCGGATTTTTAACGCTACTCTATGAACCCATGCTGATGCAAACAAACACGTAAACAGAGCGCTTACACTTACAACAACTGTCTATATTGGCGAGTAATTTCGAAACCAAATAATTGCAATAGCTCATTCATTGTTAATAGCTAATAGCTCAGTGAACAGACATCAAATGGACGCACGCAGCAACTCAAAAAAACACGGAACGTTCTAAGTGCAAACCTAACAACTGCGTGTCCACTACCTTTAGATAATCACACAAACACAGTCTCAGCGTTCACCGTGAGTTCTGTAGTAGAAACTAAATAATCTACAAGACTCCCAGACCATTCTCTGCCCTTGCCGTAGATAAAGCACACGAACAAAATAATGCTCTTATTAAGGGTGACCGTGGTGTAGTGGGCCTAACAGAAGATCCAGTGGCTCTTTGGAGGTGGTCAGTTGCAGGTCCTGGAGTCTGCAGGTTACACAGTGAATTTATTCCCGCACAAGATGAAACCCCAAGTATTCTCCGACACCATGAGCAATACTCAGCATACCAGACTGTTGCGGGAAGACACTTGCGCTCAGATTTCAGATTTCAAATTCAGATTTAGCACGCTTTTATTCAACTTCATTGATACAGATAATACAAAACATAACATTAACAGCCGGGTGTTAGTGAGCAGGGAAGGTGTTGACACATTAAACTCTCTTGTAGATGATGGCATCAATCTGTATAAGGTTGTAAGGGAGATATATATATATATATATATAGTTGATAACTTAATAACTACTTTTCAACCCTTAAAGACAGTGAACAAAAAGATCTTCACGGCTAAACTAAAAATTACGTCTGCAGGTAACAAGAATAAGAAGTGTGATGACTGATGAGCAGCTTTTCTCTAAACTATTCATTGCAAGTGAGCACAGGGAAATTGATTAAGATGACTTTTTTCCGCACGAAAATCAGGCTTGTCCCCCATCGATTTCAGCAAATGGTGAGCTGCGCATAGGTAACAAAGGCAAACTGACCATTAGCACTCAGAGATTTTCACGCATTCACTATGACACAGTGTCTGCTTTTAATTCCTAAGGCAAGCGTTCTGCCAAGAGAGCAATGTGTGAAGTTAGTGAAGAACGCGGCATAGAAATAATAAATTGCTTTAAACAGAAAATCTTCAATACCTTTATTCCTTACTAAATACCTATCAATTAGTCGATTTGTGATAAAAGCAATAGTGAATTTGTAAACTGTACGTATCATTAATATTTTGAGCTCAAATTCGTGTTCTCTGGCTCAAATTCATATGGACTTGACACCAAACATGATATTATTAGTCGTTTTGAGCAAAATTTTGTGTTCAAAGGTCATTTCCAAAAATCGCCGCCATCTTGGATTCGAAATGAATTTTAAATGCCTCCACATCTTAAAAAAATCTTTTGGATACCAGCTTCAACTGAGCCAAGTGCCAAATCGCGTTAAAAAAGAGCAGCATATTAATCAGCACAATAATCATTAACCACCTGTTGAGCACCTCTGGTTGCCGCAGCAATGACTGTCCAAAAAGTAAAAAAATGAATGTCGGTTTTAAATTAAACATTTAAATCATAATAATTTTATGCTAGAAGCATTTACAGGGGTAGGGTAAAGGAGTTTTTGTCGGACCAAATCTATGAAGATTTTCTTGAAAATCCTACTAAATAGATGTTAAACTTCTAGAATTTCACCCGGATTTTTATTTTGACATTATTTTCGAGTTATTCGAGTCGGAAATATACGAAAACGATACCAAACATGATTTATCAGACACATCAAAAGAATTTTTGTATCTGAGAACATCGTTTTAAAAAATGGTCGCCATTTTGAATTCTAAGGGAAATTTCGAGTGCCTCCACATCTTTAAAAATTACTTTTGGTCCCACCTATAACTGTATAAAGTGACAAACCGTGTTCAAAAAGTGCAGTATTATTTTGTGTTCCGCTACCACTAATATACATAAACAGATTGACCCATACCCTTAAGCACAGTTATCAAATGATAATGAACTCACCATCCGTACGGAGAAGTAAAGATAACAAAAAACGTCTGAATCACTGTCGAACTGTTTCACTCGAACACTCTTTACACTCCGAGATATTTAGACGTTTAGACAACTTCCCTACATCGAGTTGTAGTCCGACTGAGCACCGTGTTGAAAAAGTGAACAGCAATCCCCCCACCCCACTGTAATCGTTAGTAAATAGTTCAATAAAAAATGCCAAAATTTGGCAAAATATCTGAAAGTTTTCAGATCAGTAATAAGCCTTTGACCAGCCGCCCGTGATGGATTGGGGCGTGCTGTAACGCAAGCGGCAACTGATTGTAACATTGTCGGTAATTGAGGCGGGATTTCAATATTTGAAATATGATATAGACCTACTAATTCCGAGATGCACACAAAACAGAGGTGATAGAATGGTATTTCTACAACTGAAATAAGCAAAATAGAGAATAATACCTCCATTCATTCAGCAGATAACCCAAAACAGTACGCCACCGCGCGCCTGACCCGCCTGGTGACCTTTGACCTCCGCCTACGGCCTACCTTTACCGAATATAGAGATGCACACAAAGCAGAGGTGATAGAATGGTATTTCAATAACTTAATCAAGCAAACTGGAGGGTAATATCTCTATTAGTTCAGGAGATATTGTCAAAACCGTGCGATGCGGCGCGCATGACCCGCGTGACCTTTGAACTCCATCTACCGCCTCCTGCACCAAATGCCGAGATGCACAAAATACAGGGATGATGAAATGATAATTCAGTAACTGACTCATCCAAACTGGAGGGTAATATCTCTATTAGTTCAGGAGATATAGTCAAAACCGTTCGATGAGGCGCGCATGACCCGCGTGACCTTTGACCTCCATCTACCGCCTCCTGCACCAAATGCCGAAATGCACACAAGTTAGATGACAAGTTCAGAGATTTCGAAGGCCTCCATAAAATTTCATCGCAATCGGAGTATCGGTTTAGCCGGAATCGTGTTGACAAACAGACAAAAATACAAAAAAAAAGAAAGAAAGAAAAAAAAACATTCTGGATTTTTTTCTCCCGTGTAGTAGAATGGAATCTTCGCTTCGCTCGCTACGCTCATCCAAAAATTAGAATACATCATCTTTTTGGTTTTCTGTACGAGTCTGTACTCTCTCTTGTAGATTAACATTTTCTTTTGCTAGATTGAGTGGAGTTAATGATTTGTCAGCTAGCACCACAGTCCTATTTGTAGTGTTGATTGGTTGCTCTTTGGAAAAAAATATCGGAGTATCGGTTTAGCCGGAATCGTGTTGACAAACAGACAAAAATACAAAAAAAAAGAAAGAAAGAAAAAAAAACATTCTGGATTTTTTTCTCCCGTGTAGTAGAATGGAATCTTCGCTTCGCTCGCTACGCTCATCCAAAAATTAGAATACATCATCTTTTTGGTTTTCTGTACGAGTCTGTACTCTCTCTTGTAGATTAACATTTTCTTTTGCTAGATTGAGTGGAGTTAATGATTTGTCAGCTAGCACCACAGTCCTATTTTGTAGTGTTGATTGGTTGCTCTTTGTAAAAAAATATTTTCTTAAAATGTCTAGTTGTTTATAATATAAGTTGTTCAGATCGATTAGGCCACGTCCTCCTTGTTCTCTTGGAAGTGTCAATCTCTCTATTGCTGATTTAGGATGATGCATTCTGTGTTTGGTAAGTGTAGTACGAGTTAATATTTCCAACGCGTGGATGTCTGTCTGCGTCCATTTAATGATTCCGAATGAATATGTCAGTACTGGTATAGCATATGTATTTATTGCTGTTAGTATCTTGTTTTTACCGTTTAGTTGCGTCTTGAGGATAGATTTTAGTCGTTTCTTGTATGTATCTATCAATTTTGCTTTCATTACTTTATGTTCAATTCTGGCAGCTTGTGAGAATCCTTAATATTTGTATACTTCGATATCGTCCATTACTCCAATCCTATTTCCATCATCTAGCTGGAACTCTTCTGCTTGCGTAACCTTACCCTTTTCGATATGTAGTGTCTTACATTTGTCTTCTCCAAACTCCATGCAGATATCTTGACTAAATTCTAATGTTGTATTGATTAAACTGTTTAGTTGAGCAAAATTTGATGCAAATAACTTTAGGTCGTCCATATAGAATAGGCGAGACATTGTGTGACATACCATATTATTTTCCTTGATTTTAAATTCGTATGTTGATTCATTAAGCATATGCGACAGTGGGTTTAATGACAGACAAAACCATAATGCGCTAATTGAGTCACCTTGGAAAAATAATGTCACGTTTAATTTGGATTGGATCTGTAGTTTGTTATCTGCTGGTTTTTCATATTTAGTTTTAGTGTTGTTCTCCATGTCTTCATTATTGTCTTCACAAAGTTTACAATAATAACTGGGTTGATTTTATATATTTGTAAAATCTGAATGAGCCATGTGTGTGGTGTTGAGTCATAAGCTTTCTTGTAGTCAATGTAGTTAACGTGAATATTCCTTTTCTTATTGTGTGCCTGGTTCATTATAGTAGAGTCGATAATGAGTTGTTCTTTACATCCCTGCGAGTTCTTACAGCATCCTTTTTGTTCCTCGGCCATGATATTGTGTTCTTCTCAATGATTATATTATCCTTTATTTGTTATGCATGAAGTCAATATTTTATATATAGTTGGTAGACATGTAATTGGCCGATATTTGCTTAGGTTCTTTTTGTCATTATCCTTCGGTTTGAGAAAGGTTAGTCCTTCAGTAAAGAATTCGGGTATTTCTTTAACTCCATTTATAAACTCGTTGAGACATTTTCTAATTTGATTGTGAGTAGTATTGAATTTCTAATACCAAAATTTTTGAATATTATCATTACCTGGTGCTTTCCAGCTATGCGTAGCACTGATTGTCGACTTTAATTCATCAATAGTTATACCTTCGAATCTCATCTCATTAATATCGCTCATCCTAGCTATTTTGTTAGTTAGTGTTCCATTTCCTACTAGGAAAACGCTTAAGTCCCGCCGCGTTGTTGGATGAGCGTAAATGGTGCATTGAGCTGCCATGTGTTATGCGAATTTTTTGTTGATCTGTGGAAAAATCATTACTTAGTTGATTTTTTTTAAATTTAATTAAATTAAATTAAATTAAAAATTAACTTTAATTTTTTAATTTATTAATCGTAATTGTTTAAAAAAATCGTAAAATTGCGATTTTTATAAGAAATAATTTATCGATTGCGCTCAAATTTAAAACTAATATATAAATTCATAAAATTAAGGTTCTGCGAAAAAATCATTACAATCGGATAAAGCATGTAGGTGTTATAAGTCAAAGAATTGTTTAAAAAAAGAAAAAAACCGTAAAATTTCGATTTTTATGATAAATATTTTTTCAATTGTGCTCAAATTTCACAAGAATATATAAATTCATAAAATAAAGGTTCTGTGCAAAAATCATTAAAATCGGATAAAGCATGTAGGTGTTATAAGTCATAGAAATTTTTAAAAAATTGAAAAAAATCGTAAAATTGCTATTTTCACGAGAAATAATTTTCCGATTACGCTCAAAAACGTGGCAGTTCTAAGTTCAGAGATTTCGAAGGCCTCCATAAAATTTCATCTCAATCGGAGTATCGGTTTAGCCGGAATCGTGCGGACAAACAGACAAAAATACAAAAAGAAAAAAAAAAAAAAAACATTCCGGATTTTTTTCTCCAGTGTAGTAGAATGGAATCTTCGCTTCGCTCGCTACGCTCGCTACGCTCATCCAATTATTTCTTTGGTACTAGATAGTTTTTGGTAAAACTGATTTTCCTTTTCTTTGAACATTCAGTTTTGATCTTTTCTAATATTACATTTTTATATATTTTTTAATCTCTTGGCTAGAGCACTTACTTTTTTTAAGTGTATCCAAATATTCTTGAATGAATTCGTTAAGTGTTTTATGCTTTGTGTGAACCTTCAATCTTTCAAATATATTTTGGCAGTTACTGTATCGTACCACATTTTTAGACCGATTACCCATTCGGTAATGTTCCAGTCGACCGATATCTTTCCTAAACTCAACGATTCTCCCAACTACACTGTTAAAACGGGATGTAAATTTACAGCACAAAACATTAAGTAAAGTGCTGTTTAAATACATCACTCGTGCAGTAGTTCGCGAAACGCAGCACAAATGCTGTAAAATTTGAAATCAGCCAATCACGTTCAAGAACATATACTCCTACTTGCTGTTAATCTAACAGCATTCAATAAGACGTAAAAAACATCAATTTACCGCATAAAACATTGGCCATCCTGTAAATTAACAGCATGCAGTGTGCTGCATTTCTACATGACGTACTGTTTATTTACATCTCTAGTAACCGAAATAACAGCTGCACTGGTCATGTAAATATACTCCTCAAAACAACACCAAACATTGACCGTGCTGTAAATTAACAGCATGCCGTGTGATGCATAACTATATTACGTACTGTATATTTGCATGTCTAGTGAAGTGAAATAACTGTTGCACCACTCCAAACTTGGCTGACGAAACTCGCTCTAATTCTCACAGGTCCTGTTGGTGTATATGGTTTAATGACATGCTTTGTAATTCTTTCTCCAGGTGGTCCAGGTTCGAGCCTCGGTTGGCGCGGGTTTTTCTACTTACGAAATTAATATGCAATGTTAACCTTCCTCTGGTCTGTCTAATGGTGTATGTCTTCCTTACAGATTCACTCTGCATCACTATCTAATTAATCAAATATATTTAATAACAATTTCTATTTTGCCAGCTGTGAATTCACATCACTTGAAATGATGTTAATTTACAGAATGGTCCTGTATGAAAACTGTACTAAAAGATGCAAATTTACATCACTTCCTATGATGTTAATTAACAGTAAAGTCCTGTTCGCAAACTGCACAATAAGAAGTGTATTTACAGCACTTGCTATGATGTTAATTTACAGTTATGACCTGTGAGTGAACTGTAACAAACAGTGATTATACATCACTAATTTTGATGTCAATTTACGGTGCTTTATTGTAATTAAACGTTCTTTCGCGCTGCACATTAACATAAAAAACAATGATGTAAATTTGCAGCACAAAGTGCTGGCAGCACATTTCCAGCACACTGTGCCGTAAATTTACACCATTGTATATGATGTAAATATACATTGCAATGGAACGTTTAGTTACATCAAAGCAAGTGATGTAAATTCACAGCTTAGAGTACAGCCTGCTCACAGTCCTTTATTGTAAATTAACATAATAGGAAGTGATGTAAATTTACTGCCTTTAGTACAGCCTGCTCACAGGACTTGACTGTAAATTAACATTATAGCAAGTGATGTCAATTTACAGTATTTCAATGTAACTTAACGTTCCATGGCAATGTATATTTACATCATATACAATGATGTAAATCTACGGCACAATGTGCTGGAAATGTGCTGCCAGCACATTGTGCTGTAAATTTACATTATCTTTTTGGACAGTGTAGTCGCTGTTCCCATTTCGGAATTTTCTTCTCCTGTTTTGTCTTTGAAGATGTTGCAGATTTTACCTTTAAGTCCAAATATCTAACCACTGCTACAGCGAACAATAAATTGCCGCATGAACGTCTGCAAATGATAGTTTGTCTTGTATGTAATCTGATAAAATATGTGTGTTCATTATGTGTACTGCTGTCTTCATTTCCTTTGAATGCTTGGGTTTAGGTATGTATGGTCTTTTGTTTGGTTCTATGTGCGCAAACTCTGACATGGCTGTTACAAATGCGAAAGCTAAGATGTTCTTTAGATTGATCATGACAGGTGTATTTTCTATTGCGTTATGCATATCTATCTCTTGTGTTTAATCGTCTAGTTGTTCTGGGTGTCTTGATATTCTTGGTTAATTTGTCATTTCTAGTGGTTCTGGACGTTCTGGTAGGCCTGGACGTTCTGGTAGGTCTGGATGTTCTGGTAGGTCTGGACGTTCTGGCAAGTCTGAACGTTCTGGTAGGTCTGGATAGGTTTCTAGTTCTGGGAGGTGATATCCGACGAGCATGGCATCGACCCCACGGGAACCTACCACGGGGACTCGGACCTCCAGCTCGAGAAGATCAACGTCTACTACAACGACACCAGAGGTAATTTTATATCTCATGCACGCGCGACGAGGCCTACATTCAATTCAAACTGATGTTGCGTTGTCCACATTACCTGCTCAAACCACTTAAATTATTCTTTGCTTATGTTGTGAAGTTGTCAATGACAGCCGGGCTGCAAACAAGAAACATTCGATCCATAGTGTTGACATCCTCTATAATACATCGGTTTGATTTTGACCAATTTGAACCGTGGGAGAGATGTCAACATTACCCTGGTTATGATGACCGCAGGCGCATTGAATTAAACTAGGGAAAACGCCAAAGTCGTTGTTAAACGATTGAGTGAGCCATTTGTTGAGTACTCCGTAACATTCCTTTTCTTCCCCCTACCTTAGGCCTCACTAGCCTATATCATAGGCTAGAGTGGAGCAATATGGCCTTACAGTTGATGCGCCCTTATTCCAACTTAACTTTAAAACCCTTTTATTTATACCAATATAATTACAAGGAAGCTTCGCAAACGCTTTTTTAGGCGCGTTGTTGGATGAGCGTTATTGGTGCATTGAGCTGCCATGTGTTCGAATGCGAAATGCGAAATGCGAAATGACCTAGACGGTTGACGCGCCCCTGATCCTCATGTCGTCGACGTAAAAATTAAAACAATATTACCAAGCGTGTCTTGCTGGCCATAGCAATGGGAAAACGAAATCAATTTAAATACCATCTGCGTAACACAATTGGCATAGCAGCTCAATGCACCAATTACGCTCATCCAACAACGCACCTGAAAAGCGTTTGCGAAGCTACCAAAGAAAAAGCAATATTGGAGACAACATTGAAAAATTCGGCCCATAGGACGCACGAGATCCTTTTGATGTTCTTTGGTTAGATCACCGCCTGCTTGATGTGATTTTAATTTTTTTGAAACGTGATATAAAGATACTCGTTAAAAATTATTCTTCAATATACACCCTACCACAAATTTCTCACGAATATATTAATTCATAAAATTAAGATTCTGTGAAAAAATCATTTCAATCGGATAAAGCATATAGGTGTTATAATTAGGAGAAATTTTTGAAAAAATTTAAAAAAGCGTAAAATTGCAATTTTTATAAGATATCATTTTTTGACTGCGCTCAAATTTCACACTAATATATTAATTGCAAAATTAAGGTTCTGTGAAAAAATCATTACAATCGAATAAAGCATATAGGTAAAAGTCGAAGAAATGTTTGGAAAATGAAAAAAGCGTAAAATTGCAATTTTCAAAAGAAATTATTTTTCGATTGCGGTTAAATTTCGCACGAATATATTAATCCATAAAATTAAGGTTCTATTAAAAAATATTAACATTCGGATAAAGCATGTAAGTGTTATAAGTCGGAGAATTTAAAAAAAAATCGAAACAAATCGTAAAATTGTGATTTTCTTGAGAAATAATTTTTCGATCGCGCTCAAAACCGTGGCAGTTCTAAGTTCAGAGATTTTGAAGGCCTCTAGAAAATTTCATCGCAATTGGAGTATCGGTTTAGCCGGAATCGTGTTAACAAATATACAAAAATGCAAAAAAAAAAAAAGAAAACAAACAAACAAACATTCCGGATTTTTTTCTCCAGTGTAGTGAAATGGAATCTTCGCTTCGCTCATCCAATAAATTTTAAATGCAAATTTTCCCGAGTAATCAACACATGACTCACTCACTCGTCTAACAACGACTTTGGCGTTTTCCTAGTCGATTGGTGAGGCGCCCTTACACCCGAAATGTGGGAGACCTGGGTTCAATCCCCTGGTCGGGAAAGATTTTGTAATTTCTAAATTGTATTTTAAAAATTATTATTTAACATGTTTTGAAATGAATATAGCGCGGTGTAGTCTATAGTGGTCCCAACGAAAGAATGCAGGTGGCTCGAAATTGTTTTCCCAAACTAACAACTTTGTCAATTCTATTCACGCTAGTTCAGCATGGATCTTGCACACGCAGGAACTCTGTGATCTAGCTCAGATAATTTTTGCTTGCGTTGGTAAAAGATATTTCTCTTTCGTACACAAAGGCGACATTCCATTTACCGCGCATTCATTCTACCCCACCACTACCACCATACATCTGCATTGATTCGTTGGAGCAAGAATATCATCCGTGACAATACTATGGAAAACATAGCCAGTACGAAATACGTGTAAATATTGATTGCATGGTTTACTCAATCTCCTAGCGGAATTTTGGGGTACCTTGACGTGCAACATTCGATAAACCTTGAGCTCGGCATTTCACAGCTAGGCAAATTACAAACAAAAAATATATTTTCAAAAACAAAACCATTGTCGGTAAAATAATTCCTACACATTGGCAGCCTATTTTTTAAGTTATTATTTCTTGTGGGTTTAAATCGCAATGGAGCCAGGCGCGCAGGAACTCCTTTTCGAGTGGGGGGGGAACAACAAAGCTGCCGTCAAACACGGGGGGTTGGGGGGCGGAGCCCCCCAACTACAGCGCCGCAGGCGAAAATTTGGAAAATTAGGTTTTTAGAGTGTGTTTGGTGCGTTCTAGAAAAAAATCGTGGGCTGAATGCAATACCAAATTAATGTATTTTTTGTACAGTAAAAACTATAAAACTATAAATAAAATTGGAATAGTTAAGAGATAGACCATGCATGCAATGCTACAACCATTGAATATGCATAGGCTTATCATTGATCACGTACAACAATAATAGGATTGTCGAAATTGTTGGTCATTACTCTTAAGGAGGTATAAGGTAAGGGAAAGGGAAGTGGAGAATACACTGCAGACGTGCCAAAACAAGTCATTATCAGTAAGTATAATGTATTAAAATCACTTTTAATAGTCTTATCACTTAAAATTCGTTATTTGGAATTTGTTTCTGTGCGTATTTACGGCGAGACTGAATTTCTAAGATTCTGAAGTGGGGGGGTCACGGTAAAAAGTGGGGGGGGGAAATTCCCCCCATTCCCCCCCCCCCTTCCTACGCGCCTGAATGGAGCTGATTTTGTTAGCAGTTCTCAGTAAACTCGTACCGGATGTCTGTTTAAAATTTCAGCGCAATCTATTCAGAGATTCGGCTGATTTTCGATGTACACACACACACAGACCCACACACAAACCCACAGACTCACGGAAGCGCTGTTTGAGTTGAATGGAGGCACTCAGTCGCTTCGCTCCCTCGTTTAAATACGCAGTTCTGGGACTCATCGGGTGTATAATTAAACGAGGGAGCGGAGCGACTGAGTGTCTCCATTCAACTCAAACGGCTCTCATTCTGTGATTCTGTCTGTCTGTACGTCGAAAATCAGCCGAACCGCTGAACAAATTGCGCTGAAATTTTAAACAGACATCCGGTACGAGTTTACTGAGAACTGTTAACAAAATCAGCAAGATTCATTGCGATTTAATCCTACAATAAATAAAAATGTGATTTTTTAAAAATATCGATAGCATTTGTTTAGTAGCAGCTAACGGGACGATATCTACGTGGCTTGCATGGCCTATTGGTAAGCATTCAGCCTACCACACGGAGGGTTGGGGTTCGATACTCGCTAGATCGAATATTTTTATATTTTTACACCCACATATTATTTTTAAGGGGTGTTAAATGGGAAATAAAACTTAGGTGATTTTGTTTTATCTTGGAAATTTGGTAATGTTTCACGCTAATACGTTTTGAACATGATTCGCATTTTAAATGTTCAATTTAAATAACTAGGGAAACGCTTAAGTCGTTGTTAAACGAGTGAGTGAGCCATGTGTTGAGTACCCGGGAAAATCGCCTTTTCTCCCATATACCCAAGGCTCGATCTAGCCCAGTATGGGGAATGATACTGGGTACTCAACACATGGCTCACTCACTCGTTTAACAACGACTTTGGCGTTTCCCTAGTTAAACGAGGGAGCGGAGCGACTGAGTGTCTCCATTCAACTCAAACGGCTCTTATTCTGTGATTCTGTCTGTCTGTACGTCGAAAATCAGCCGAACCGCTGAACAGATTTCGCTGAAATTTTAAACAGACATCCGGTACAAGTTTACTGAGAACTGTTAACAAAATCAGCTTGATCCATTGCGATTTAAGCCTACAATAAATAAAAATGTGATTTTTAATAATATCAATGACATTTGTTTCGTAGCAGTTAGCGGGACGAGGTTGACGTGGCCTGCATGGCCTAGTGGTAACCATTTAGCATACCGCACGGATGGATGCGGTTCGATACCCACCAGTTCCAACTTTTTTATATTTTAACACCCACATATTATTTTTGAGGGGTGTTAAATGGGAAATAAAAATTAGGTCATTTTGTTTTACCTTGGAAATTTGTTAATGTTTCACGCTAATACGTTTTGAATACGATTCGCAATTTGAATGTTCAATTTAAATAATTATTGCGGCAAGCAGAGTGAGTTCCTGTAAGGTGACCAGACGGTCCGGTTTTGGAAGTCAAAACACTTGGCTAACTCACTCGTTTAACAACGACTTTGGCGTTTCCCTAGTTAAACGAGGGAGCGGAGCGACCGAGTGTCTCCATTCAACTCGAACGGCTCTCATTGTGATTCTGTATGTCTGTTTGTCTGTACGTCGAAAATCAGCCGAACCGCTGAACAGATTGGGCTGAAATTTTAAACAGACATCCGGTACGAGTTTACTGAGAACTGCTAACAAAATCAGCTAGATTCATTACGATTTAATCCTACAATAAATTAAAATGTGATTTTTAAAATATCTATAGCATTTGTTTAGTAGCAGCTAGCGGGACGATAACTACGTGGCTTGCAAGGCCTATTGGTAAGTATTTAGACTACCGCACGGAGGGTTGGGGTTCGATACCCATTAGCTCGAACTTTTTTATATTTTTACACCAACATATTATTTTTGAGGGGTGTTAAATGGGTAATAAAACTTAGGTGATTTTGTTTTATCTTGGAAATTTGGTAATGTTTCACGCTAATACGTTTTGAACATGATTCGCATTTTAAATGTTCAATTTAAATAACTAGGGAAACGCCAAAGTCGTTGTTAAACGAGTGAGTGAGCCATGTGTTGAGTACCCGGGAACATCGCCTTTTCTCCCATATACCTAAGGCTCGATGAAGCCCAGTATGGGGAATGATACCGGATACTATACACATAGGTCACTCACTCGTTTAACAACGACTTTGGCGTTTTCCTAGTTAAACGAGGGAGCGGAGCGACCGAGTGTCTCCATTCAACTCGAACGGTTCTCATTCTGTGATTCTGTCTGTCTGTCTGTACGTCGAAAATCAGCCGAACCGCTGAACAGATTAAGCTGAAATTTTAAACAGACATCCGGTACGAGTATACTGAGAACTGTTAACAAAATCAGCTTGATCCATTGCGATTTAAGCCTACAATAAATAAAAATGTGATTTTTTAAATTATCGATAGCATTTGTTTAGTAGCAGCTAGCGGAACGTAATTTGCGTGGCTTACATGGCACAGTGGTAAGCATTAAGCCTACCGCACGGAGGGTTGGGGTTCGATTCCCGTTAGTTCGAACTTTTTTATATTTTTACATCCACATATTATTTTTGAGGGGTGTTAAATGGGAAATAAAAATTAGGTGATTTTGTTTCATCTTGGAAATTTGTTAATGTTTTACGCTAATACGTTTTGAACACGATTCGCATTTTAAATGATCAATTTAAATAGCTAGGGAAACGCCAAATTCGTTGTTAAACGAGTGAGTGAGCCATGTGTTGAGTACTCGGTACCAATCCCCATGCTGGGCTCGATCCAGCCTTAGGTATAGGGGAGGAAAGGGGATGTTCCCGGGTACTCAACACTTGGCTCACTCACTCGTTTGACAACGACTTTGGCGTTTCCCTAGTAGAACTGGACAAAGACTTATTTGTATGGTGGACAATAGAACTACATGTATGAAGTTGTATCCTACATATTTTCCCAATCAGTTTCACGAGAGACTCAGAAGATTGCCAGTTCGATGCCAGCCATATGGTAATTCCTCTCTGAAGTTGGTTTAGGTTGCACTCGGTCAAAAGGCGATTGCAAGGATTAGGCATGAAAAACTAAACTAAACATTTCCTTCCACTTATTGTATCTTTATCCCCCTCCCCCTCCCCAGCTGCCACGTAGAATTATTTCTCTTGATATTTGTACTTTTACATTTTTTTCGATTTGAGATCGGCAAAATACGCTCATCCATGAACGTGTTTTTGTCACAGCCGGAAGGTACGTGCCCCGAGCCATCATGGTTGACTTGGAGCCCAGCTCCACTGACTACGTGCGCGCGGGTCCCTTCGGCCAGATCTTCCGTCCGGACAACTTCGTGTCCGGCCACTGTGGCACCGGCAGCAACTGGGCCAAGGGTCACTACACGGAGGGTGCAGAGTTGGCCGACTCAGTTTTGGATGTGGTTCGCAAAGAGGCAGAGGGGTGCGACTGTCTGCAGGGCTTCCAGCTGACCCACTCTCTCGGAGGAGGGACAGGTTCCGGCATGGGGTGTCTTCTCATTAAAAAGATCAGAGAAGAGTATCCAGACAGGATCATGACGACCTTCAGCATCGTGCCTTCACCCAAGGTGAGTGTCTTTCCATTTCTCGCCATTCATCTGTTCGCTCTCTCCAACTGGCCTTAATCACGCCTTGAATAAAGACATTCAATCAATCAATCTTTCTCTCTCTCTCTCTCTCTCTCTATCTCTATCTCTTTCTCTTTCTCTCTCTCCTTTCAACCCCTGACGTCGCCCGTCGGTGGGATCCGAGCACTGATAGGAACTGCAAAATTCAATTAAAAAACGTCATGTTTTCGTTTTCCCACGTTAAATCAAACAAACTGTATATATCGTTTATTTTTTCACTTTGTATCTAGGTCTTCTCGTGTTTTGATTCTCCTGAAATGGTATTGTTTCCCCTTATGTTGCAGGCGTCCGATGTAGATTACGAACCTTATAACGCCGTGCTGACTGTTCAGCATCTGATCCACTACGCGCAAGAAACCTTTTGTATTGACAACGAGGCGCTCTGCGACACATGTACCCACACTTTCAAGCTGACAACCCCGACCTACGGCGACCTGAACCACCTGGTGTCGGCGACCATGTCCGGCGTGACCACGTGTCTCCGCTTCCCGGGGCAGCTCAACTCCGACCTGCGGAAGCTCGCGGTGAACATGGTTCCCTTCCCCCGGCTCCACTTCTTCATCCCCGGGTTCGCCCCCCTCACGTCCCGCGGAGTCAGCAGCACCGCGCGCTCACCGTGCCCGAGCTAACCCAGCAGATGTTCGACTCCAAGAACATGACGGTTGCTTGCGACCCGCGTCACGGACGATACCTCACCGTCGCCGCCATCTTCAGGGGCCGCATGTCCATGAAGGAGGTCGACGAACAGATGCTCAACATCCAGAACAAGAATAGTTCCTACTTCGTCGAGTGGATCCCGAACAATGTGAAGACCGCCGTGTGTGACATCCCGTCTCGCGGGTTCAAGACGTCGTCCACCATCATCAGTAACTCAACGTCGATACAGGCTATGTTCAAGAGAGTCGGCGAGGAGTTCGCGACATTGTTCCGGCGCAAGAAGTTCCTCAACAGATATTTAGGCGAGGGCATGGACGAGATGGAGTTCACCGAGGCAGAGTCCAACATCAACGACCTTGTGTCGGAGTACCAACAGTACCAAGACGCGACCGCCGAAGACGAATTAAGTTTCGATGAAGATTAGGCTTCAGAAAATAAACTAACAACACACCAACTACTCACCCAATAAATTCCCACTACCACTTATACCAACACATGCCTTTTTATTTCATTTATTTAAATTGTATATTCCTATCTTAGTTAGTACTTCTAGGTAATTATTTTTATGTATTCACATACTTTATAATAGTATTGTTCTTCCAATGAACACACCACAGTGGGTATTTTCTACTTCCGTATCCATAATGTATTTTTACTAGGAAGCTTCGCAAACGCTTTTTTAGACGCTTTGTTGGATGAGCGTAATTGTTCCATTGAGCTGCCACGTGTTATGAAGATGGTTAAATTGATTTCGTTTTCCCATTGCTATGGCCTGCGAGACACGCTTGGTAATATTGTTTTAATTTTTACGACGACGACATGAGGATCAGGGGCGCACATTACGTTACACACCATATTACAATCGTATAAAGCATGTAGGTGGTATAAGTCGAAGAGTTAAAAAAAAGAAAAAACCGGAAATAAGCGTAAGATTGCGATTTTCACGAGAAATAATTTTTCGATTGCGCTTAAATTTCACAGGAATATATTAATTCATAAAATTAAGGTTCTGTGAAAAAATCATATAATCGAATAAAGCATGTAGATGTTATAAGTCGAAGAATTTTTTTTCAAAAAAAGCGTAAAATTGCGATTTCCATGAGAAATAATTTTTCGATTGCGCTCAAATTTCACAGGAATATAATATTTTATTCGTAAAATTAAGGTTCTGTAAAAAAAATCATTACAATCGGATAAAGCATGTTGGTGTTATTATAGTTGAAGAATTTTTTTAAAATCGTACGATTTTCATGAGAAATAATTTTTCATTTACGCTCAAAAACGTGGCAGTAGATTTCAAAGGGCTCCAGAAAATTTTATCTTAATTTGAGTATCGGTTTAGCCGGAATCGAGTTAAGAGAGTATAGGACATGCGTTTTAGGCCAATGCTGTTCGCTCGGCCAAACTGACACCAACAGGTGTCTGAAATTTTGAACATATGTCACAAATGTGGAATTATAGGGCTCTACAGTACACAATTTTAAATTTGTTTTAAAATAATTTATAAATTAAATAAGTTTTCACGAATTTTAAATTTGTTAAAAACTTCCAAAATTTACCATTTTGTGTTTTTTTCTGACGATTAAGTCAAATTGAAAAATCTCATGACCACAGGGCTGTATATGATGCTTATTGACAACTTTGCAAAGTTTCATATACGTCGGATGCATCTTGCCGGCGAATGCATTGTAACAGCCAAATTTCCTTCCCTCTTACAACACAAAATAAAACGAAAGAAACATCGATTTTCTCCGTGTAGGAATGAATTTCGCTATCTCGCTCGCTCTCATTAATATAAGGTGCAAATGCTTACCTAAATTCAAATTTACAACATTTTAATTGACATCCCATCTTGGG